>JAJEJO010001554.1:372743-543660 GCA_020662805.1 Glaucomys volans
CTTGGTGTAAAGATTTTTGAGTACTTTGTAGATTCTGGAGATTACTGATTCTTGAACCAAACTGTGAGGAGGCAACCATGACCTCTCCTGCTCATTGTTCAGGATGGTGTTGACTGGAGAGTTTATGGGGTTGAACTGAGATTACTCACACAAATGGAATAGGTATTTTCTAACTTTTTTTTACATTCTACTATGCTAATTTTCAGACAATTGAAATCTGAGAGAATTCATCACTAGTACATCTGTACTATATATATATATTTTTAAAATCTAACTAAATATTCTTAGGATGAAAAGAAATTATTGCATTTGGAAACCTCAAACTTATAGAGCATTAATATATATATTTAAAGATTTTTCTTCTCTTGATATTTTAAAAGAAAATAGGTTACTTAAAACACTAATGATATTGTCCTTTGAGGTTTGTAATGTATTTAAATGCAAAATATATAACGGAAACCCAAAGGATGGAATCACTCTTTGGACTCTCACATTCGTTTGAAGTGTTACAATATTGTCTTTAAGTAGAAAGTAATAAGTTAAGGATGACTATTTAAAATTGTAAAGTAACTACTAAAAATAAATACAAGGAGTTAAAGCTGAAAAGTCAATAAAGGAGATAGATTGGAATGCTAAAAGACATATTTGATTGATCCAAAGGAAACAGGAAAGGAAAAATAGAACAACAACAATTTAAAAAGGGACAAAAAGAACAGAAAAGCAAGGTGATAGAATCAAACGAAATAGAATTGTTAATAATCACATACAATGAAATCAAACAATGAAAAGGCAGAGATTGTTAAATGACATTTTTTAAAATTTGATTCCACTCATTCTGTCTACCAGAGCTTAATTTTACATATAAAGATATTTGCAGATAGGTTATACAAAGTAGCGGGATGGAAAAGGACTGTACCACACAAACAATAAGCATAAATGTAGCTGTAATAACTTTCAGATGAGCAGTATTTCCATTGATAAAGAAGAGGAAAATTTAATAATGATAATGGAGTCGAGTAATCAAGAAAACAACAATCTTACAATCTTAAATATTACATTTTCATGTACCTAATAAGAACTTCAAAATAAATGCAGTAAAAGCAAATACAAAAACACAATACAACTAAATGAATAGATAAATCCTTAATTATAGTTGGACATTTTAAAATCTACCTTAGTTGTTGCTAAAACAAGTTGAGAAAAAGATCAGTAAAAATAAAGAAGTTGTCAGCAATACTACCAATTCTCTTAACCTAATAGACATTTACAGAATATTTTGTCTAACAGAGAAGAATTATATTTTTCAAGGACATATGTGACATTCACCAAGATAAAAAATATGCTGCCCCATCAAAATACAATGTTCAATAAATTTCAAACACTTGAAATCTTTCTGCATGAAACCAATAATAATAAAATTAAATTAGAAATTGATGTCAGTAAAATTCTTAACAAGTCCTCAGATATTTTTCAATTAAGGAACACACTTTTGATTACCCACAAGCCAAAGAGGAAAACACAGAACAAATTAGGAACCATGTCAAACTGAATGATGGTGAAAATGCAAGATGTAAAGTTTTGTTATGCAGCCAAAGCTTAGAGGGAAGTTTACGCCTTTTACTTGCTCATGTCAGAAAAGTGGAGAGGTTTTCCACTAATGATCTGAGTTCCCACATTAAAAAGCAAAAAAAGAGTACATTAAATAGAAAAAACTGAAATATTAAAGGTAATATATCAATGAAATAAAAACAAATAATAGACAAAAATGAACAAAACCTAAAATTGGTTCTTCAAAAGTATTAGTCAAATTGACAACAACCAGCAAGATTGATAAAGGATGAAGAAAAACATACCTTACCAAGATCAGAAATGCAAGAGAATATACCATTATAGGTCCTGTACAAATTAAGAAGATTAAGAAAGAATATTGTGAACAACTGTGTAGAATAAATTTCATGACATGGATGAAACAGGTAAGATCCTTGAAAACAACCCAAACACTGCCATAACTATTAAAATTTGTAAATGCATCACTAAACACCTTTTCACAAAGAAGGTAATTATCAGACACTAAGTGGTAAATGAGCCCCTCAAAATTACTACATAGGTTGGCTGCTTGAATTTCTCAGACTCTCTGGGGAGAATGGGAGCAGGTGGTCCCTGGGAGGTGGGTGTACAGCATCCTTGGCTTGCTCTTTCATATCCACTCTCCAGCCTTCTTCCCCTTTCTCTCTGCCCCACAAGATTTACTCAGAGATTATATCAACAGGCACTATTGCCTTCTTGCTTCCCACTGGTCACAGACCATGGGAAGTTTGACAGAAGTCAGAAGAGGAGCATGTTGTCGGGGTTATTTACTCTCTCACTTCTTCTCTGGAGGACCAAGGCAGGCCCCTGCGTCCCTTGATCAGAGGTCACAGTTTATGTCAGCTGGGCTGCTCCACACAGCTCATTGACTCCAGGTACTAGGAGTACCTTGCCTCATTCCTTCGGGCCTGGAGAAAATAGCAGTACTGCCCACTGTTACTAGGCCCAAATTTCCAAACTCTTCTTTGTCATTTCATGGCACATTAACCATACCTTTGTAAGTGGTCGCTTAGTAAATTCTCTTTGCAAATTTCCTATTTTCAACACACCATAAATTTCTTGAAAGAATCCTAAATGATGCAACTGACAAAAGATTAAGATTTAACCCAAAGCCCTTATTTTAGTCAGATTTTTCATTGCTCTGACTAAAAGACCTGCCAAGAACAATTTTAGAGGAGGAAAATTTTATTTGGGCTCACCGTTTCAGAGGTCTCAGTCCATAGCCAGCTCCATTCTTTGGGGCTTGACATGAGGCTGAACATCATGGCAGAAGAGGATAGAGTATGGTAGAGGAAAATGGCTTAAGACATGATCAAGAAGCAGAGAGGGAGCATTCCTCACCACAACAAAATATAAACCATTGACCTATTTCCTCCAGCCACACCCTATCAGTTACCACTCAGTTAACCCCTATCAGGAGATAAAGGCACTCATATAACCCAATCATTTTGCCTCTAATTCTTCCTGCATTGTCTCACACTGAGCTTTTGGGGACATCTAATATCTAAACCATAATAGCCATAATAATTTTAAGTTGCTTTCATGAAAGAATATTAAATAATATACAATCATAATATACAATATTCAAACCAAAGGCAACAGATCAGAGGAGCAAGAGCAGAAGAAGAGTTAAGGGTTAACTTAGAAAGCCGTGTGTTCAAGAGGGAAGGTTCCCAAAGGTAGCCTTACTTTTCAACATCCCTTCTATTCCAGTCAGAAGGATGTTTGAGGTGAATAAAAAAAAAAAAAACCCTGCAGTAGCCATGGTACCAATGAATTATTAATACATTTCTTGCTAAGAACTGATCTTCCAAAAATCAATTCTTTATCATTCTATCTAGTATTCCCTGGGTAATCTTTTTTTCTTGATAGGTCTATAAGCAATCTTAAGATTGGAAAAAAAAACGAACAAACTGTTGTTAGGACACTAGCCAGATGTCCTACAATTTAACTGAGCCCTGACACTGTCTACCTAGAGACAGAGTCAGATTGCACAGGTTGAAGGCTCAGTCCCACAAGACCACCTCTGCTTCAAATACCAGTGGCAAGGCCCAAGGTGTGACCTGTAGGACTGGCCAGTTGTAAATTGGGATTCCCACAACACCCTTCTGGGTTCAATAATTTTCTAGGCAATCTCCCATAACTCAGGGAAACTTATTCATCCATTGACTTAAGCCATATTTCAAAGCATACAGATGGCAGAGATAAATAGTAAGTAGGAAGGAAGGGGTGTGGAGATGCCATGCTCTCTCCAAGCACCCTGTCCTCCTGGGAGCTCCTCGTCTTCAGCAACATGGACCATCTCATAAGGATTTGGAGGTTTCGTGGAGGACTTTTACATTTCATCACGGGGGTATTGTCGACTATTAACTCAATCTTCAATCCTTCCCTTCCTGGAGGATGGGAGTTGAGGCTGAAAGTTCTAGTCATGGTTGGGCTTCCATCCAGACACCCACCAAAAGTTGCCTCATTAAAAACAAAGACACCAAGGAAATTCCAAGAGGTTAAGAGATCTGTGTCAGCAACTTGGATCAAAGACCAAATCACAGAATAAAAAATACACGTAGCACCTCTATTACTCAGGAAATTTTAAGAGTCTTAAGAATTCTGTGCTAGAAACTGAGGGTGAAGACCAGATACATGGTTATCATTATATCACTATATCACAGATACTATTTATCTACAGAAAACTTCATATGAACTTAAAAAAGTAAGAACAGCAGTAAAATCTTAAGAAAAATAAGAAATAATGAAGACAAAATTAGAAAATATTGAATGGAAAAGAGGAGCAAATAAAATTGAAAAAATAAATTCAAGACAGTGTTTGAAACATACTAATGATAAATGCTAGTTTGCTTAATTAAGAAAAAACATAAATACACAAAAGTAAAACCATGAAGGGAGCATAATCAAACACATAAAGAACATATAAGGAACTACTTTGTTCAACTCCTTTCACATAAATTGAGCACATGGGTAAAATTAATGATTTTTTCATTTTTTTATTTTTACAGACTGTATTTTGATTCTCTGTACACAAATGGGGTACAACTTTTAATTTCTATGTTTCTACACAATGTACATTCACACCATTCATGTAATCATACATGTACAAAGGGTCATGATGTTTTTAAAATATTAATTTATTTTTAAAAAGACCTTAGAGAGGTAGAAAACCTGAATATTCCACAATACCCCATTGATAAATTTCAGGAAAACAGAAGAGAAACTATGAATAGAAAACTATTAATGAATAAGCTCTTATTTAATGAGCACAAAAGAGAGGCAACCAGAAATTCTAGGAGGAAGAAAAAAAAAGTCATGCTTGAAGGTCATGTTAACAAAATGGGAAGAAAGAACGCCTTTTTGATGTTGAAGCTTACAATGCTCTTTGTGAGGAACAGATTTGAAACACTGTATGACATTCCCAGATCTACAAGTTTAACTGGCTCAGCTCTGAATAATTGCTTTATAATCAAAATATTACAAATTCTATTTATTAGTTTTCAATCTTCAAGATCAATCTAAGGGAAAGCAGGAACTCAGGTGTAAAAATCATCTTGAGGGAACAGAAGTATTGCTATATTAATGAATGTGAAAAGGTTCTAATTTTTTTTCTACCTATGTATTAGAAGTTTAAAGATAGTATCTATGTTTGTCATCTTTCTGTCACTGTAACAAAACACCTGACAGAAATCAACTTAATGGAAGAAAGATTTATTTTGGCCCATGGTTTTAGAGGTTTTAGTCCATGACCACTTGGCTCCACTATTTCTGGGTCTGTGGTGAAGCAGAGTATGTTAACAAAGAAGGCATGAAGAAGACATGGTAGAGCAGAGCTGCTTACCTCATGGAGGCCACAAAGAAAGAGAGAGAGGAAGAGAGAGAGAGAGAGAGAGACAGAAGGTAAGGGTCCAGGGATAAGTCTATCCTTCCAGGCACACTCCCAGTGACCTGTTTCCTCCAACTAGGCCCCACCTCCAAAGTTTCCATCATCTCCCAATAAAGTCACCAATTGACAACCGACCCCTCAACACGTGAGCCTTTTGGAACATTCCAGAGCCAAACTATAATAGTATCTAATATAAATGGCTTAAGAAATTAAGTTAATAAAATATTGAATCACTTGGTAAAATTAGGTAGTAAAAGAACTGAATCTTTTAAATTAACAATTGGGAAGAGATGTGGGGGGATACTTGTAAATGAGCTAAAGTATTAATCTTTCATAGCTGAGATTAATGGATACTATTATAAGTGAATAAATCAAGAACTAGAGATAAGTGTTTATATTTTTGAATGATATTTAAATAGCTTTCAGGGAGAGGGACTCTGATAGGGATTTAAGGAAATATGAATGGCATTACTATTTATTCTACACACTTTCATTTTATTGTCCTATCTATACTTTATAATACATGAAAATACTGTGAAAGGAACTATTATTAAACATAAGAAGAGAATTTAAAACCAATGAGAAAAATATCAAATATCAATTAGAAAGGTGGATTAGGGATTTGACAAGCAAATTGCATTACAAACTAAAAATGGCTAATAATCCATGAAAATCCATGAAAAAGGTGTTTAACCTTGTTCATAATTAAAGAAATGCAAACGCAATGCAGACACAAGCCATACCTAGATGGCTTCTATGGTTTGAATGCTTCTGCTCCTCTAAACTTATGTGATTATGTTAAATACAAATCAATAAGTGATAGAATTAAACAGTGGGGTTTTAGTATTGGAAGATAATTGGTCATAAGAGCTTTGCCCCCATGAATAGGATTAATGTCCTTAAAGAAAAGGTTACAGAGAGCTGCCTGGTCTTCTTGTCCTTCAGTCTTATCTGTCGTATGAGGACACCTACTTGGTGCCATCTATGATGAGCAAACTCTCATAAGTCACCAAATATGCCAGCACCTTGATCTTGGAATCCCCAGCCTAGAGAGCTGTAAGAAATAAATTCCTATCATTTATAAGTTACTGTGGTATTTTGTAATATAGTAGCACGAACAGACTAAGGCAATGGCAAAGATTTTTAAAACTATATACTGATTGGTAAATATAAAACTAGTGGTTGGCAATACAATATTATATTGACAATCCCAAGGAAAAAATAAGAATATTCATACGACATTGATGCAAATTTTTGGAGGACAGTATTCATGAAACTTTAAAATATACATGTTGCTGGCACAGTGATGCACGTCCGTAATCCCAGCAGCTCTGGAGGCCAAGGTTGTTGGATCACAAGTTCAAAGCCAGCCTCAGCAACTTAGCAAGGCCCTAAGGAACTCAGTGAGACCCCGTCTCAAAACAAAAAATAAAAGAGACCGGGAATGCAATTCAGTGGTAAAGTGCTCCTGGGTTCAATCCCCAGTACCCCCCAATCCCCCGCAATACCTATTACCAGTAATTCCTCAATGTTAAGAATGTGTGTAAAAATAAATGTGCATAGAAGTTCATTGTGGCATTATTTGCAAATTGAAAGAAACAAAATTATAAGAAGAGCAATAAAAGCAAAACAAGCAAGTGGTTTCAACAGGGGACAGGTTAAAGAAATTTTCACTACATTCACATAATGGCATATTGCACTACCCCAAAAAATAATAAAGAAAATCACAATGTCCTGGCACCCAAAAAATCCATAAAACATTGTTAAATGAAAACACTTCCAGAAATTTTTGTATAATGTGATTCTATTTGCATTAAGTAATTGCATTTATAGAAAATATATTGGGGCAAGGGAATATTCTTCAAATTATCAATAAGTCCTCCTCTAGGGAAAACAAGGAGGAGGCACTTTTACTTTTTACTTCATGTAATTCTCTAAGTTTGTTTTCTCAATAACTATTTATTACATGATTTTGTTAAATCTTTATACCAGTAAAGAGCCACCAAACACAAAACTGGTTGATAAATCTTGCTTGGCAGCCCTGAGCCTCCTCAACGGTTAGCATGACAACTGGCAGAGAGTGATTATTCAAGCAATATTCTCTGGTTAGACGGTAAATGAATAAATGAGTGATTGAAATCTGAATTTTCTGCCATGCACTTGTATTCCTGTCGTATTACAACCGCTTTACTATAATTAAAGTTAAGAGAAGCCAATTCTCAAATAAAATAAAAAGTCAATTATCTTTATTTGTGTTTTAAAGAAAGCAGGGGTCTTTAATCCAAGATTTGGTGCCATTGATTTTTGTTGTTGTTGTTGTTGTTGTTGTTGTTGTTAAGTCTCTGAGTTCCTCTGTGTGCAAACCCATGTTGGGGCACACTTGGAATCCCTGCAAAATAGAACCTTACTAAATGGAAGCCCTTAAGAAACATTTACAAAATAGCTCAGGGGACAGAAAAGCATTTGAGAAAAGTTGGTCCATTCTCTGGTGCGCGGAGACCGGATAGAACATGTGGTCAATGACATGTTCTGCCTCTTCAGTATTCCCTTTTTTTTTGCAGGAGGCAACTGTACTTCAGTGGATGGATATAAACATAATATAGAGTCTTCCTGGCTTCAGTGTCTGCCAAAATCAGAAAACAACAAGCTGATTGTGACATCAACTTCCAGAGGAAGCCAACAAATAACTTGTTTGTTTTGGGCTGACACAGTCCTGCAATGATTAACGGCCGTGCCCCCCATTCTCTCCAGGGCTCTGGATGTGGTCCTTCCTTACCTGTAAACAGAATCAGGATGCATCCTGAAGTGCAGCCAAGTGTCTGGCCTTGGGTAAGACACACACGTGGGTGAGGGAACCAGGAGGAAAGGAGAGAGGGGAGAAGTAGCGTGGGACCCTGACAGCCATTCACTTCTGACAAATTACATCAGATGCAAATGTTCACAAGCAACTCAGAGGGAAAGCAGCAGGAATACGCCCATGAAAGACATTAATCTTCTACATTATAAAAAGCTTCAGAAAAGCAATACATCCCTGTGCCAAGTGAGAGAAAGAGGAAAAAATGTAAAAGGAATGAAATCTTGAGTGCAGTAGAAGACCTCTTAGATTTTGGTGTTACATAACAGGGAGGGGAGGAGGGAAGGGTGCATAGGGGAGGCCTCTGAAGAGGACTGATAAAGGGCCTCAGATTCACATTCAAATCCTATGTCAAAGTGCCCCCGGTGTGCCTCTCCTACAAGGTGGGCATCAATATGTTTCCATATTTAAAGTAGAAACCATATTGGTTATAATTTTTTTCCATCCATTAGCCAGGCAACTTGGTAAAAGCATAGTGGGTAATTATATTAGCAGACGTTGTGGCTTTATCTTGCTTTTCTAAAAAGAAAAAAAAAATCATACTTTTAAAAGGAGGAAAATAATTGTCATCCTGGAAAATGGTTCCAGGAGAAAAGAGAGAGAAAAGAAGCTATGTGGTCAGATGCCAATTACTTTTGCCAGAGGCAAGGTGATGCCCCATTTGTGTCAGAGAATGGAACATTTGTACTATACAATAGCAGCCAAAGATTCAATCAGAAAAGGACTGTCAAGGTAACCTTTGACATTAGTAACTGGTCTGACCAACTCTTTTTCTAAACAAGTTGAAATAACCATATGACCCAGTAGTGGGCCTCAAGTAAGTTCTTCACATGTATGAAAGTCAGTGGGGAGCATGATTGAGGTGTCAACCCACTGGTAAATTACCTACTGCTTGTGCCTTTACTATCATGACGATTATTTATTCCCACAAGTTAAAATGTGATTGTTGGAAGAAGTATTATAAGTAAGGACTGGAGTCAAAGGACACTGGGCAAGACAGAATCTAGAATACACATCTTTTTTGGGCCAGTCTGTTGTCCTTCCTCTGACACAGCCTAAGTGAATTATCAGTGATAAACAGCTGAGCCCACCCTAGGCCTTATCATGTTCGCCCGGTAAACTTTTAAACCTAGATTCAGAATCACTTTCTAACTAGTGTGTGTGAGACTGGAAATCGTTCTAAGATATTGTTTTTTGTTATTCCTGTTTCCCTAGCCTGTCCAAGAGCAGGCTCTGTTCTTCAAAGTCTCAGGGAGAGATGTGACAAACTGAGCAAAACAGGAGCCTGCAAAATTTGCTGGATTATTTCTTCAGAAGCCCATGCTCATTGCAGAGGAGAGAGCTTGAAGAAAATACCAGAGAAGCTTAAATAAAACTGAGGAGTTAGAGGAGTTTTTACCCTAAACTGAAAGAGAAGAATCCCCTTGCTAGAGGCAGTCTGCAGAGCCCTGGTCCTTCTTCATGGCAGTATTCCAGAGTTGACCTCCAGTTGTCTCTGTGGGAATGAGTCAGTGGCCACTGGGAAGAACATTTCTGTGTGCTGACAGTGGCAAGGAACAGCAGGACCCCTGGACCTGAAGGGACTTGTTGACAGGAACAATAGAAGGTAGCCATGAGATGAATACCAATGACTCATCCCAACACTCTGTCGTCTTAATTCTCAATGCTTTGACATGGATGATTCTGGAACACTGACGTGACCCCAGTAGAACAGGTGGCAAAGTTTCCTTGACCACATTCTGATCAGACTTCTGAGCCCTCGTCTCAATTCAACCCTGGCCTGTAGAAGCTATAAACTCTCAGCACAGCTGGTTTTGTCCACAGTCTCAATACACACACACACACACAACTAAACTCCAGCACAGTTTCTAACAACTCAAAGTTGTATACCTAAGATGATGATTCTAACTTCCTTAAATTCCTTCCTAAAGAATCTCAAAGTTGCAAAAATTTTACTGCTTATTGCAGCCAACATCTAAAGTTAGGGCCTCTGTTTCCCTGTCTGTGGATGGTAGGACCCCAGCTTCTATAGGTGCCAGTTAGCTAAACCAAAGTGCCTGACCATATTGACAGTTCCTACCCACTTCCTGCTTTTTGTGAGTTTCCACTTCCATGACTCCTCAAGTTCCTGCTGTTCCTCCTCCCTATTGTCTCATTTCTCCTTCATTTCACCTAGTCACCTTTGCACAAATCAATATTCAGCTCATTTCACCCTGACTAAAGTCTATCCTTAACACTTTACTATCTGACTTTATCTTTGACAGAGGTGTCCCCCGGATTAAGTGATGAAAGTGGATTATTCCACCAACCCAGTCAGATGAACAGAATCAGATTTAAAATTAAATTAATTAATTTCAGAAATTCAGTACATTATTTTTTGGCACTGCTGAGTCTGTGGATTGAGACTCATAACGCCCGATGGAGATAATAAGAAACTATATGCTAATATCATTATGTAGCTAGTGTGTGAATATGCTTAAGAAAATAATCTGGTGGGAAGAAATTATACTATGTAAAGCAAACTAAAGTCTAAAATGACTTTTACATAAACCATATCATTGGTCTCCAGTAGAGCTGGTGACAACATAAATTCCCCATGTATAATGGCAGAGAAGTTGATATTCCATTAAATCAGCATGTGCGTTCTCCCTTTGCAGATGACTTTCATTCTGTTTAGTGGGTTCTTCACCATCAGTCTCAGCCTTTTATGGATTCTAGGAGAGAAGAGACATTTTGCTGGAGTTCAGCATTTTTCTTCAAAAGATAATTATATGTTTGTTATGATCAGACTGTTTAATAATTGTGTTGACTTCCATAAGACTTTTAAGCCATGTAAATAATACTAAAGCACATGTTTAAATGTGCTTCTTATCAAATCTTAAATAAAATCTTGTAAGATTAGGAGGGCTGCTTTTTAAAAAATATTTGCAAATCCTTTCCTCTGCAGAAAGGACCCTCAGATTCAAGGACAATAACAACAAAAAAAGGATTTGCTCCTGTCTATGAATATGGTCCTGATGAAATCTCTCTTCATTCCATCCAATAGACAGAACATCTTAGAAGTTAGAGCACATATGATTTATCATTTATGAATTTGGGTTTTGAAAGGACAATCTGACATTCTATGCCTTTCCTTAAAATCCCGCCTTTTTCACACAAACATTTTAACTTTCTTAAATAATCCAAGATAGAACCATTTTTTTCATTTTATCTTTTGCTGATCAATGGAAAGATTGAATAGTTCTGAGACATAAAAAGTAGAAGAAAGTTCATTTGTCCCATCTTTTACAAAGATGATTATGAAATATTTATTAGGTACTTGTCAAGATTCTTAATGCTTCAGATCCAAATTCAGCCCAGGCTTATCTGACTTGATCAAAACAATCCTTAAAAAATAGCTCTCATATTCAAAATAATGACATATTAACTTTAAAATCCATACTTGTAACTTCAAAAATATCAGAGATTCCAACAAAGGGGAGTAGTAGCCCACTCCTTAGATGGACCACTGACCTCTAATTCAACACAGGCTGCAAGGACACTCCCCAGTGTTTTCCAGCCAGGACACAAATTCACAACCTCATTATCATCACTTGCCAGGTGCCTGTGTCCAGGTTAACCTGGTGTGGAAATGCCTAATCCCAGGACAGCTGAGTACCCAGGAGTTACTTCCTCCCTTAACTGAACTCTTTCCCCTGATAGCCCCACCATGGATAATAACAAAGGGTCTTTATAGCTGCTTTAACAAATGAGATTCATGTGAGGGGAGAGTTATTTAGAAATGGTTTTTGAACTTTAGGTTGGCTTAGCTTTCCTGGAAAGTCTAATTTAACTCAGGAAGTAGCTCCAACCCTTTCAAGAATATCAAGGACAGAAAAAATTCATCTCAGTCATTTCCAAGGCTCTGTGGGTCCCTCAAGCTACTGACTGGAGTAAGGGAATCTGCCTATGTCATTATGGCCCCAAGAGGCCTGTCCTGCTGGAAAGTTCCCACTTTTCCCTGACTGGCTACACATAAAGCACTTGTAGAATTTCCAGAATCTTAAGGAATTGGAGGACAGTGCGCTTCTCAACTCTAGCACATCAGTGAGGCACATTTAGTTAGGCAAACTTAAGCTGCACTGAAACATTGCTTTAAAGTTCGTTTGGAATGGGGTGGAGAGAACAGAGAGACAGTAAACAAATGTGTTAACTCTCTGAGCCTCAGTTTCCCTAGATCAATAAAGATATAATAACACACATATTGCAGAACTCATTTGTTTAAATGCAACTATATATACTATGCCTAGAATGGAGTTTTTGTCTGTTATTTACCTTAACTCATGAATGAGGGTTGAAAGATGAATTCTGTAACTTCTTGGGGCCCCATCCAGGCTCCAGGCTTACTACCATGCTGGGTCAGAAGAAGCCTGACCTTCTACTGCTTTTCTCCCTTATGTTAATTGAGAATCATTCATCTAACATCAGAGTTTATAGCAGTCACTATACCAAAAATATAGTTGGGAATGTTATAGTGCACATAGAAGGGGAAAATCTGTCAGGGATCTGTAATAAACAAACCTGTATTCCTTACTTGAAACTTTTAACTCATTATTGAAAGTTTGGTAACTCAATGAAAATTCATTAAAGCATTTTTGAATCAAGTTTAATAGGAAAAATAATAATTTGATCCATTTCAACATAATTCTTCCCAAATAATTATCACGAATAGAAAAATAGATCAGTTGAAGAATAAATGTAGATTTACCTAATTTTAAAACATCCAGAAGTAAATAAAAATAGTTTGTGAATAAGATATAATATTATGAAAGTCTATTGTGCTCGCCAGAGAGAGAGAGACAGGCAGACCGGATGGTGGAGCAAAGCTATTTTTGTGCAAAGTGTGTTTTTCCTGCTGCATCAGTTTCACTTCTGATTTTTCAACTTTTGTGGGGCTCAGAGTCACGCTGTGCCTAAAATGCCCTTAAAAGTGAAGTTATAGTATCAGAAAAACAACAAAGTACTTCAAAACATGTTGAAATAGCACACATAATCAACAGACCAAAATGTCTTGGAAGATGCTATCTTTAATCCTTCCCACTTGGTGTTCACAGGCAAAGCAGAGTGCTCTGTTATGTGGTGTGTAATTCAAATTTGTTCCATGTGATATTCCCTGATTAAAAACTGTTGTGCGGAGTGTCTTTATCTAAAACAATCCCATCAAAATATCAATTTTACCTTATTTTTATTTGGTAAGTTGTGGAGTGAAAAAATCTTTGTAATATAAAAAGGAGTTGTCTGAAAAGTGGTATTGCTTTCCAAGAGTCGTCCTGAACCGTATGGGAAGGGCTGAAGGGCAGCAGCCACCATCACTGTCACGATCTGGTTCTTACTTTCTGCTCCTCTCCTGCACAGAGGCCCTGGAGCTGAACTTCATCTGGCTTTACTTCCAACAAGTCTGAACTGTGGAAAGTCGCCCCATGGAGGCTCCCTGGGTCTGGATTTTTCATCCTTTTCAATGTCAACACCCTCATAAGTGGAAGGCAGAGTCGAATACTTCTTTATATTTTTTTCTTGATTGGAAGATAAGAATGTTCTCTGGGATTAGGGCTGAGGAGGGTCTCAAAAGGACACTCAGTGGTATCAGATGGCAAGAACCAGAGACCTAGACTCTGTGAAATATGCAGTGAAAAACCAACCTTCTCAAGAGGAGAAATCCCAGCAAGAAGAAAATATCAAACTGCCCTGCAATTACTCTCTCACAGCTGCTCTTCCTCCTTGGATTGGAGCTAGAGAAGGCAAGCAGGCTCTGGATGCTTATGCCTGACAGCAGGTTCCCTTTCTCTGCCTTCTGAGACATCTGCAACAGTCATTCTGTACCCTTGACATCCTAAAGAGAAAGAACCTCTGGTCACATCAGAAGTTCTGGTGTATTAGAATTGGGAGCATTTAGAGTGCTGTGGAGCATTCTACAGCAGTACAGAGTTCCTCTTCCCATGAAAAGATCTGCCACTGGGGATGGGAAACAAATCCCTGAGTATCTAACGTGTGCATACTCGGCCAATTGTTTTTATACACCTCATCTCATGTAATCAACAGCACCACTCCCCAAAGTCTTATTCCCCCATATAGAGATTAAAAACAGAAGTCCTAGAGAAGGTTAGTTATCTGAGATATGAAAAATTTTCAAATCATCTATGAAAAATTTTCCCACCAAATTATACAGACATAAGCTCTTTACAAAACCCACCTTTGATACCCTGGACTCACATTTCTTCTGGGAATGTACCTGATAACTTGGTTCCTCCTTTATTCTTCTATCATGAACTTGAAGAAAATGTGAAAGGGAGAGAAAAGCAAAAGGATAAGAAAAGCAGGATAAGAAAATCGAGATGGGCAGCCACCCTAGACGTGGAATACAAAGAAAGAGCAAAAGTGAGAGAAGTTTGTAGGCACAACTCAGTCCTAATAAGCACCAGCTAGTATACAGGTTTTGTCTTCCTTCAATTTGTGAGGAAAAGGGCCTCATTCCAAATATTGTTGAGTGGTCAAAGAGGTCTTAATACAGAACTAAAAATCTAACATGCCCATGCCTAGACCAAAGACTGCCTGGACAGGAGGGCTATTGTGGACTCAATTTGTAATATTCCACAATTCACCGTGTTTTCCTTTTAATTTTTAAATATAATTAAGTTCATTTATTCTAGATACACATTCATACTGACATTTTTGCAACAGGTTTTATGTGATTATCTGCTTATTTATAATATACACATGGACAATTCACTTCCTTAATTAATCAACATTTTTAAAAAGCCACATTGTATTCTTGTTACTTTAGTCATCCATTTTTCATGGTTGATAAAGCCACTAACAATGATGAGTTCTCATGAGGTGGAGTCACCTGTGGCATAATGTCCCCAAATGTCTCTCCGTAGGAGACTTCCAGTAAAACATTTCCACACAGATGCTGATTGCAGCAACAGAAATAGAGCAAAATCACATTGCAACTGATTTATATTTTCTAAAGAACTGGATGATGGTTTTACCTAAATTCATAACATTAGGTAGTGCTGGAGATTGAAGTTTTCCAAATTTAATCTCTTTGTCTCAAAATGCATTGAGTATACACTTTAAATATATAGAAAGCATGCACCCAATTATTACGCTTTTGAAAAAGCAGCACCAGGTGGAAGCAAGATTTGTGCAGTGGCCTGGTAATGCAAATGTCCACAGTGGTGGAGGAGAGTTTCACAGAAACTAGAGTGAGCAGCACATTATAATACAGCCATGGCCCACTCAACAGCCTAGTCAAACATCTCAATTTCACATCTCCCTTTTTCTCACTTCAAGATTCATCTTTAATTAGGTATGTTACAGGCAATTGTTGACCATTCTAAGGCTAAAATCTGTGAAGAGTGGGTCAGCAGGGAGCCAGTTCAGGCCATTTTTTTTGTCCTCAAACCACATGCACTCGGATCCCGAGGCTGGGGGAGTTATCTAAGAGAGTGGGAGGGGATGAGGTGGCAGGGATGAAGAGTGGGCCCAGGAAAACCCAACCAAGTGCCATCTTTGCAGTTGACAATTCTATGGGGGTGTGGGGAGGTTGACAAAGAAACAAGAGAGAAAATAAAATTCCATCTTCTTCAGACCAGTGATGATTAAAAGCTTATAATATAACCATCTCAGAGGTCTGTGGAAAGTAGTTGGTTTAGCTGAAAGGATTCAAAGAGGAATAGAACTAATAATAAAGACATAAGAGTTGATACCTGGCCTTTGTCCTCTTCTGTAAGATCCAAGGAGAACCAAGCCCTACAAGGTCTCAACATGAAGAGCAAGAAGAATTCCTCCTCCATAAAACAGTCTTGTCATCAGGCATCATTTACAAACTTAACATGACTGATGTAAGTGAAAGCATAGCATGGATCCCTCCTTGAAGGCACACTACTGGACTGGCATTCAAACTTCATCCAGTGTTTTTTATTTCATTTTTCCCATTAATTAATGATTTATTATGGCAAAACATATATAACATAAAAATCATGCTTCAACCATTTCTTAAGTGAACAGTTAGTTCAAGGACAGTAAGTGCATCCCCACAGTTATACAACCATCACCACCATCCATAGCCAGGACTTTACATCTTCCCAAACTGAAACTCTGTATCCATTAAACAAAAGCTCCCCATTTTCCTCTGTCCCTTGCCCCAGGAAATCACCATTCCACTTTTTGTCTCTAGGAATTTGACTACCATACGTAATTCATGTAAATGACATCCCACCACATTTGTCTTTTGCATCTGACTTACCTCACCTAACATAATAGTACTGTCAAGATTCATCCGTGTATGTGGCAGACTTTCATTCCTTACAAAGAGGAATAAGAATGTTCTATTCCTATCAAAAACTGGCTATTTCACTTATTTGTTTCGTGATCTTCAACAGCTTTATTACAATCCCTTTAAGACTTGATTTCCTTATCTGAAAAATTGAAAAAATAGATTAACTATTTTACTGGGCCTTTGCAAAGATTAATTCATGTAAAGAGTTGGCATAGTAATTGATACCTATAAGGACTCGCCAAGGGATGGCATTTATGGTTAATGTGCTATTGTTGTTACCACTATTACTAATTTGTAAGTTATCAAATATATTTAAAGCAAGAAGATACATGTATATCTATACAAATAAAATAGTGTGTGTGGGGAGAGAGGGGTGGGTGTGTACGATCTAGTGTTGTTTAAACTCCTAGGAAAACCATTGACTTCCCAAAGACTGAAGTGTAACTAACTGTGCATTTTGAACACAATGTAAATTAATTGACTTTTGAGCCTAGCTAGTTCCATAGATAGTGAAAGTATTAGATGATCAGGAACAAAGTTAAATAGTTTCATAAAAGTTCCATGAAGCATCTATAAGGATAAAGTAAATAAATGGCCTGAGAAAACCAGAAAACTAAAATTACATTCTTCCTGTTCTTGAGTATGGCCAGGCACTCAGAAATAAAAGCCAGGTAGAATGGAGTTCATCACACGTGCCTGCCTTCATCTTTGAATCATGAGGTAATTGAAAGTATTTATGATAGGAGCTCCTCTCTCCAGCCAAAACCAAGTCAGTGATTACAAGTGCCCAAAACCACAATCTGGACCCAGCTTGTGACACAATCTAGACATGGCCAGGTCTGAGATCAGACTTGGAAAAGGCCCTTTTCTGCTTCTGAAAAATGTCTGTGTCAGCCACACGAGGTTAACAGGAAGAACACCAGCACAGTCCCTGGTCTTCCATGGGATCTTCAAGCTCAGAAAAACCAAGCAGAACTCTGATGACATTGCTTCAGGAAACAAAAGAGTAAACTCTTGAGTTCCTTCTTCACAGCAACTATATGAAATAGAGGGGGAAACAAAATAAAGCAAACAAACAAAAATACTTGACACCTCTGTGAAGCAGAATACCCAGAAGCTTGGTTGAAACTTTCATGCAAATTGGTATGCATTTTTCTCCTTGAGAATAAATCTGTGTCTACCTTCTCTGTACTTGAATTTCAAATTCTTGTATCCTTTTTCCTTGCTGTGAGTAGCTAGATGGTGACTGAATTCATTCAGACTATTATAACAAAAATACTATGACCTGGGTGGCTTAGTCAACCAACATTTATTTCTCGCAGTTCTGGAGTATGGAAAGTCCAAGACCAAGGAAACGGCAGATGCAGTGAGGGGTGAAAGCTTGCTTTTTGGTTCATAGAGGCTGTCTTCTCACTGTGTTCACAGGTAGGAGAAGGATGAGGGAACTTTCTTGGGTCCCTTTTGTAAGAACACTAATCCCATGAGGGCTCTGCCTTTATGGTCTAATCACTCTTTTTGTGGACAGAAGAGAGAGAGGATCACACCTATACCCTAGCTCACAAAGGAGTTTTCTAAATGTTCATGTAAGAAATTTCAAGTGAAAAATTCCAAAAACGATTTAAACAACAGTCACTTGGTTTCAGAAACCAGTATGCAGACTCTCAAGGTGAATAACTGAAAGCTTCCTTTCTGACATACTTCCAACTGTCCATCAAGCTTAGAAATGTCCTCCTATTGATTGGTATTCCTGTGACTGCTAGCCCTGAAAGGGAAGAGCAGGAGATGACTTAAGGGTAAAATAATTATGAAAAGTTTCTTGTTCCATAGGACACAAACATTTATCATGTTTGAGCACTTCTAACACATTATTAAATTTCTCTGAAACTAGTTGCTCAAGAAGGAAGGGAAAACAATCAATATTTATTGAGCTAATACACTGTCATATGCTATGCCAAGCAATCTTCATGGCAATTTTGTTACAGAAATCAGAGATGATGAGAGGGATAAAGTGACTTGTTCAAGGTCTGTCAGTAAGCCCAATTCTATCTCCCCCAAAATCCTGTGCACATTACATTGTACACTAAAACTCATTTATTGTGACTTTTCTGAATGGTACATGTAGAAATGTCTATTTGTCTCAGATCTCTTAGGGAAGACATCGCCCTACTAAATATATGACCTCATTCAACATCACTAGGAGGGCTGCCAGGGCAGCTGGAACAGCGCGAGTGAGGGCAATGGTATTTCCTTGATCACACTGAAACCTGCTCAACCAGACATCTCTGAGTAGAGGAGGAAAACATCCTAATCTCAGCAAAACAGTCAATGATGGCATAAGGTACAGGCAAACCTTTGGGTCAAACCAGCCAAATGATTCCTCATGAACAGTACTATCAGACAGAGGGAAGAATGATTTTCCTAATCATTTATAGAGTGACAGCATGATGACAGTGAGTGACATGGAGCTGGTTATATTTTCTCTTTGTTTATTTTTTGTAATAAAGCTGGTTATATTTTCTGCTTCGTTTTTTTTTTACACCCCCATGAATCTAGTGTTCTGCTTGGCAGTAGTCTGAGTCCTCGGTCTCACCCTTAATGCCTAGGAATCAATCATGAGCTCATAGAAGGGGGATCCTCCAAATGCACTTTGGCTTTTCCCCCAATCATTGCCAACTCCACCTGTTTAAACAGATGTATTCACTGTGAAAAAGAAGTTTCCCAGGACATAGAGAGCCCTTCAACTTCTTGTGCATTCCCAGAACATCTAGACACTGTAACAAAAGTAACTCAATTTTTTAAATTTCATATGATGCTCTTTCAACAAAAGGATATTAATAAATTGATAAACCACTTTCTTTCTCAAAGTACATGAGGATTACAGAGAGGAAATATCTTTGAACTTCATTTTAATGCTTTCACCTACCAACTCAACTGGATCTGCCCAACCTCTGAGAGAACTGTTAGGATCCAGCAGTCAGTTTGCTACAGCCATATTGACAAAGTACTGAAGTTCTGAGGAACTGTTTTCTCTATCACATGAGTCAATGAGTTGGGCCAATTCATCTGGTGATGCACTAATTACTTTTCTTGATCCCTACACAAGTAAGAAGGCTTTATCACATGCCTTCTCAAAGAAAATATAGAGTTTATATTCACTTTCAACTGATTCAAGACATCAAATTAAAACAAATGCAGTAAATACCTTTCAAAGAAATAAGAGATAATGATCAAATAATAATGTTACCAGACCCAGGTTCAGTTGTTTGGCACACTACAGGTCAATTAAGTCAAGAAATAAGACATTGAGGCATGGAAGATGACTCTATTAAAAAATCATCTATCTGAGAATTTGGAGGTCTATTTTCCAAAGTTCATTTTGCCAGGAAGTTGATTTTAGTGGTGCTGTATATAGGAAGGTGATGGGTGTGCACAGACTGGTTACTGCCTTCTCCCAGTGGGTGAAGTTTCCAGTTTTGTGGCAAGATAGTGCACATCTTATCTAGTCAGAAGATGTTTTTCAGACCTGTAAATCTAAAGAGAAAACGGTGTTGTTTTGTTTACTGATCAATTTGCCTATATGCAGTTCCTGGTAAAGTCCACAATAGACAAACTGGAGGGAGTAGCTGCCCAGAGAAGAAAGACAAGGGTCAGGTGAGGTTAAAGATGGAGTCCTTAATGTTTGGCTTCAATTCAACCTTGATTCAGAAGATTTTTCACTTGTCATCACACTGGTTTAATAAGATGGGCAAGAATGTCCACCATTCTGATTTTGCAAATAAGGAATTTGAGAAATAGCAGTAATCATGATAGTGGTAGTTTCTTAGCTCTCTTTAGTTTGTGAATTTGGGGCACTATCAGTATTTGCCTTCAGCCCTCACCAAAGATTGCCTGCTTAGATACCTGCCAGCAGGGGTATCTTCCATTGAACTTAACCTGCACCTAAAGCCTTTCAGACTTCCAATAATAAACATCTGTAATGGAGGCTCCTTCTCCCAGGGGACACTTTTGAGAGAGAGCCTTGACAAGAACATTCCTCTCTGAGATGATCACCCTAAGACTTGGAGTAGAAGGGAAATGAAAGTTCAAGCTGCCTCCTCCATTTCCTAGTCCCCTCATCTTGGTGCATCATAATGGACTTATAGCTCCCGAATTTTTTCCATGTACAGCACAAGGAAAACTGATTTTCCCTAGATTGGTAAACACAAATTAACCCTAGCCTGTCCTGCTGGGGTTAGGTGATCCTCCTCCACACCCTAGTTCTGTATCATTCCTTGACCCAATGCCTTTATTATATCACTTGCAACCTCTTGTCATAAGTTCTAAGAAGTTTTCCATTAATGTTTGTATATACCATGGGCTGTATCACTTTGATGATACCACCTTATTTATTATTTGGGGGCTTAGTTAAAATTTTCATAGAATTTATTCTTACCTTTTCTACATGGCCCTTCCTCCTCCAGGCCAGCAATAGTGGGTTGAGTCCTTCTCATGTGTCTATTCTCTCTGACTTCCTCTTCTGCTCCCAGACAGAAATATCCTCTGTTTTTAAAGGCCCTACATGATTAGTTTGGGCTGCCCGGATAATCTCCCTTTCCTCTTGTAACATAATCAGGGAGGGCCAAAATCATGGGAGCCATCTAAAATTCTGCCTACCATAGCCAAGAGTGTGAAACTTTCAACCACACCTATCTCCATTCTTCCATCTTTTTGACTATAACAAGGCTATGATTTTCTATAAGGGATGCTTAGAATGGAGAAATGCAACCTGTGGTCCTGAAGCAGTTTGAAAAGTCACAGATTCAAGTGAAATCACTCCTGTGGTCTTTACTTCAGAGGAAGAGTGTGCTACCCAAATGAGCAAACCAGCCTTCCCCACTGGGCAAGTAATAACAGAGGCAGCCCTGGACTCATTTTAGAGGGAAAATGAGATTCCACCAAAATATTTCACTGCCCAACAAAGCTAGGTTATGACCTCCATTTGAGCCATCCTGCTGTCAAAGCACAGTTTCTGCCATACTGTGCAGCCTAGAGTTTGTAAGCTAAATATGTTTGAGCTGCTTTCCTGATTATAATGAATCAAATTTTAGCTATATCCCTGTGCAGTTCCTATTTCTTTACCACAGTGCACTAACCATAATCACTAAAATAATGTTTTAAATGCTTTCTAATATATTTAGCTTATGAGTTAACAAAAGGTCTAACAAATCAACTCCATGCAATTTTACTGGGCTCTTTCACAATATTGTCAGGAAGAAAGAAGGAGGAAAAATCAGGCCTTAGAGTTGATTTTATGAGCCAGACTCACATAGAATACAAAGGCACATGAAACTCAAAGAAGAAAATGGATAGGCACCTCTTGAGCAACTAATGTCATTTTGGAGAAGTTAGTTTCTTTTCAGTAAGTCCCTTACCTGTATTTTAATTTATCTTTTTGCCCCCTACAAACAATGCCTAATTTTACCCTGAATTTATCAGGACCTATTATACATGTTATGGAAATATCATATAGTACACCATGAATATATACAATTATTATGTGCTAATCAAAAAAAATTTTAAGACATTTCAGGACATGGAAATATTAACTACCTTGCTTTGATCATTACACACTCTATACATGTATCAAATTATCACACTGTTCCTCAAATTTATTTAAAACAATTATTAATAAAAACTTCAATTAGAAACATTTTAATAGTGAAAAATTGAAACTAATTGTAGTGTATAAAAGTAGAGAGCTATTTTAAAAAATTTTAAAATCTTCAAAGTTATACTGAGAAATGTCAGTTTATAGTAACCTAAAAATTGTGATGTAAATTATAGCTGAAAAACAGGTTCCTAAAGAGCATGCACAAAATGTTCCATCAGTTATTATACATATATTTTAATATTTTATTATTAAAATATATATGGCAAACATATATACATATGTTTATATATATACATATGTCTAATTACAGGGTGTTTTTATCTATTCCTTCAGATTTTTCTGCAATTTCTGAATTTTATTTCTTTATGATCAAATTTGAAAAAAAAGTTGATGAAAATAAAAACAAAAAAATATATATCAAACTTAAATTGCAAATTGAAGCTGTTGGCAGAGCATGTCTGTGTCTTTGCCATGGACAGCAAATCATTTCCTTCCTTTCAGTGGCATTCATACCATTATCATACATTTTTCCCAAATGAGTTGACACAATGGAAAAACCAGTCTTACATTAAGCACTGAGTCTTAGACAAATGGAATGTCAGTCAGAGCAGCTGCACATCCAGAAATCAAGTAAAGGAGCAAGACCTGTGCATGATCTTAAATTATGTCATTTGCTGATCGGTTGCTATACCTTCAAAAATTTAACATAATGGAATTTCCTCTCTTGTTCCCCAGCCTCTATGAAGAAGAAGTCATCTTTAGCCAATGTCTATTTTTTTGTTTAATTTTATTTATTTTTACAGACTGCATTTTGATTCATTGTTCACAAATGGGGTACAACTTTTCATTTCTATGATTGTACACGATGTAGATTCATACCATTCATGTAATCATACATGTACATAGGGTAATGATGTTTGTCTCATTCCACTATCTTTCCTTCCCCCCGTCCAATCCCCCCATTTCCCTCTACACAATCCAAAGTTCCTCCATTCTTCTCTTACTCCCTCCACCACCCTCCCTCCATTATATATCATCATTCACTTATCAGAGAAAACATTCAGATTTTGGTTTTTTGAGATTGGTTTATTTCACTTAGCATGATAGTCTCCAACTCCTTCCATTTACCTGCAAATGTCAGAATTTTATTCTTCTTTATGACTGAATAATATTCCATTGTGTATATATACCACAATCTCTTTATCCATTCATCTGTTGAAGGGCCTCTAGGTTGGTTCCACAATCCAGCTACTGTGAATTGAGCTGCTATGAACATTGATGTGGCTGAGTTACTGTAGTAGTATGCTAATATTAAGTCCTTTGGGTATAAACCAAGGAGTAGGATAGCTGGGTCAAATGGTGGTTCCATTTCAAGTTTTCTGAGGAATCTCCATACTACTTTCCAGAGTGGCTGCACCAATTTGCAACTCCACCAGCAATGTGTGAGAGTGCTTTTTTCCCCACATCCACACCAACACCTATCATTGCTTGTGTCCTTGATAATGCCAATGTTTTTAAGTGAGGAAAGGAAGGGGATTAATTACTACAAAGAATTTCAGATTAGATCTTAGAATCCTTCCTCAGAGTGGAAGCTTCTCCCCAAAATTAGCTCCCCCATTGATCAAGGCTCAATATTGGAAGCCACATTCTGAGAATGACAGGCTGTCAGCAAAAACAAGCATACTGCTAGCATCCAAGAGCCCTTCCTTCGTCCTCACCCCCTTCGTCTTCCCTTGAACTCCCATTTTGGCTTAGATTTCTCTGAAGCTCTTAGAAAAATTCCTTTTGAAGCAAGTGGGTTCCTGACTCATTGCCTATTTCCTCTGTTTTTCCACTCAAGTGGTAAACAATGAGCCCTGTTCACATGTAGACTGCCTGTGAGCCCCGGGGAACCTGCGTGCAGACAGAGCTCTTTGCAACAGGGCAGGTTGCCAGACCCATGCTCTGCTCCACTCACCTCCAGGGCTCTGCTGTTGTGTTCTAAGGGCCACTTGACAAAACGCACACATTCTCAGGGCTGTTTATTTTTTCAGACCCCAAAGGAATGTTACCCTAAATTCTCATATCAAGGCATTTGTGAATAGCCTTTCAAAAGATGATAGAAATAATGACAGTTGGTGACTGAGGCTCTTGTCCTATGATTTTCCATAAGGACTACCAGGGTTTTTTTGCAATCATTTTGAACTCTGTGTTCTAACTCTCTTCCATTGTTATTTTGTCTGTGGATGGTGGTTGTTGGGGAAGAAAATTCTGCCAAGTTGAGGACCATAGCATGGTGTGGGAAATACAAGAAGCTAACCCAAGCTTTGGGAACACAGAAAAAGGTGATTAAACCCAGGTGCAGTAACCAGACAAGAAGAGCAGGACGAAGTTTCTAAATCAAAGAAGCAGATAAGATAATAAGAGCCGAACCTAAATATTTGATCAAGCAGCCCTCAAGGTGAGAAAGACGGAGAAAGAGAGAATGCTTGAGAAGAGCACACCCCCAGCCCCTCAGTGGCGTAGAAGAATCATAGGTGGAGCTTTGGGAAACTGCTTAGAACCTCTGCTGTCATTTGAATATATATTCTATGCCCCCATGTGGTAAAGGCTTGGTTCCAAGGTGGTGATGTTGGGAGGTGGTAGAAACTTTGGGAGGTGGGGCCTAATGGGAGGTCTTTAGGTACCGGGGGGTTTGCCGTGAAGGGGATTGTGGGGCCCCAGCCCATTCTGTCTCTTTCCTCTGCTTCCTGGCTCATGCCACAACCTGTTTGCACTCTTCACCTTTGCCATCTGATGCCTTCATCAGAGCCCCAAAGCAAAGGGGCCACACAATTGTGGGCTAGAATTCCAGAAACATGAGTTAAAAACTCTTTCTCTCTTCATAAATTTATTGCCTCAGGTATTTCATTACAATAACATGAAGCTAGCTAATACAATCTCCCTTCACAAGAATTTCACGATTCTTGACGAACACTACCAGCTTTCTCTATCTGAAAATGGTTAGCCAAAAAGTACATTTAGATAGAAGGTGAAGAAAATAAAAAAATTGCAGCTTAGGGAGTTTAAATAACTTATCCATAGTCCCAGAACTGATACCGCCAGTTATCATTGATGAGTTCTGCTTCCTCAAATATTGAAGTTTGAACATTAAAGAAGCACACAGAGGCAAGCATATACTGCAGGTTTTATTTAAAGGTAGTTACACAGACTTCTGGGAGGTAGAAGGGGGCCATGGCTGGTGTTCTGATATCCCAGGAAGTGAAAGCACCCTGCCCCTCTTTATAGACTAAAAGTTTCCTTTGTTCTCCTGCTCTTTCCCCCCTTACCTCTCTCCTTCCTGCCTATGTGACTAGGCCCAGGAGATGCTGATGAGATAGCAGAAAGGTGAGAAGCAGATGGGCAGGGGAAGGGCCTTAGGTAGTGATCCAGGCAGGTAACAGCCCAGCGGCATTAATTAGCAATTCCCTGCCTGCAGCCTTTTGGGAGGGGAAGTAAAGGCAGGTAAACTTGGTGATCAAAGGACTGGAGACAGTGACATTCCAATCTCCCAGGGGCAGTCTCCAACTTCCCAGACTCAGATGACCTTCATTTTCTCAATTAGATCCAATTCCCTATTCTACACTAACTGCCTGTCTCAATTTTGGCTTCAGAACTAGTTGGGTGGCACTAGGATTTAAAATCCAGTGGTACAATTAAGAAGCCATGAGATATTGGTTCATTTTTTACAACAAATTCCCTCCTATTGATATCCAAATACCAAGACCTCTAGTTTCCTCTGTAATATCCTTTAAGTCCATCTTCTAGCCAGCACTACTGACCCCACTTCATGGCTTACTAGGTTTCCCCAAAAGCCTCCCGACTGACTGACTGACTCTCCAACTCTCTCTCTCTCTCTCTCTCTCTCTCTCTCTCTCTCTCTCTCTTCCCTCACTTGTTTTTTCCTTCTTTCCTTCCTTGTTTCTTTCAACATGAATCTGACCATACTAGCCTGCTCAGTCTCCTTTGTGACTTCCCACTGACTTAAGAGGGAAACCTCGCCCCACATCTGTCCTGTTTCACTTCGATCTCTATCTTACACCTTCTTCCTATCTATGCTCCAACCACATTGGACTCCTTAAATTTCCTAATACTACAAGTTATATCCTAATCTGGATT
This sequence comes from Glaucomys volans, assembly GCA_020662805.1. Taxonomy (NCBI): domain Eukaryota; kingdom Metazoa; phylum Chordata; class Mammalia; order Rodentia; family Sciuridae; genus Glaucomys; species Glaucomys volans. Next base: position 399,184 of record JAJEJO010001554.1, read on the forward strand.
TTTTCCACTTTCTGTTTTCAGTCTGTGACATCCCTCCCATTCTTTGCTTACCTCACAATTTCAAACTGTGTGGACTAAGGTCCCTTTTAGGGGGCTGGCGATGGTAGCAAGCTCACCCAGTGTGTGTAAGACCCTGGGTTCCAACTCTCGAACAGCAGGACAGGGCATGGCAAGGAAAATGTGACAAAGGACATCATTACAATAAAAAATTATTAAAAACCATAAAGAGCTTTTTTAAAAAATGTGGATTATAACTATTGATATTTATTTAAATATTACTTAAAACCAGGAAACTTAAAAAAATTAGTTCTTTTAAAAATAACACAGGAAACTAATTACACTTTAACATAAATAGCATATTTTGTAAAAAAGAACCACATTTTTCAAAACCAAAAACACATCAGTGAGGCAAAAGACCCTGATGACACCGTTCCACGCGTGTCAGTCTCTCCAACCTTGGGCTTGCTAAAGGACAGGTAGATTCTGGAGTCTGCTGGTGTGGTGTCACACAGCTTCTGTAAATCGCCATAGCACACTTACAGTGGAATGAGGAGGGAAAAGGCAAAGAACTTCTTAGCATTAATATGAGAATAACTTTGACTCCTGCATTCTCTAAAAATGTCCAGGCAAGACGTCCAGGGATCCCAGGCTATCTGAGCTCTTTATGTTTTGTCTTAAAGTTCAGTTTGCAAGGAGGTCTCCCCTGACCTCAGAGTATAGGTCAGGCTTCTTGTGACATGTTCCTGTAATATCTTGTACCCCTCTGTCAAAATGCTCATCATGCCATAATCTAATAAATGATTCGAATAAGGACAGGGACCTGGAAGTTTTGTGCATAGAAAATGCCCAGCATTCAGCATGCAGAGCAGGGACTTGGGAAACCTTTGTCTAAAAAGGGAGGAGACAGAAGGAAGAAGGGAAGAGAAGTCATCAGACTTAGGGGAACAACTTCCTGACCCCTGCTGCCTTCCCTTAGGATGATGAATACCAAGGTGGAACTTTCTACAGCAGCCTATTACAGTCCTGGGTCCATTTTCATCTGAAAGAGAGTGGGACAGGAACAAAGGTAATGGACAGGAGTGAGACTGGGGAGAGAGGGACAGTGGAGAATAAGGAAGGGAAGTGCCTGTGCTGAACTCTCCCATTAAACAATCATTCCACCACATTCCCTGAGCAGCTCCCAGTTGCCAGGCACTCTTCGGGGCACAGGGGATACATCAGTCATCAAATCAGAAAAAAAATCTGGCCTCCAAGAGCTCACATGCACACTTGACCTCAGCCCCAGTTTCCAGCCCTGATGACAGGTTGCCTCACATGCATTGTTTAATCTCCTTGTGCCTCATGGTCATCATCTGCACAAGACCCCTTTGAAAGTTTCCTGGTGAGAATCAAATAAAAAAGTAAAAAGTACCTAATAGAGATTCGGGCACCTCATAGGTGTTTAATAAATGGCTATGTTTTTTGGTGGCACTCCCTATTCCAAAATTGATTTTTCCACATATGATGTGTGTTCTGTGTAGAATACACCGGAATCCAACCACTCACAGGGTATCACTTGGGTAGTTGGAAGGGAGGGCTGCTTGGGGTCTTCATAGGATCAGGAGTGTTACAATATCACTTCTATAAAGAAATCACACCTCTGGCTTCCTGTATTCCTCATAAGGCACCTAGATATTTTTACACTGTTCTTTAATACTGGAGAATAAAACTACACTAGGAAGAACAGGGGGTGCTTCAAAGCAGGCTCTCCAGGGTCTTAAAATGATGCCAAGAGTCTAAGGTCATTCAAAAGAAGATACTCATAGTCAACTATTTCCAACTTGAGCACCTACTCATATGCATTTATTGGGTATCTCGGGTTCTTGGGTTTCCAACCCCATCCTCAGACAGAGTTTTGCTTGACCTTCCTGAGAAACAATGACCCTACCTGTGAAATAGGATTTCCAGGAAAGAGAGAAAATGAATTTGGATCTTTGATGTTTTTATTTCTCTTGCCATCTACTTTTTGTGATGTCTTCACAGTTAGCACCACACTGGAGAAGTAGTAGGTAGAGGAAGGAAGAAAAGTGGACGTGATCATCAGCTGATGTTGCTATGTGTCACCAGTCTGGTAAAAATATTGGGAATTGGTACTCAAACATGAATAAGGTTTGGGAATTACTTGTGCGGATTTAATCACCTCAGACTACCCCCATAGTTCCTTAGCAGGAAATAGTCATGAGTCAACTATCCAGAACCAGGCTATTCTTCAAGTGAGGTGGGTTTAAAGGGAGATTTGATGCCCTGGTAAACCCCTCTTCTACCGAGCAGGACCGGGTCTGGAATGACTGAAACACATATGGCTTAAGAGTGTGTCGAAGAGACCTGAAAGATCCCACATGGAAGTGAAATTCATTATTGGCAAGTACAGTGACAGGGGACCCCAGAGGACTGAGCTGAGCCGCAAGGAATTTGCAGCGCCTTGTGGCTAACTCCATGGCCTAGTTTGATCTTGAAGTCATCATCTTGGATAATCCTCTCAGATCTGTTCCTGTACTTAAGAGCCACTCAGCACATGCCTGAGCTCCCTCTCGGGTTCCTGTACATGAACCTTCAGAGCTGACTTTCAGCAAACATAGACATCACATCAAATCATCCAACAGACATCCCTTTCAAGTGAGTTGGAGCAGAACCAACTATATGGAGAAGTCATAAACAAGGAAAACAGGCAACCCAAGGATTTTCAGTGGATTGGCAGAGCCCTTTGTACAGAAAAATCTGTCTCTTGGGTGGAACAGAAGTTTTACAGTGTCTGAAAATAAGCAGATTGACTCGAAGATATGGGGGACACTTTGGAATCTAAACTGTTCATCATCTCAATGAAGTGCTCTTTGATTTCACAGCTCTAAGAAATAACAAGTTATAATACTGGGATAAAAGGATTTAGGAGAGAGAATTTCATTATCCAGTCCTGCATCTATCAGTCACCCACCCACTCATCATGTTGGAAGGGGGGAGTTGGATTGCCTGATCCTGTTTCTGATTTCACTGCCATCAAGGATTGTACTGCAGGAAAACTAATATCTGACTGGGCTTCCAGTGCTAAATAAGAGCATTCCATGTTCATTCCAGGCCACCAAGAGGTTCAGGGTCACTGAGTCAGACTATGAATTCGAACATTTGATGACTTTTGCAGGTGACTGGGTGAACAAGGGAAAACCCAGGAGATACATAAAAGGCAGAAACTAGGGTTTCTCACTTAAATTCTTTAACATGCTTCATTTTCATGGTACTGAATAGAAAAGAATTGCAGGTTCTTCTACAGGGCAAAAAGAAGCTACTGAGTTCAGTTTTCTTTTAACCACGGTAGAGTAGGAAACATGCTTACTAATATTTACAAGGCACTTCAAGCAACCAAGAAAAAATCCAACTTATTGGCACAATATTTTTTGATGTTGTTTTTGTTGTGCATACAGGAAGGCAATTAACACTTTTTAGAAGATAAACTACTAATTCAATGTTACCTACTTTCACATTAATATTTAGTCTAGACACAGCCCAGAATGTACATGCCAGGCACTACACTAGACATGGGGTATGCCGAGCAAAGTCAAGTCCCTGGCTTCAAAGAGTCTCTAGCTTTATTGGAACAGTTTTATTGTAGGCGTATTGGTTGCAATTAGCAGAGCGCTTAGCAAAAGTCAAGGATTTAAGCAAGAGTTTGCAGAAGTTTTGGTGAGTTTTGTCTTAAAGATTTCTCCAAAGAGTTGCTTACTGTTGAAATCATGGTTAATTCACTTCTTGCCTGACTATGACACCTTGGCTCACTTGCAATTCAAGGGAGAATTTAGGAATGATTAAAGTCGTATTTTCCATTCTTATACTTGGTAGCACTGTCCATGCAATAGCTCAGTACTTCTTGATTTCTTGGAACTAGCAAAAGCCACAGACTGAATCCACAAATTGGATTCATAAGTGGGTAATGTGTAGCAGAACTTTATTAGGGAAAAAAAGATGGGGCAAGGAGTAGGAAGCAAAATATCTATAACATCTTACCTATCCAACCCCTGTGTTAAGCACTTTTTGTATATTTAGCAATGCAAATTCCAAGTGTGCATTAAGTGGTGGCTTAACTTTCTATTCTCTACTTCTATGATTTCTATATTTTTTTAGATTCCACATATGGGATTATTTGTGTGCCTGTGCCTGGCTTTTTTCACTCCACATAATATCCTCTAGTTTCATCTATGCTGTAGTGAATTACAGGATTTCCTGTTTTAGTAATGCTAATTGACATTCCCTTGCATGTATATACCACATTTTTTAATCCATTTATACTTCAATGGATGTTTCAGGTTGGTTCCTACCTTTGCTATCATGAATAAGGCTGCAATTAACATGGGGGACATCTCTTCAAAAACTGTTTTCAAGTAATTTGGATAAATCCCCAGAAATGGCTGGTGGAGACAGAGAAGGAGTGAATGTGGAGACATTGGTCAGTAGGTAAAAAGTTTTAGTTAAATAGAAAGAATTATTTCTGGTGTTCTATTCCACAGCTTGGTGACTGTAGTTAATAATAATGTATTATATTTTCAAAATAACTAAAAATGAAAAATTTAAATGTTCTCACCACAGAGAAATGATAAATATCTTAAGTGATACATATGGTAATCAGCCCAACTGGATCTTTAGTGCATGTATGTATGGAAACGTCACATTGTATCCTATACATACATACAATTATTCATCAAGAAAATAAAACTTAAAAACAAAGTACTCATCAATTTACTGATGAAACAAAGACAGTCCATGGTTTTCCTCAAATGGGAACTGAGGCACCAAATGTAATGACAAATTTCTTTCTATTGCTCCATCCTTTTCCCAGCTAAGGCCACTCGCCTTCTCCTACCTGATTCAATTCAAGAACCTACCACCGGTCTCCAGTTCTCAAATCAAGAAAAAAATCATGAATGAATAATATCTTATCTAGGACTTTCACAGAATTTTAAGTTAAAGAAAATGTGACTCAGATGTGAAACCTCTAAATCTTTTTCTTGAATAAACATCCATAGTTGACTTTGTTATCACTGAATCTTCACTTATAAATAGCATGTACTGAATTGTGCCCTCCAGGATTTTTGTGTTAAATCCCTAACCCCTCAAAATACAATCCAAAATGATAGGTGACTTCGTAAGAACAGGATGGGGACCCCATGAAGAGTCAGCCATCTGGGAGCCAGAGAGAGGGCTGTCACCAGAATCCCACCATGCTAACACCCTGATCTCAGACTTCCAGCCTCAAGCACTGTGAGAAAATATATTGCTACTTTTTTAAGCCATGTTGTCCATGGCATTGTTTTAATGGCAACTCAAGCAAACTAATACACCACATGATGTACAGATCCCTCTAGGAAAACAGGGCCATTTTGCAAGAGTAGTATATGAAATTTGAAGAGGCTGTTAGGGCCTCAGGTGAATAAAGTTGGTTATTCCAAGGATTTAACTGCTAAATCCCAATACACAGCTCCAGCCACTCTGGTATACAGTGTATTTTCCCACAGGAATGCCATAGTCTACCTTTCCAACAATTCAGGGAATAAAGACCGGCTGCAATAGTCCTGTCCTGGGCAACAGGCATAACAGGTGCATTTGGTTCCCCCATGTACTTTCCCCAGACTCCCTGTGTGCCGTGCTCTCATTAAGTCACCTTTTCTTCACTTATCAATAGTATGTACTGAATTGTGTACTGAAGACCCCAGAGAATTGAGAAAACTGCCTGGTGGTTTAATTTAGAAGTATGGTGGGTGCAAATGATGCCACTCAGTTGCTTCTGGGGAAGTATGGCAGGGAGTGAGCGACAGGAAAATTACCAAATGCTGGAGACAGCATGTTTTTCAAACCTTTTATAAACCTTTTATAACCTTTCCCTCTTTTTGGTGTGGTTTTGGAGTAATTGAGTCAGGACAGGATAAGTGTCATGAACCAGCAGACTGAGGCTTGGAAGGTGAGACACCATGGTGCTCATCAATGTGCCACTGGAACTCCACTTGACTGCCAATCTTGGGTTAAGTCTTTGCCCTACCACCCCCGTGCATTCTGCCATGAATTTTTAGAATCCGACCTTTTTCAGGAATCTAGTAGAAAGCGCAGGCAATACTTAAGGCATATGATTTTCATCTCTGATATAGAACTGATCTGTGGTTAATCAGGAAATTTCAATAACTTTGTCCTTCAGTCATCACACACATGAATATAACTTCCCACACACCATGAATTAAAAATGTGCCACACGTCTAGAACCATTTTCACAAGGTAGTAAAATCATACGTAATCCCAGGGAAAGGTAAGACTCCAGGGAACCCCAGACACATAAGGCAATGTGTTCAAAGGGAACCAGGTCACCCAGTGTAACTAATGCCAGTTGAAATTGCTATTTGTTAGCCGGGCGTGGTGGCGCACGCCTGTAATCCAAGCGACTTGGGAGGTTGAGTCAGGAGGATCGTGAGTTCAAAGCCAGCCTCAGCAACTTAGCGAGGCCCTAAGCAACTCAGTGAGACCCTGTCTCTAAATAAAATACAAAATAGGGCTGGGCATGTGGCTCAGTGGCCGAGTGTCCCTGAGTTCAATCCCTGGTTCCAAAAAAAAAAAAAAGAAATTGCTATTTGTTTCACAAAGAGTGACAATGGGAACTGTAGAGCCTTAATGCAGAAAAAAAGTATCTTGAAATTATGTTTCCAATTATCAGACTTGTGTTCTGCCTGTGGATTATCTATTGCTTTGCCCATATACCCTAGAATCTTACCTTTGACAAACATCATAATTGTGATTTGTGAGTAATGTTTTAAGATGAGAATCACCTGTGTAATTGTGTCTGCCTAGGTATCCAGGGCAGTTTCTATTCAAAGCACCTACCTCCTTTCTTAAGGAAATAGAATCAATTTTCAGATTCTCCTCTAGATCATGAGTTGTCATTTATTTTTTATGAGTTTGCTGAAAGTAGCATCCCAGGCATTTGTCCCTTAAATAAATGAGTTAGATCTTTAACCAAAAGGGTAAGATATTAAAATGGAAAAATCACATGTGTCTGTCACAGGTAAGATGCCAGGTACAGCCCATGGGACACCTGATTCCTAACACAGTGGCTCCTGCTAGTTTCTGGGAAGTATAGGGAGGCTGGTTTTGGAGTTCCGTGGTTCAGAGGAAGAGGGACTTGGTGACAACAGAGTGCCACAGAGAACCTCCTTGCAGGGCTACCAGAGCAAGGGTTTCCCCAATAGTGGGTGTTCTCCTCAGCCACATTTAGGGGAGACAAACTGCCAGTCTAACATTAACAAATCTAGCGCCAGCCTTTCATAGGAGTAGGCTCATTCTCATTCCAACTTGAAGTCTTGCATTTTGCTGGGAAATCGTGGACCATATCCTTCAGAGCCCTGTCCATGCCACAGTGCAGTTTGCTTGCTCTCTCCTCAAGCTCTTGGAGACACCATCTCTCTTCCATGCCATATCCCCACCACCCATCATAGATGGTCCCCTATGAAAGGTTTTCTTGGCTCTGAGTATTCCTGTTAGGCACTTTCCAAGTCGTGCGTGTTACTATTTCTTTGTGCTAGTCTAGCACAGGGGCTGGAAATCTACACACAATGAGTACATGCTTGTGAAGAGCTTTAAGTCAGTTGTGCTATTTCAGATTGGTCAAATCTTCACAGAACCTGTCTCAAATGAAGCACCTTATACTCTCTTATGCTGAAAGCTTCTAGCAGTTCTTGCAGCCTAATGGAGTCCTGACATTCATTTCTTCTTGATGTACCAATTCTCTGGAGGTGTCTCTATGTCTCCCCAGCATCCATTCTTCCTCTTCCATAGTAATAGAATACTGAGCTTTAGGCTAGCACATGGACTTCTGGAATAATCGTTACGTTTCTGAGCAAGAATTGCCAATGGAATGGAACGTATGTAGAAACAATGCATGCAATTTCCAGGAAGTAACTTTAAAAGGTTTGTTTTACCACTCCACAGTCACTCCTTCCAGCTAGCTGGAATGTGGACATAATGGCTGGAGTCCCAGCAGCTATCTTGAACCATGAAGTACATTGAAAATGAAAGCCATGTTTGTTCAGGGAAATGGCAGGATAGAAGAAGCCTGGATCCCTGAAACAAAGGATCACTGACTCCCCACCCAACTCCAAATTCCTTTCATATGAGAAAATAACTGCCCTTTTGTGTGTATTGCATTGTTTTTATCTGTTTTGTTTTGATAATCTGACAAAATTGAAACCCTAATCTTAGTCTTGATTGAATAGCTTATCGGTCCAGCATCTCTCAGAAAATATTAGAGAATTTATAAAGGTATTAAGAGGGTTTTTGAAAAGGAATCTATTTTAGTGCTATGCAAAATGTTATCCATGGGCCAGTGACAATCCACAAGGTATTTGTTATGGGTCCATGACGAGATGACTACAGAATTTGAGAGTAAGCATTTAGATAGTTTTATAGCAATTTCGCATTGCCCAACTCATCTGATTGAAACAACATGGGCCATGGTGCACTTTCCCAATAAGTCACATGTCATTCAAGCTGTCTCCTAGTAGTGTACAATAGGATTTTGTAAAGTGCGACCTTTAAGATTACCCTAGTCAGCTGTCACCCAAAGGCAGGGTAAAAATATATGTGTGTAACATTTTATTCTTATAATCATTTTAGTCAAACCCATTTTGAATTTATTTTAACATCATAAAAACTAAACCTTTTAACTCCAACTTACAGAGAGAAAACAAACTTCAAAGAACACTTTTGTCCAGAGAAGACCAACCTACTCCAATTTCAAATGTAATGTTAACTAAATAATAGCAATAAGATTCAAAGATGTGAAAACCATAACACTATAAAAGTTAACTTGGAAGCGTGCTCTTTCATGTGCTATGTCCAGTTTTATAGCTATAATTAATGCTAAAATGACAATGCATTGTTCGAAGATATGTGTTGGTTACTGAAGCAATGAAACCACTAAAACCTAAGGAGTATTTACCTCCAAATCATAACTGTAAATTACATAAAAGTTAATGCACTTAATTTAAGCTAATTCTTTTTATTTACAATGCCATGGAGGTTGATTTTAAACAACTATGAGATTTGATAGCTACTAAGGAGAAATGTTCTGTCAGCAACATCTGAACTACTGAATAAGCCTTCTGCAAGATAAGAACTAGTCCCCAAATCCAAGGTATGAATTAGATTGCCTGTGTATTTGTTTGGTAACTCTGATATTTTAAAGATCTTCATCCTTCCACACGAAGAGAGAAAGTGAAGAAAGTGACATGTTTTCAATGGCAAAATAAATATCTAGAGGTTAAAAGTTAGTAGCTTAGACAGAATTTCCACAATATTGATAGTCCTATAATTTAACAATAATTACTAATGAAGTAGATGATCTTGAAATCATACATCTGCAAAGATACTGACAAATACTTTAAAATGTTTGTAGAAAGTTTTGAATTTAGCTTCTTTCCATCATAAGAATATTTCATGAAGAGGAAATTTGTGGATTTAAAATCCATTTCTTTCACTAAAAATTTAATTAATTTTAATTTTAAAGGATAAAATATCCAACTTTGCTACTGAAGAAGGATTAAAGATGACCTTTGGAAATATTCTATTACTTGCTTTGTTTTGGTAAAATGTTAAAATGAATATTCTGAGTTGACTAAAATTACTTTAGAATTTGTTCTCCCATTCATGTCAAGATACCTTTGTGAGACTAGATTATCTACTGTGAACGTTATTGAAAGGAACATAGAAACACCTTTCCCTTAAATTAATTGCCATGTCAATTAATGAGCAAGAAGTATGCTTACAATTGCATTAAAAACCTTAAATATCGACATACATGTTTCCCCTTAAAAGGGAGCAGATAGGTATTTCATATGGAAAATTACTGTTTTACCGATAACTTTGATTATTTTTAATTTCAGACAGACAAATGCTATGACTGTAGAAGCATTTATCTGCTATAATAATACTAATGCTGTAATAGTTGATTGATACATTAAACAAAGCAATAGGTTTTGTAAATTTTTTCTTATGTTTATTCTGATCATGTATAGTAACTTGTATGTCTATAGAATCTAATAAAATTTGGCTTATGTGTTATATGTAATTTATTCCTTTTATTTTTCTAGGAATTGATGAGTATGTATTAAGTTTTAAAAAAGTACAGGTCTGTGACAGATTGGTTTAAAAAGTTAAAAAATGAACTAATCCTTCTCTGCAGATGGTGTGAGAAGCATGTATAAAACACTTCTCTGCCTCCAGTTGGACCCAAATCCGGCCCAACTCCACCCTGACCTCTTGCTTTCCCAACGCACACCACCCATGAAATCTAAATGAAGTAAATGCAGGCTGCATTTGTGACTCATCAAGGTCAAACACTCAAATGCTCACAAGGGCTGGGATAGCAAGCAGATGAGCCCAGTGGACAGATGAGGACAGGGACTAAGCAGAGGGCAGAGGGCTATTCCTCAGCTTCAGTCTAAGTTTCCAGGCAGGAGCTGGGCAGGGGATTGCTAGATTCTCAAGTTTCTTCAAGAGAAGCCAGAAATTCACATTTTTACATAGCGGTACACTCATTTGAAAACGTTAAAAGGTAATTTGGAGTTTTACAAATCACACAATCAGTCAAAGAAAATGCATCTGTGGGCCAGATTTGGCCTATAGACCCCCAGTTGGAAACCAATGGGGCTCCAAATGCTCCTCACAGCAAAAGTAGGCCAGGCTCATGAACAGGGTTTCTTTCAAGTTCAACCCATAGGTGGTTTTAGAAGTTCTATATCAGCAACTTTCCATGGTGTAAAAACAGCTGCTGGTGTGCTCCAAGTTTACAGGAACACCCGACCTGCCTAGGCTTAGCCTGAGGCCCCACCACAAAGGCCTCATACCCAAGTAACCATGCAAAAGGCTGCATGGAGAATGCACACAGAAAGTGCTCAGCAAGAGGTCCCACCACTCTGGGGTTAACTGGACTGCCAATGACATAAAATGGGCTGCAGTGTCAAGAGGAGGGCATCTGAGGTGCATGTCTTCGAAGTGAGTTGGGAGTATCTTAACTCCACCTGCAGGGAGGAGGCAAGCACTGCCCTTCCCCTCAATTCTTCTCGGGAGATTGGTTTTCCACTGGGGCAACTCAGAGAACTTGATATGTACTCCTGACACTGGGGGCTGTGGAGGTGGTGCTTGTCACCCATGAGACAGCTGAGCCATGCTGAGACTGGCCATGCTGAGATTGGCCTGTACTCCCAGCTGGGCAGGACATGGGATGCATGAGTGTTTCCTGCCACACATATACAGCCTCTGTGCCCACAGTCACTCTTAGAAATAGGGGAATTCATTGTGCATTTGCTCCCCAGGGATGTCACTGACTTTACCAGCTGATGTTTACAAAAGAATTTAAACTGCTATATAAGGACTGAACGCCATTATTCTTCCACAGGGCTTTCAGGAACAAGACAAAAGACAGGAGTTCAGCCTCCATCCCAGGGCCTTTCCCAGCCCCTTCTCCTTTTGTCTTCCCCATCTACAAACTATAAGGTATCTGCCCTGGGATCCCAAGCTGGCTTTTCCCATTAAGCCCCATTATTAGTCCTCTTCTATGGAAACAACTCACTTTAGGTCTGAATCTCTACAAGCTGTGGGAGTGTCTAAACTCAGCTAGGAATAGCACTGATCTCATTATCTAGTGGTGGTTTTATTTAAAGAAATGCTTTCTTCACTGGAGGATAGGGAGGTCTGGGGTGGGTGGGTGTGATTTGCATCCATTGTGGGGCTCTTATTACCTGAAACAATGGGCTGTGTTTCTGTGCTGGACTCTGCCTTTCTTTTTCCCACCCAGTGGCTCCCAAGCCTGTATCCACCAGATCTCCAAAACCCAATGCAAGTCAGACAATAGAGCCTGCAACTTAGAAATTAGAACTCTGACTTCAGGAGCTAAGCCAACTCCAGCCCTCCCTGACTTTTCACAGCACTGACTGCTTGTGTCATAGGTTTGGCACTTGATTATATTCAATTTAGCACATAATTATATCCCTGCTCTCTCGTATTTTTCTTTCATTGCTTGTAAGTGTTTGGGGCTTTTTTGTCCGTATAATACAGTAAGTCCCTAGACAGCAGAGACCACTTTTCACCTTTCACCAGAGATCCGCATACTTAGCACAGTGTTAGGCCCAGAGCAGACATGCAATAAACACTGCTGAACTGAACAGAGTGGAATGAATCGCTAGATTCACCTTCCAATCTGCCATGCGGTTGATGAGGAGAAAAGGCAAAGTCAACTGAGCTTTGAGCTTTCTCCATTGTCTTTCTCTCTGCTGGAAAGTTGTAAACTTCTTTGCTGATGAGAAAGGCATGGTATTCTTGAGGCTTCAGCGTAGGCATGTCCTAGGGGAGAGCCTTCAAATAGGAAGTGAGGGTCTGGGTGGATAGTGGCCATGACTCACTGTCAAGTCTATGTGGGAGCTGGGTGGCTATACTCTCATATGAAAAGTATTTCCGCTTCCATCCTCCTCCTTCCCACACTCAACCTTCCTGGGCCACCCTGTTACCATAAGCATCTGTACTGTGCTCCAACTCTCAGGACTAAGCGTGGTCCTTGGACCATCAGTATCATCAGAGGACCTGAGTGGGGGGCAGCATCTCAGTCGTAATGAATTAGGATCTTTCTAACAAAACCTCCAGGCAAATCATAAGCGAAGTCTTGAGATACCCTCCTCCATAGAAGACCTTATCAGGCACTTCCTTAAGGAAATAGTCTGGTTCTCTGAGCTAAAGCTGCAGAACAATCCAGAGTAACCTGGGGAGTTGTCCTGGGTTCTAAATGATGTTTTCTCCCTCAGAAAGAAGAGAAGCTCCACAAGGCAGCAACAGCACATATTATCTCCAATCCCCAGACAGGTACAGAGCTCAAGAAAAATTAAGCTAGGTCAAATGGCAAGCAGGTTGCTGCCAGTAAGAGTTGTAATAGGTGAAAAGAGCTCCCCATGCCCTGCTCTGTCATCCTGTACGCTGTCACATGTGCTCCAGAGCATCCTGCTCTTGGTGCAGCACTGGTCTGGTGTGTTGGAACAACCCACAGTACATCCAAAGACAGTCTAATGAAATCCAAAACCATGCCAGTCTGCAAGTCACCAAAAGTGGCTAACACCCTGGCAATGGTGTAGAAGTCACTATGATGGTTCCTGTTTCCTGTTCTGAGCCTCAGAATTGGTCTTAGTTCTCACAGTCTGCTACTAGGTATGGTTTGTCCTTCCCTCCTCTCCCTCTAGGCACATTCTCAACAAGTCCTAAGGCCCAACTCAAATCCTGCTTCCTCCACAGCATCTCCTTTAGTGCTGCAAACTACACTGGGAATATCCTCCAGCACCCAGTGTTGAACAATTTCATGGAGACTCCTTTCCTCAACAAGCTATCAATTTCTGGAATGGGGGAGTCTAGTAACCTACTAGCATCTTATGTTCTTTTCCTAGTCTACTCCCCTGAATATTAGAGACTATAAATTATTCAGTATATGAGTAAAGACCCTCTGAACTCAGTTTCACTGGCATGACCATCCAGTGAATCCTCTTTCAGAAAGGACCCTGCAGGAGCCCATTAGCCCAGGATCTTCCTTTTGGTTCCTATAAGCTCAGCCCTCTCCATAGCTACATTGCCCCAGTCTGGATGTGGCCTGGGTGGACTATAATCCCTCCAGAGGTGCTTATGGGAAAGTCTTGGAAATACTCAAATTTCAGAACTCTGTAGAGTCCAAATGGCTGGGCCAGGAGGACCCTCAGTGTGACAATGGCAAGAGATATTTGCCTCAGAGAACCACACCAGGAAATTCCATCCACTCTCCTGTGACTCTTGGGGAATTTCAAGTTAATATATATCAATGAGAATGACATGAAGAAATGGGAGAAATATATGAAACTGATCATTGCAAGCTAAGATTATCCTGTAAAGCAAACCATGGTTCCTACCTCTACTGGAAGAGCAGCTGTGCTTCATAGTCACCCCTGCTATGGTGCCATAACCAGAAGAGGAAAATTGAGAAAACAACCAAGGCATAGTGTCAGGTCGGAGTTGGGTGGCTGCAGGGGGAGGGAGCAAGGACATCTAGCAACACACTGCGCCAGAAGTGACCAATCAGAGGCAAATCTACTGACCCTGATGTCCACTTTGGTCCACCTTTTCCTGGGCAGGACCCCTAGCCCCTTTCCCTGTATAAAAACCCTGAGCAGCCAAAGCCATGTGTGATTTCTTCTGGCTCTCCCACCCCGACTTTCACCGGGGTTGGGGGGGCAGAGGGGATGTTGGTGGAGGTTGGGGGGGGAGTGGCTGGAGATTTCGCCTGGGGAACACAGACTCTGATAAATCTTGGTTTAACTACTTTCGTCTGACTCTGGTGATCACCCCCGCCGCCTGCGAGCTTACACATAGTGGATGTGGCTCCCAGAAATATTGTTATTGCCCAAAGAAATAATGCATGTTTTCAGAGCATCGTTTTCATTAGACAAGTAGATTTTTTTCCTATGCTTGAGGGTAAGTTAGCAATACATAGACCATACTTAAAAATAAAATAAACATGTGTTTAAGGCAGTCAACTAAAGATGGCAGGTAGGGAAGGGAGTGCCAACTGTGATTCTCCACGGCTATGACTGACATGACAAGAGTCATGTGAGGACACTGAGGATCACTGAGGATCACAGATCCAGTGAGCACTGCCTGCATTTCAGTCTCAGTAACACTGCCCCATGGCACTTGTAGAGCACAACCTGCCTGCTGTATGCAGACGTCTGAGCCTTCTCTTTTAAGTTAACATTTATTCTTTCTGACAGATATAGAAATGCACCTGACCAACATATGCACTATAAATAGCCTTGGAGCAAGCACTGAGTCTTGAAACAAGCAAATTTAAATGTTTTTCTTCCTTAAAATTCTAAATATAGTATCCCCTAGGAACCCTTAGGAATTATTAAATGCTTGAAGAATATGATTTCCCATATCCAGAAATAACCGTGAATCATTTCTTTAAAAAACAAATAAACACAATCCCCTCCAATTAAAAAAATATATATCCTAAAAAGGTATTGCTAAAATACCAGTGAAGGACACATCCTTGCCCCTTACCTCTTTCTAGCCAGAAATCGCTTCCTGGCTGCCCACCCCCATACTGTCCTCTACTGAAAATGGAGGGAACTATGTAGCCTATGTCTGGCCCTCCACAAGTAACCATGCTTTCATAATTCTTGTCAGCAGGCATCAAATCCTTAAACCTTACTCTCACTCCTCCACTCATTTCTCACTGAAAAGAGAAAACCCAAAAGTTGGGGCTGTTTTTCATCTTGGAGAAATGAATCAAGGAACTAGAAATGGAGGCAATGGTGTCATCTCAAATAGCAGGCATGAACAATCTGTCTCAAAAAGAAAGTGTGAGGAAAAAGGTAGTGTCCAATTTACCACTTCCTCTTTTACCTTTCAAAAGAAGTCAACAGCAATTCATTGTTTAAATGAGAACAAAACCTCCAGGGGATAAAGATGAAGGCAAATATTTGTAATAATGTGTCATTGCATTTTACTTAATGGCCTGCAGGCTTTGAAATCTGACGACTTTCATATCTGCAGGTTAGTTTGTTTTTTCTTATTTGCTCTCCTGAGGCAACTTCTCTTAGGTGATCAACCACCGACACAAGGGCACTGCAAGGCCCAGAGCCAACATGACCTCAGAAGTATTTGCATACTGCAATGGAGACCATGACACAATTCAGTTTCTGTATCCTTATACTTTCTGCCAAATAATATTCCAATTTGTTGCTCAGGGATGTGGTAAGTGTTAGTTTAAGATAAAAAAGCAAAGACAAATATTAGTGTGCTACATCAAGGTATTACTTTCCATGAGGGCATTGTTTCTTAGGACTGACTACCTGGATCTCATCACTAGAGGCTCTGATTTCCCATCTGGAGCACAGCCTGAGCAGGATTTTCAAACAGCAATTCTATTGAATGGCTACCATTGAGAAACTGCACTAGAGAATTACCAGAATGCTTTCTGTTCTATTTGGAATGCAATTAAGATCCATCTGATGAACCTATGCAAGATATTAAAAGCTGGACCTGCAGAGAAATAGGGAGAAGGGTATAGAAAGATAAATAGATGAAAAAGAAATGCCACTGTGGCCCAACCTGAAAGCTCGAGGTGAAGGAAACAAAACACAAATGTGAAAATAAAAAAAAAAAAAAACAGTTATAATGAAAGCAATATTGAAAGAGCTTCTCAAAACACAGTAGTAAGGCCATTACGTAAGCAGCACTTGGGCACCAATTCCTGCTACTGCCCAGAATGCGAAACTTGGTCACCTATCTGAAACAACTAAAAGACCAGATAATTTGTGCCCAAAGGCTCAAGAGGTTATCACTTGCTTGTTTTATGGACATTTCCATTCTGTTTATATATTTTTTCTTTATCTTATCAGTTACATAGATCCTATTCCTTCTCAACGTATAGGCTCCCATTTTCCCTTCTCGGAACACTGTCTCCCAAATTGCAATTCTTAAGACTCCAAATAGCTTTCTTTTGCTTTTGCAGTTTTCTGAGTTTGAATTGGTCCACTCAAATAACAATAACTGAAGTTGAAGCTTCATTAGTACAATCCTTGAAGCCCAGAAAATTGTGTTGCAGGAGACCGGAAGATGAAGGGCCCAATGAAGTTCAGCACTGTAGAGAGAATGAGTAAGGAGTTTAGACAACTCTATTCTTCCCCATGCACCTGAGGCAATATTTGGGAGCAGGTGGCACTCCCCACCCCTCCACAGCCCCTCTGGCCCTGGGTGCTGTCCTCAAGCACCTCTGCCTGTCCTGGGAGTTCCCTCTAATGTGGGGATTTCCACACTGGCCTGGAGGCCCTTGGCACACAACCCTGTTGTCAGAGCCTGGAGGAAGGTATGCAGAGAGATGTGAGGCCCTGGTGTGATGTCAGAGGAGCCACCTAATGAAGAGTCTCAGCTTCCGGAAGCTCAGGAGCACCCCCTTTCCCTTCTTTTCATTCAAATCTGGGGTCTTCAGTGTCTTACATGCTCCATTCTTTATAGAAGGTATACAGGCTGTGCTCCAGGCTGATGGAGTGATGGAGCACACTTTTACAAAAGCCACACTTTTCAACAAAAGTGGTCACCCCTGCAGGTTTACTATCTCTCCTCACTTCGTGTTGGAAGAAAGGACTTTGCTTCTAGTTAAGGAAATTTGAGATTATAATGAGTTTCGAGAGTTGGAGCAGAAGTGGAAGGAATCACTTATGTATGTCCCTTATAGCATATGGAAATGAGCCAGCAAGGACCAGGACACCTATCTACTGTTAACCAGGTATGAATTGGGATTAATAATAATTATCAAGTGATGTGTCAAAGAGAAATATTAAAATTGATAGTCTTCTAGGATCTATAATCGATTTCATGATAAGAAAATTTAAAGATTCTTCTACACTAGACAAGGCATTAATAATTATATTTTTCTGGGATATGTGGTATCTCATTTTTATCAATATCATTTAGTTATTCTGACATAATAAATATATAAACTTTTTAAAATGTTTCATCTTTGAATTGGTTAAAAAACAACTCTAGTAGTTTTTCAAAATGGCAGAATAGAGGAGGTCATGTTCCTGGCTGCTCTTTGGCATGAAACCAAGAAACCAGACAGGCATCTTCTCTGCGAGATAGGTGAACAAACAAAGGGGGGTGACTTTACTGGAATTTAAAGCTGGACATTCAAAGCAGACAAGGGATGCAGGAGGTTGGAAGGGAATTAAAAGAACCCACATTTTTGGGAGGTCCAAAGTATGTCTGGCTACAGAGCATTTAGAGATCAAGGACATTGCCCAACAAACCTGAAAGATGCACTGCACAATATCCATTTTTGGGGAAAGAAGCCATCGTCTCTCCAGGTTGTGTGTGTGGAGAATGAAGGAAGGAACCATTTTGCCTCTACAGTTCAGGGGCCCACAGCTGAGGAAGCCAATTCCTGGCAAACCCATGTTTGGCCTGAAATAAAGACCCAGGAAACACACACTGCACTACATAGAGTGTGCTTAAGTGACTGGGAGAAAATCACAGGTGGAAAGACACTTACACAGGGGACAACTGGTGGTGGAAACCCATCGGCTCTACCCCTCCCCCTCCAATCCTACTGCTTGCAGGGCCTGCTGGAAGAGATGCTTCTGACAGGGAACTCAAAAGGGCAAGGGCAGAAGCAGGAGAGATTGGAGACTGAACCCAAGACCAGGAAATGTGGAATATGCAAGTGACATAGGGGACTAATAATTGGCTCCCCCACCACACAAGTGGAACCCAGGGAAGATCCCTGGGGTATAGTCTTCCAGCATGGACTAGCAAGTACCGGGCACTGGAGGTGCTCTGATTTAAAATCTGCAGACCAATTTGCACTCAGTGAAGAGTCCTGAGCCCAACTAAACCTAAACCCTGCCTCCAGGAATTCCACCCTTGGGATTACCTCTCTCAATCCCTAAATCCAGGACACAAAATTTCACTTCAATAAAGAGGTAGAGATTCTGAAGAACAAAACCAGCAGAAATCCTCAAAATGAAGGAAACAATAAGCCAAATTAAAAATTCAATAGGAAACATCACCCACAGACTAGACCACATGGAAGGTAATGAAGACAAAATATATGATCTTGAAAATAGAGATGATCATGAGAAGATGTTATGAAACCATGAATAGAACTTCCAAGTATTATGGAATAACATGAAAAGACCAAATTTAACATTTATCAGGATAGATAAAGTCTCAGAGATATAACACAAAGGAACACACAATCTTTTCAATGAAATGATTTCTGAAAATTTCCCAAATCTAAAGAATGAAATGGAAAATCAAATACAAGAGGCTTACTTGTATTTGTATTACAGGACATCAAATTTAAAAAAATTACAACAGACCTATATATCAAGGCACATTATAACAAAAATGCCTAGCATAGAGAATAAGGATAGAATTTTAAGGCTATGAGAGAAAAATGTCAGATTATATATAGGGGAAAACCAATACAGATCTAAGTCAATTTCTCAACCTAGAAACTCAAAGCTAGAAGGTTCTGGAATAATATATACCAAGCTCTGAAAGAAAATGGATGCCAATCAAGAATTCTATATGCAGGAAAATTAAGCTTTAAATTTGAAGGTGAAATAAAAACCCTTCATGATAAAAAAAATTAAAAGAATTCACAACTAGAAAGCATGAACTACAGAATATTCTCAACAAAATATTCCCATGAAGAAGAAGTGGAAAAAAAAATGTGAAAATCAGTAAAGGGAGGAACTACACTAACGGAACAGTCAACCACATGAGAAACTCATTCAAATTAAAAATTAGAACAAACCATTCAAACCAAATATCAATAATAACCTTGAACATTAATGGTCTAAACTCATCAATCAAAGACATAGACAGCAGAGTGCATTATAAAACAAGATCCAACAATATTCTGTCTCCAAGAAACTCAGCTCATAATCAAAGCCATCCACAGATGGAAGGTGAAAGGATGGGAAAAAACATATCACTCACATGGACTGTGTAAACAAGCAGGTGTTTCTATCCTCATCTCAGACAAAGTGAACTTCAAGTCAAAGTTAATCAGAAGGGACAAAGAAGGACATTTCATACTGAAGAGAAGTAAACATCAACAAGACTTAAAAATCATAAATATTTATGCCCCAAACAATGGAGCATTTAGGTACATCAAACAAACCCTTCTCAATTTCAAGAATCAAATAGACCACAATACAACAATATTGGGTGACATAAACACACCCCTCTCACCACTGGATAGATCTTCCAAACAAAAACTAAATAAAGATACTATATAACCATATAGTGCAATAAATCATTTAGACTTAACAGACATATATAGAATATTTCATCCATCAATGAGCAAATATACTTTCTTCTCAGCAGCACATGGATTCTTCTCTTAAATAGACTGTATCTTATGCCACAACACACCACTTAGAAAATACAAAAAGAAAATAGAGATAATGCCAAGCACTTTATCAGATCACAATGGAATTAAATCAGAAATCAATGATAGAATAAAAAGTAGAAGTTACTCTAACTCCTGGAGCCTAAATAATAGCTATTGAATAACCAATGGATAGCAGAAGAAATCAGGGATGAAATTTAAAAAGTACTTAGAGTAAAAGGAATACCAATACAACATATCAAAATCTCTGGGGCACTATGAAGGCAGTGCTAAGAGGAAAGTTCCTTGCATTGAGCTCATAGATTAAAAGAAAAAAAAGACAACAAATAAATGACCTAACAGTACATCTCAAAGCCCTAGGGAAAAAAAGAACAAATCAACACCAGAGGCAGTAGAACACAGGAAATAATGAAAATCAGAGCTGAAATCAATGAAATTGAAACAAAAAAAATTAGAAAAAAATGACAAAACAAAAAGTTGGTTCTTTGAAAAAATAAATAAAACTGATAAACCCTTAGCTACACTAACAAAGAGAAAGAGGGAGAGAAAACTAAATTACTAAAATTTGTGATGCAACAGGAAATATCAAAATGGACAATAATGAAATACAGATGATAATCAAAAACTATTTTGAAAATGTATTCTCTAATAAAATATAGTATCTTGAAGACATCAACAAAATTCCAGAGACATATGACTTATACAAATTGAATCAGGAGAGCATTGAAAATTTAAACAGATCAATTTTCAAACAATGAAATTGAAGATGCCATCAAAAGCCTACCAGCAAAGAAGAGTCCAGGACCACACAGATTCTCAGCAAAGTTCTATCAGTCTTTCATGGGAGAATTAACACAAAGACTCCTCAAATTATTCCATGAAATATAAAAGGAGAGAACCCTTCCAAACCTACTCTATGAGGCTAGTATCACCCTGATACCAAAACCAGACAAAGACACATCAAGGAAAGAAAATTTCAGGACAGTATCCCTGATAAAGATAATGGTATGAATATACATCATGAACAACCATAGAAACAAAAATGAATGCAAATGAATCAAAATGAATGAATGAGTACAATGAATCAAAATGCAGTCTGTAAAAAATTAAAAAAAATTAAAAAATTAAAAATAAAAAGTGAAAAAAGATAGATGCAAAAAATCTCAATAAAATTCTGGCAAATTGCATACAAAAACATATTAAAAAGATAGTGCACCACAATCCAGTGGAGTTCATCCTAGGGTTGCAAGGTTGGTTCAACATCCAGAAATCAATAAACATAATTCATCACATCAATAGACTTAAAGACAAGAATCATATGATCATGTCAATAGATGCAAAAAAAGCATTTGACAAAATATAGCACCCTTTAATGCTCAAAACACTGGAAAAACTAGGGATAATAAGAACCTACCTCAACATTATAAAAGCTATGTATGCTAAACCCAAAGACAACATCATTCTAAATGGAGAAAAAGTGAAAGCATTCCCTTTAAGAACTGGAACAAGAAAAGGATGTCATTCTCTTTCACCACTTGTATTCAACATTGTCCTGAAAATATAGCTAGAGCAATTAGACAGAAGAAAGAAATTAAAGGAGCTGGGTGCAGTCAGCTCCAGAGGCTGAGACAGGAGGATGGCAAGTTCAAAGCCAGCCTCAGCAAAAAGCCAGATGCTAAGAAACTCAGTGAGACCCTGTCTCAAAATAAAATACAAAATAGGACTAGGGAAGTGACTCAGTGGTTGAGTGTCCCTGAGTTAAATCACCAGTTCCCTCCCAAAAAAAAAAGAAAAAAAAAAAAGAAAAGAAAAAGAAAACCACCACCAAAACAAAACAAAACAAAAATGAAATTAAAGGGATACAAATAGGAAAGGAAAAACTCAAACTATCACTATTTGAGGACAATATGATTCAATATTTAGAAGATCAAAAAAATTCCATCAGAAAACTTCTAGAACTAATAAATGAATTCAGCACACTAGTAGGATATAAAATTATCACCTATAAATCAAATGTGTTTCTATACACCAGTGATGAATCCTCTGAAAGGGAAATTAGGAAAACAATCCCATTCACAATAGCCTCAAAAATAATTAAAACATTTGGGAATTAATCTAACAAAAAAGGGGAAGATCTCTACAATAAAAACCACAGAACACTAAAGAAAGAAATCGAAGAAGACCTTAAAAGATGGAAAGATCTCCCATGCTCCTGGATAGATAGAATTTACATTGTCAAAATAGCCATAAAACCAACAGTGTTATACAGATTTAATGCAATTCCTATTAAAACTCCAATGACATTCTTCATAGAACTAGAAAAAGCAATCACGAAATTCATTTGCAAAAATAAGAGACCATGAATTGCCAAAGCAATCCTTAGCAAGAAAACTGAAGCAGAATGGAATCACAATACCAGACCTCAAACTATACTACAGAGGCACAATACCAAAACAGCATGTTGTTGGCACCAAAACAGATACTTAGACCAATGGTACTGAATAGAAGACATAGAAACAAACCCACATAAATACAGTTATCTCATACTAGACAAAGGCACCAAAAACATCATGGGAAAAAAGATAGCCTATTCAACAAATAGGACTGCGAAAACTGGAAATTCATTGTAGCAAATGAAATTAAACCCCTATCTCTCACCATGGATAAAAATCAACTCAAATGAATCAAGAACTTAGGCATTAGAGCAGAGACCCTATGCCTAATAGTAGAAAATGTAGGCCCAAATCTCAACCATGTCAGCTTATGAACTGCCTTCCCTAACAAGACTCCTAAAGCACAAGAAGTCAAATCAAGAATCAATAAATGGGATGGAATCAAACTAAAAAGCTTCTTCTCAGCAAAGGAAATAATATATAACGTGAAGAGAGAACCTACAGAATGGGAAAATATCTTTACCACACACACCTCAGATAGAGCATGAATTTGCAGGATATATAAAGAACCAAAAAACTTAACACCATAAAAATGAATAACCCAATCAATAAATGGGCTAAGGAATTGAACAGACACTTCACAGAAGAAATACAATCAATCAATGAATATATGAAAAAATGTTCAACAACTCTGACAATTAGAGAAATGCAAATCTAAACTACACTGAGATTTCACCTCACCCCAGTCAGAATGGCAATTATCAAGAATACTAGCAACAATAAATGTTGGCAAGAATGTGGGGGGAAACTCATACATTGCTGGTGAGACTCAAATTAGTGCAACCATTATGGAAAACAGTATGAAGATTCCTCAGAAAACTTGGAATGGAACCACCATTTGACCCAGTTATCCCACTCCTCAGTCTATACCCAAAGGACTTAAAGTCAGCATACTACAGTGATGCAGCCACATCAATGTTTATAGCAGTTCAACTCACAAAAGTCAAATTATGGAACCCACTTAGATGCCCTTCAGTAGATGGATTAAAGAAATTGTGGTGTATATATATACCATGGAATATTACTCAGCCTTAAAGAAGAATGAAATTATGACATGTACCGGTAAATGGATGGAACTGGAGAATATCATGCTAAGTGAAATAAGTCAGTTCCAAAGAATCAAAGTCCAAATGTTTTCTCTGATATGTGGATGTTAATTCACAATGGGAGTGGGGCTAGGGAAGAATAGAGGTACTTTGGATTAGACAGAGGGAAGGGAAGGGAGGGGGCATGTAGGTATGATAGTAGAATGAATTGGACCTCATTATCATATATCATATATGATTACATAACCGGTGTAACTGGAGGGCTGGGATGTGGCTCAGTGGTCAAGTGCCCCTGAGTTCAATGCCCAGTACCAAAAAAAGAAAAGAAAAAAGTGCCGGAAATGGCAAATGATCAGGTAAATATAGAATGATTTTTCTTTCTAGTTTATTTGAAAGGCCTATGTTTAAAGTAAAATTAGAACTAAAAAAAAAAAACAACCAAAAAACCCCCAAAGCCCTGTATTTATGGTTTGTAAGCTACGTAGTGTAAGGTTATGTGAAAGTGTGTTATGTTTTCAGTCTTGCATGTTCCCCAATAGCTCATGTGTTGGAGGCTGGGTCCCAGTGCAGCAGTATTCAGAAGCAGGAGGGGCTTTGGGAGATAATTGGATCATGACAATTGGCTCATCAGCAGACGAATCTACTTATGGATTCATAATTCAATAGGTTTCAGAGAGATTACACTCCATTTATGTATGATCTATCAAAATGTATAAATGCATTCTGCTGTCAGGGACAACTAATTAGAACAAATAAAATTTAAAAATTGAAAATTAAAAAAGAGGCTTTGTTATAAAAGCAATCTCCATCTCTGCTTCCTGGACATTATGAGCAGAGCAGCTTTTCCTTGCCACATCTTATAAACAGCCTCAGCTTCCCAAAGCACAGGAGCACCTCCTTCCCCTCCTATCCCTTCAAATCCCCTCAAAGCATGGTAGTCTGCTTCACTCTAGGCCTAAAAGCAACCCGGTCAAGTGGCCATAGTAAAATCTCTGAAACCTGGAGCCACAATAAACCTGGAGCCACAATAAACCTTTCCTCCTTTAAGCTGATTTCTTTCAGGTATTTTGTCATGGTAACTTAAAGGAATACACAAAGCCATAGCTAGGCAAAAGCACAAGGAAGGCACATGACATCAGACTGTCACGAGTATTTTACATTTTACATAGAGTAGTAGTATATTAATTTATAATATATTGTTTGTAGATGTGGATGTATAGATACAGATACATGTCTATGGAATAACTACTGAAGAGTAAAGTGAAAGAGTAAATATGAAAGGCCAAGAGAAGACACAAAATAGAACACAAAAAAGCATATATTTGACAAAGGAAATCTATTTAGGCCATATAAAGAATTTCTACAATTACACACATCTGGGAAGGGTTTTTTTGTTTGTTTGCTTGTTTTACTATTTTATTCTTACATTTCCTTTGATCTGATTGTTATCCAATGTCCACATGAATCCAAACATCACTTTGTAGGATGTAAGTACAATTATTTTATTATTATTATTATTATTATTATTATTATTACGTGTCAATCAAAAAAATCCTTAAATACAATTAGGTAAGTTTTTAAAAGAAAAACAACGCAGTAAAAGTAGGCAAAATACTTGGACAGATACTTCATAAAAGAAGATGCAAAGATGCTCAATATCATTAGTTATCAGGGGCATGCAAATTAGAACCATTAAATTAAAGAACCTAAAAATACCAAACATTACTTAGGATCTTGCAGTGCTTTTCCTCAGTATTCACCCAAAAGAAATGAAAACATATGCCTATCAAATAACTGTGCAAGAGTGTTCATTGTAGCTTTCTTCATAATAGCTGAAAACAACAAGAAGACAAATAAACAAATCATAGTCAATTTAAGCAATGGACTTGACAACAAAAAATAAAGAAAATGTGGTAATATATATGATGGAATATTGCTCAACTTTAAAGAAGAATGAAATTATGGCATTTGCTAGTAAATGGATGGAGTTGGAGAGTTTCATGCTAAGTGAAAGAAGCCAAACGCATAAAACCAAAGGCTGAATGTTTTCTCTTATATGTGGATGCTAATTCACAATAAGGGGTGGGGGGCTAGAGAAGAATAGAGTTATTTTATATTAGGTAGAGGGGAGGGAAGGGAGAGGAAGGGGTATGGGGGTAGGAATGATAGTAGAGTGAAACAGACATTATTACCTCATGTACATATATGACTGCATGACCAATGTGATCCTACAGTATGTATAATCAGAAAAAAATGAGAAATTATGATGCTCCATTTATGTATACTTTATCAAAATGTATAAATGTATTCTACTGTCATGTTCTAATTAGAACAAATTTTTAAAATTAAAAATATAGGGGAGATGCGATATTGACACATGAAGAACATGTGTGACTCTCCAGGGCCAATTTGTTGAGGGGGTAGGAAAGAAAGTCACAAATTAGTCTATACTGCATGATTCCATTCATGTGAATTTCAATAGGCAAACAGGGGAAGCTAACTTGTGAGGATAAAATAAGAGCATAGGTTGACTTCTGGGTGCTCTACGGTAAATGTTCAATATCTTAATTTGAATATACACATTTGTGAAGACATAAGATTTGTGCATTTTACTGTAATTTCGTTCAAGTAATGTATTTTCAGACAACTCAATTAAAAAGTACAAAAAACCAGTCCACATTATTCTTTCTCTGTGTTTCATTGACCATGATTTCCCTTCAAAGCTAGTGAAGAAGAGAAGGTAAAAATTGGATACACACATTCTTCTTAGCTAACAGCCCTGGGCATGCATTTCAGTTAACAGTCTATGGTCATCCCCAAACTCCTATAAGAGGATTTACCAACAGAAAGAGTGACAGGACCTGTGATCCATCCACCATTAGCTAACATGTAGGCAGGTGTCTGCCTGAACCAAAGCAACAAAATAAACATATATATTCTACTATTATTTGCCTGATTAATCTGGTTTTAGTATCTGACATGGAAACCATATATATGGAACTCTCAAACTTCAAATCAACAGATGGACTATTTATTTGAGGAATAAGAACCATATTTATGAGTAGAACCCACTGAGTTTGGAAGAGGAGGTTTTGCTCACCAATAACCTTCCTAACTTTCCTAAAAAATATTCACCAACCTCTGACCTCTAGTCAGCTTCAGGATGAGGGATCACATGGCTTCACTGTGACTGACAAGGATTTTTAAATAGTAATCATTGTAAAGGTTTAGAAATTAACCAGTCACCTGAAATTCGAAGCTTTGTCAGGAATGGAGCCAATATTTGCTGATACAGCTATGGCTTCCGGGGCCAGGAGAGAAGGAACAAGAATGTAGTCACATGTATGATGAAATGGCCATAATCCTTGCAGTTTTCAGAGCAAATTCAAAGGTCTGGGTAAGACATTGTCAAAGAAAAGTTCAGGAAATCTGAGTCTGTGCGGCATCCACTTACAGCCTTCTCTTCCTAAAATTTGTCTCCATTCAAGGCATATTTCTCAGCAAAACCTTTCAAAATATAATGCTAAAGAATTTTGGTATACCAGACTGCTATGGTTTGGATGTGAGGTGTCCCCCAAAAGCTCATATGTGAGATAATGCAGGAAGGTTCAGAGGAGAAATGATTGGGTTGTAAGAGTCTTAACCTGATGGGATTAATTTCAGTTGTAGGGTGTGGCTGGGGGAGGTGGGAAGTGGTGGTGGCTATAGGGTATATATTTTGTATCTGGAGAGTGGAGTCTCTCTGCTTCCTGATCACTGTGATGTGAGCCGCTTCCCTATGCCATCCTCTCCTCCCATGATGTCCAGCCTTACCTCAAGCCCTGAGGAATGGAGTGGGTCTTCTATGGACTAAGACTAAGATCCCTGAAACCATGAGCCCTCAAATAAACTTTTCCTCTACAGTTGTGCTGGTTGAGTCATTCAGTTGCAGCAGTGAAAAAAGCTCATGAAAACACAGACAAAAACATTTCTGTGAAAGAAAAGAACTGTAACTATTAGAGTAGGGGAAATTAAGTGTGATGATTAAGAACATGGGCTGAAAGTCTGACATATCTAGGTTCAAACTGCAGTTCTGCCCTATAACTATGTGACCCTTTTACAAGTTACTCAGCCTCTCTGTATGTTAGTTTGCTGGTTTGCAAAATGGGAGTAGTAATAACAATTTCACAAGGACGTTTCAAACATTAAATTTGCTAAGATGTATTTATGGGTGCGTGTTTGTGTGTGCGTGTGTGCGTGTGTGTGTTTGTGTGTGTGTGTGGCAAAACTACTGGTAGATTGGTAGATGATAATTTTCCTTTAAGTTATAGCTCTCATGGCATCCTGTTCCAATTTTCAGAAAAGCAATTTAGATGTACATTTATCAATATGCATTTTTTATCCCAGTAATTTTCTTAAATGACTGTGCATATGGATAGTAGTCATCTTTAGATGAATCAATCCTCATCCACATAATAGTATACTTTTGTCTTCAAAAGTTACTATTCTGTAGATATTAATGAGCAATCATTCTCTGACACCCTAAAAACCTTTTTGATCACAATGTCCTTCACTTAAAGGAGCTGATAATGACAAGAGGGAAATGACATACACTGCTGGTCTAGCTGATGGGTCAGCTCAGCTCCATAGGTTGTTAAGAGATTGACTTTCCTTTTTTTCTTTTTAGGATTGTTGTTGTTGTTGTTGTTGTTAGATATATGTGACAGTAGAATGTATTTTGATTCATTGTACACAAATTGAGCACAAGTTTTCATTTCTCTGATTGTACATGATGTAGAGTCATACCATTTGTGTGATCGTACAGGTACCTAGGGTAATGATGTCAACCTCATTCCACCATCTTTCCCACTCCCATGCCCCCTCCCCTCCCCTCATTCCCCTCTGCCTAAAGTTCCTCCATTCTTCCCTTGACCCCCCCCCCCATTATGGATCAGCATCCACATATCAGAAAAAACATTTGGCCTTTAGTTTTGGGGAATTGGCTTATCTCACATAGCATGATATTCTCAACTCCATTTCCTTGCAAACACCATAATTTTGTTCTCCTTTAAGGCTGAGTAATACTCTGTTGTGTACATATACCACAATTTCTTTATCAATTCAACTATTGAAGAGCATCTAGGTTGGTTCCATAGTTTGGTTATTTTGAATTGAGATGCTATAAACATTGATGTGGCTGCATCACTGTAGTATGCTGATTTTAAGTCCTTTGGGTATAGACTGAGGAGTGGGATAACTGGGTCAAATAGTGCTTCCATTCCAAGTTTTCTGAGGAATCTCCATACTACTTTCCAGAGTGGTTGCACTAATTTGCAGTCTCACCAGCAATGTATGAGTGTACCTTTTCCCCCATTCTTGCCAACATTTATTGTTGCTAGTATTCTTGATAATTGCCATTCTGACTGGAGTGAGGTGAAATCTCAGTGTAGTTTTGATTTGCATTTCTCTAATTACTAGAGACGTTGAACATTTTTTTTCATATATTTGTTGATTGATTGTATATCTTCTTCTGTGAAGAGTTTGCTCAGTTCCTTAGCCCATTTATTGATTATGTTATTTGTTTTTTGTTTGTAAGCTCTCTCTTCATGTTTTTTATTGCTTCCCTTGCTGAGAAAAAGCTTTTTAGTTTAATTCTATCCCATTTATTGATACTTGATTTTATTTCTTGTGCTTTAGGAGTCTTGTAAGGAAGTCAGTTCCTAAGCTGACATTATGAAGATTTGGGTCTACTTTTCTTCTATTAGGCAAAGGGTCTCTGGTCTAATTATTAGGTCTTTGATCCACTTCAAGTTGAGTTTTCTGCAGGGTGAGAGATAGGGGGTTTAATTTCATTTTGTTACATATGGATTTCCAGTTTTCCCAGCACCATTTGTTATAGAAGCTATCTTTTCTCCAATATATGTTTATGGCCTCTTTGTTTAGTGTGAGATAAGTGTATTTATGTGTTTTTTTCCCTGTGTCTTCTATTCTATACCATTGGTTTACTATCTATTTTGGTGCCAATGCCATGCTGTTTTTATTACTATAGCTCTGTTGTACAGTTTAAGGTTTGGTATTGTGATCCTTCCTGCTTCAGTTTTCTTACTAAGGATTGCTTTGGCTATTTTAGATCTCTTATTTTTCCAAATGAATTTCATAATTGTTTTCTCTGTTTCCATGAGGAAAGACATTGGTATTTTAATTGGAATTGCATTGAATCTGTATAACACTTTTTGGTAGTATGACCATTTTGACAATATTAATTCTCACTATCTAAGAACATGGGAGGTCTTTCCATCTTCTAAGGTCTTCTTCAATTTCCTTCTTTAGTGTTCTGTAGTTTTTGTTGTAGAGGTCTCTCACCTCTTCTGTTAGATTAGTTCCCAATTATTTTATTTTTTTAAGCTATTGTGAATGGGGTCATTTTCTTAATTTCTCTTTTAGAGAATTCATCATTGATGTATAGAAATGCATTAGATTTATGGGTGGTAATTTTATATCCTAGTACTTTGCTGAATTGATTTATTAGTTCTAGAAGATTTCTGGTGGATTTTTTGGCTATTCTAAATATAGAATCATGCTGTTGGCAAATAGTGATAGTTTGTTTTCTTTTTCTATTCATATCCCTTTAATTTCTTTCATCTAGGAGACTGACTTTCCTTTGTAGCAAGGGAAGTCCTAAGGACTCTGGATGAGACTGCTTTGTTTTATTCCCTGGGATATGGAGAACAGCTGGGCAGATGTCCAGAGGCGTTTTACTCCAGAATGTCCTGATTTTAACTATTTTGGAAAAAGTCTGTAGTAGACCCAATCCCCAGGAAATAGACTCTGAGATCATTGCAGGAGCTTTATGGATCACTGTTCTTAGGACTGGGTCCTGCACAGCAGAGGCTCCAGCTACCCTACTAGGAGTTCTTGGGCTAGGATAGTCACCAGAACAGTTCTGCCGGGAAGCTCACAGGGCTGGCTCTTGGGAGGAAATGTGACTTTGGGCAAGGCAGCATTTGTAGCTAAGGGCAATCCCTGGGAGAGAACCAACTGGGAGCACTCAGCTGCCACCCTCCCAGAGTTGGAGGACTGAGTATCTCAGATCCTGATCCTCTCCTGAGAACCTCCAACAACTACATTGCCACAGCTATGGCTTTACATAAATACCAAAGTTAACCCAAAGCATCTTCTGTCTCTGCTTTTTTTTTTACTGTCTTTAGCTTTCTGTGATTTCTGGTTGGTTTGAATTTCTCTCTAAACTTTGTCTATCTGTTTACATGGATCACTGGTACTATTCAGAATGGATGAGAAGGGCAATCCTAGAACTGAGAGAGATGGCATTCCATATCCAGGGAGGATCCTAGCCTTTCTCCTGGTTGGTGTGAGAGAAGACTTTCTGAAGTTGAGAAACTATGATCTCAGATTTAGGATTTTAAATTAAAGCTCTGTTTGTTGAAACAGCTGAGAGTGATTTTGTATGTGGGGAGGGGGTTGGATTTGCTGCCACTGTGGGCAAAATATATTGGTTTCTGCTTCTGAACTGAAATTTACCAAATATATCTTTCCATATTACTGATGTCTTGAGCTGATGTGTGGCTTGTGGAACGAAGCCTGTGAAGGTGGCTCATAGACTCTTAGGCAGAGAGAGAGCAGAACAGCCTGTCCACCTCTGGTATGCAAGGGTGGTGCTCAGGCAGGGAAGCACATGGTTGTTTTGTCCCAGAAATCTGCTGCTTTGGAATTTCTGTGGTCAGATATTTGGGGGAGCACAGATAAAGTCAGAAAAATATAAAGGATAAGAAGAAGATGATTATTTAAGAGAGAGAATAAAGGGAAATGTCACATATTTTTTCTCTTCTTTGGTCAATAAAAGCATAAATTTTAACTCAAATGAAGAAAGAGGGAGGTGGTGGCATAGAATGAGTACTCCATTGCCACTGAACTCTCTGCCCCATGTATAAGCTGTATTAAATGGTGATATGTGACGATGTTGATGATCATGGATGAGGTGGGAGAGGAGGAAGAAGAGAATGTAGAGGAGAAGATGAACCACCACAGCCACAACCCAGGAGGAAGCAGAGGATGGTCACCTCATGAGTCCACAAACTCACCCCAAGATCTTCACTAGTGGAAAAGTTCTTAAATTTTTCATTTTAAATCTCTGCTGAAATACTTGGAAGAAATGAAGACTCAAACTCAAAGTACCAGATTCTGCAGAGAAAGCATGGTGGGGCCTAAAGCAAGGACATCTGTTCCAGGTCACATGGTGGCCACTCAGAAGCTGCTCAGTTTTGATTCCATGGTTCGTCTCCTCAAAGCTTACCTAAGAAATGGTTCACAGAGAGGGGACATAAAACTCAATAAGCAAATATGAGGGATAGTGGTTTGTACCCTATAAGATGCTACACAAATTCAACACTGGACTGTGGCAGAGGCAATGGATTTTTGTGGTTAGTGTTCTAAATCAAGACATAAACAACCCAGATACTTCTGTTTTCACTTATCATACCACTTGAAGGGGCATTTAAACATTTTTCATCTTTGGGATGGTGCTACTTAGGCTCTAAGAAGCAATGGACTAATCTTAAATTTTATAAACAGCAGACATTTACTACATTCGAGTTGTCCTTACACCTTAGGTCAATAAAACTAAACCTTTCTTGGGAAATCTCAATTCATTTTGAAAATATGACCATCTTAATATTCTTAATAGTAACTCTGTGGCAATGTAAGATTCTGTCATCTGTCTAAACTGTCTTTGAATCACCAAAGCAAGATTACAGAGGGACAACTCCTATTCCTGTGACAAATACACTTGGTTTATTTTGATTCTTTGAGAACTTGTCATCAGTAGATATGGGAACTTGAAATAGTTCAAAGATCCCATACCTTACTGCATGGAATGGCTAGGACTAGGCTGGGGATATAGTTCAGTGATAGAGCACCTGTGTAGTGAGTTCCAAGCCCTGGATTTGATCCTCAGTTCCAAAAAAAAAGAAAAAAGAAGAAAGAGAAAGAAAGAAAGAAAGAAAGAAAGAAAGAAAGAAAGAAAGAAAGAAAGAAAGAAAGAAAGAAAGAAAGAAAGAAAGGAACCAGTGTGAGATATCTAGGATTGCCTGGTCACTGATCATTAGTGAATCTCTAGTGAAGAAGGGAATCCAAATAGGTAGACAGATGCTCATTGTCATTTCCATTTCCACTGTACTTATTCCTCCTCAGCCTTTGACCACCCCCTTCGCAGGTGTTCCGTAGCAGTCACTTCTTTGCATTCCCTAGTGGGGAGTGGGGCACACATCTTCCATGCTCCATTTTGCTCTTTGCTTATGCATTCCCTATTTCTCCTTGATCCAGAATGGAGTTGTCATGTGTTGACATAGTTAGTTAATCCAGAAACGTTATCCATCCTCCTCCTTTTCCCTTGATTCAGTTGAAATTTTTGGAAGACCTTTAAGGAGGTTATGCCTCAACACAGATAATATCCAGATGATGACTATGCCAAAAAGAAAAAAGAAAAAAGGGAAGAGAGAGAGAGAAGTCTTTCTTCCATGTAAAACAGGAATGACATCTGGAGACCATAAGGTGGAGTTCTCTCATGCTGGCAAAATGTCTCTCAGATTTTCTGTTGCTGAAGCATAAATCAAGAGGTGTTATTAAAACCCATCCATTCTCCAGAGTGACTCTGGCTTCTCTAGATCTATGTCTCACCTGTGTTCTAAGTGAAATTGGGGACTGGGATATGATCCAGTAGTAGAGAACGTGCTTGCCAATTAAGCCTGAAACCTGGGTTCAATCCCCAGAAGTGCAAAAAAAAATTGTTTTAATTAATTAATTAAGTTTAATATACATTAAATGAAATGGGAACAAGAATTGAAGGTTTGGTGTTCCCAGTGTTGAAAATTCAGAGTAATAATAGGTCACGGAAATTATGAGTCATAAAAGAGTGCTTCTCTTTATATGGAATAGATTCTAAGAAATTTTATTTTTCATTTTTCAAAACCTATGAATTATATACAGAATAAAAGAAAAAGAAACTTCTGAGATTTCAAGTAATCTGAAAAATCCATTCATATGAGAGATAAAGACTGACTTAAGGATTTTTCCCTCCCAGAGCTCTGTTCATTTTCAGTCAATGCCCATATCTGTGATGCCTGAGGATTCTGAGATGTCATCGGAGACAGTGAACTGCATCTAATTTTGCACTTAAGAAGCCCACTTGGTGCCGATCAGCATGCTGTGCTGTTAGGAGAGGTCTTGTGAGTCTTTTATTTGTCACAGTTGGAATGAATAGCTTCTTCTTCCACATGCTCTGTAAGTTATTATTTGTCCCCCAGATTTGCACCTATCTAGCCTTCAATTTCATGTTCCCTTTTTTCAGCAGAAATTCATAAACACTTTTGAATTTTTCAGATAAATAGAATTAAGTAAGACTTTGAGGCTAGACTTGGTTTGAAGCATATTGTTTTGGTTTGGAGATCTGTTTTGTTCAAGATTTAAAAGGAAGGAAGGAAGGAAGGAAGGAAGGAAGGAAGGAAGGAAGGAAGAAACTCTTCTGATCTAGCAGAATTTCACAGGGAAACTTTCTAAAAAATGTCTCCTGACCTTGTTTTGCTCTCATGCTGTAATAGGAACATTGCAGAGACCAAAAATAAAAATCCCTGCTTTTGACTTGGCCCTTAGCTCAGAAAAATGGATAGGGGCTCCACTATACACAGTAAGATTCTAAAAGGACAGCAATTTAGAGATAACTGCTGTATTCTAGTCCCTCAGCTATGACATAGCAAAATATCCTACATCCAGCATTTCTTATAGTAAACCCATCCTACAAGTGTTGAACAAGCTCTTACCCCAAAAATCAGCTCTTCATAATGGGGGCAGGCTCCAATTCACAGTGGATAAACACACCATAAAACATACTTAAGTGATTTGTCATATCATGAACTTCAAAGAATACATAGATATGCAAAATATGGAGTAGAAAAAGGAACAGGATCAACTGCCACTACCTCCCTCAACCCTCAAATCCCCATGATTCTTGCTCTTTCTAGAACTTCTCTCAAATAAACAACTAAGTATAAGTGGTTTATATTCCTAAAAGTGAAGATTAAAACAAAATTGGCCATGGAGCTGATTCATGAGACATTCTTATCTATTTTGCTGTTCTGTGATTATCTTCTTTAAGGTGAAGGGTGAATTTAGAATACCATATCAGGGCAAAAACCAAATCTGAGGTGCACAAGTTCACCTGGTTTTCCTTAGAGGAAAAATAAGTTACTTTTCTTATAATAATTTTAGCAATATGAAAAGAAATAGTCACAACTTAGAGTTTTAGTTCAACTCTTAACCTTCCATGATCCTGTCCTTTAGATAGAAGTGACCAGGTGACTAATTTGGTAGCAGTGAGGCCATTTTAGGAATATGTCCCCAATCCTGCCCACCCACAGCAATTTTCTAAGATGACTAAAGAGAGAAAGACAAGGAATGAATCAATTCTTGAGGCCATTCAGAAAAAACCCTGATATCATGTACTGATTGGAATTATTCAAATACTTGTAATAGGTAGCTGTAGGCAAAGACCCATTGAAAAGGCACAGACACATAGAGTCCTTTGTTACTTGCCAGCACAGGTTGCTTCTGAACACAATAAGGAATACAGCCAGGTAATGCTGAGTCTACTGGGCCCAGGTGCAAAGTTGCCTAGAAGTGGATTTCTTAGTATCCAGGGATCCTGGGGGCGTTGTATCACTCACTGAGGGAGGCTGGTGCACAGTGGATGCAAACTACAGGTTCCTAATGGGAAAGGCTTGACTCACTTTACTTTCTTTCCTTTTGCATCCCTGACTTCATAGCTCAAGCAACTGTCAGGACACCATTAGAAACAAGAAAGCAATATGCTTTTAATTGTATCTTGTGCAGAGAGAAATCTGTTGTCCAATAAATTATGCTAGTGTTATTATTTTTTTCTGAAGTCCTAGAGAATAAATGAAGAATGTATTTCACTTTGTGACCTGTTTATTTTGTTAGACTTATTTGCAGTTATTGGGATAAAGATTCCTTTCTTTTTAAGAAACCAGTACTTAAATAACAGTTGCACCTTTATTCAGACAAATATTTCAGGAGAGAATGACTGAAAGACAGTAGAAGGCACACAAAGTTGTGTTCTGAATATCCACTGTAAAGGGAAAAAAGGAAATGAGGTACTATAAATACTTGAGGCTTCCAATGGCAGGAGGAATCCATTGAGTAGAGAAACCTTGTAAGTACTTGGAAATGTATAGCTTTCACTAACTTTCAGAATTAATTAAATCTGTTTTCCAAATTGTAGCTTAATAAAAGATAAAACTTGTCATATTCTAAATTATGGGTTCAGAAAATACCCATAGCATATTATGTTTGTATGTATGATTCAGGCATATATGTATGTGTGCACACAGTTTGTGTGTGTGTGTGTGTGTGTGTGTGTATTTTATATATATATATAAAATAAAAGTGGAGGTCAACATGGATAAGTGAAATAGCGAATTACTTAGTTCAAAGCAAGTATTTCATGCACTCCCAAGCACCTGTCTTACTGGATGAGCCCATGATAAACAGAGGAGGAAGTAAGAATAACAAATAAACTTGCTATAGTTAAAAATTTTGATAAATATAGAACATCAGCATCTCCATTTTGTAGACAATTAGAAATATCTGATATAAGTTCAGAAAATTTCTGTAAAGGATAAAGTCATTCCACAAATAAAGAGTATGTCTGAATAAGAAGACTATTGAAAAGATGTCAGATCACCCAAGATAAATTTAATATATCAAATGCAGTTGCAATTTCAATCAAAATATCAATGGGATGTTTCTGTATTTGATTTATATTTGACTTGTCAAAATTTATTGTAAAATTTGCCTGGGACAATAAACTATAAACATATTCACGAAAATTTTATAAATAATAAGATAAAGACATATGCAGAAACCGTGGAGAGAACCTATGTAAAGCATTAAACCACATTACAAAAGAGTAATTTTTAACCAAAGTAGTGAAAATATAGCAAAAACAGGTCAATAAATCAGGACATAAAGTTCAGAAATGAATGAAACTGCATGTAAAACATAATATATGGAAAGGTCTCACGTCAAATTTTTGGAAGAATAATTGATAACTTAGGTTCTAGGCTAAACATGTACAAGAATATTAACTGCCTCCTTTATGTTATTTACCACATTAAATTCCAGATGTACTCAAGAACTAACTATAATAAATAGCACCATTTAGAAAAAAATCTAGTAGAAAATATTATAAACTTTTTCCTGGTCTGGGTATAAGGAAGTTCTAACTAAGCAAGTATGCAAGGGCAAAATCAACAAAATACAGGACTGATAGCCTTGGCCACCTAAAACACAATAATTTGAATGTCAAAAATGCTATCACCACAGAGCTACCATGAATGCAGCCACCTTGCCTCTCAGCCTGGGAACTCCAGGGTGCCCCTTATAATGGGTATTAAGGATGATGCAACATTTGGTCATCCTCAGGGATCATTTTCCAAGGAAAATCACCTGGCATGTTTCCAATGAGCAAAAGTTTTGTCTTTTGCCTTAGAAGTACCCCAGTGGAGTGCGTGATCATTTTGGCTGTTATGTGATACTCTAATTTTTTTTAAAAAATATTTATTTTTAAATTAATATATAACATGCAAATTTACAAAGCATAAGGTTTACATTGTGTAGGGATCAAATCAGGAAATTTTTAAGTAGGACAGAGGAGAATACAATTTTAGACAAAGGCTTAGTTACCTCATGATTAACATTATTCAGGATAGAATTATAACATTTCACTTGGAAAGACATCACAACAAAAAGCATAGGAGTTAATAAGTTCATTCCTAAAAAAAAATGGAAGTCAATGAAATTTAAGGAAAACAAAGCAATTCAAAACCATTAAAGATGTTATCAAAAATTTAAAACAAATAGAAAATTTGTACATACATGCACACCCATCCATACACACACATATACACAAGAAACTTGTGACATTGAAATAATTAAGATCTTTAAGTACATATATTGCACTTAAAAATCAACAACAAAACCAAAAATCAAGATCCTAAAATATGCTGAATGTAAGCAGACAATTCACAAAAGAAGAAATCAATGAATAGCAAACATATTTTTTTCCTTTCTGATGATCAAATGTATCAAATTGGAAAGGACTGAAACAAAGAGTCCTGACTGGGATGCAGGGGCTTTTTAATTCATTCTTGGTGAAAAGTGAAACCGGTTCCTACTTTCGAGGGTGAACTATGTATCCAAAGCCTCAAAAAAGAGCACTCTTAATCACAACTTCCTCCTGACCAGATATTTTTCAAGATGCCTAACATGTTGAGAATATTTACACTGTTTATGTTGCAAAAAGGTATGACAATAATAAAAATTAATAACAGAAATTCACTTAAATGATGCCATAGAATAATCGTGACATGGTAAAATTGTTCATAATAGATAACTGAGTGATTATAAAAAGCATTTATTGTTTTACATGCTGGGTGTGGTGACGCAGGCCTGTAATCCCGGGAGGCTGAGGCAGGAGGATCAGGAGTTCAAAGTCAGCCTCAGCACCAGCAGGGTGCTAAGCAACTCAGTGAGACCCTGTCTCTAAGTAAAATACAAAATAGGGCTGCAGATGTGGCTCAGTGGCCGCGTGCCCAAGTTCAATTCCCCGTTTAAAAAAAAAAAGCATGTATTGAACATGGTATGTTCTTGATTTTGTAAACTTACGCACACTCACAACTAACTAGACAGATAAACCCCCAAAGCGCTACTGATGATTGTCTTCAAATTACAGGTAATTTTTATTCTCTTTGTTAGGCTTTTATGTGCTTATAAAAACTAAATAATTTTATGTAGATTTAAACTGACTCAATAATTTGTTGAAAAAAGTTCTTATAATAGGAAAGACAAAATGTACGGTAATTACAAGGGAATGAAGAATTTTATCTATGTCTCTAAACATGCATTTCTCTGCAAAGATAAAAAATTTTCCTACAGTTCTTCAACCACATCCTCCTTAAGTTCAAGCACCAAGATATAGTTGGTTGGAAAGAGTTGCTGGCAATCTTAAATTTTAATTTAGTTCCTGGAAATCTGCACTTTAACAGCTGGGAAAATGGACAACTATTAGTGGATTCATTTTGTCTTACGAACCTATGCCTAAATTGCTCATATTTAGCTATTGGAAAGTTACTGGTATGAGCAGAGGAAGGTTTAGAATTTAACAATGTCAACAATATTTTTAAATATCTCAAGTTTATCTTCCCCCAAGGAGATGAGAAATAAAAACTAAACCTTGGCAGCTCCAGGGCATTTTCTATAACTAGACACATATAACTCTCCTGGAATGGAATGGATATTTAATCCATTTTCCTTCCCTGTGCTTTTAGTCTATAATAGCATCCAAAACTTAAAGTATTACTATGGCTGATCATTAGCAATAGCACCAGTCACAGATCAGCCTGGAACAGCCTCAGGGCTGGAGAAGCAGAGGCTCCCAATTCCCACTGGCTCATCCACATTAGGAAGGATCAGGATTTATCTCTAGAGATCTCAAGGCTCTTTGAGAGTCATGTGATCCGGGATAGGGCATTTTACTTTCTCAGACCTCAATTCCTCATCTGAAAAATAGGGATAATAATGCCAACCCTGGAGAGTTACAAAAAGGAATAAACATTACCAAAGGTAGGCAGGGAGGACACAGATGGCTTTGGGGAAGATGGGGAATCTACACAAATGTCCTACCAATTTCAATAATGCTACTCTGAAAAAACATCAGTGACTACAGCAGAATGAGATTTCAATCCTCTCTGGGACCAGCTGTCACCAGCATCCTCCACCCGTTAGGGAACTGTGGGGTAGCTACCCCATACCTTCAAACATTGACAGCCCCTGGATGGTGTTGACGAAGGGCACGGTATAAGAATGCCTCCTACTAAAATCAAAATCTAATGTGAATTGTGGAGCAGTGTGATTGATGCCTGTGTTCTAAGTCTTTTCAGGATCAGTTCTTCGAAAAGAATAAAAACTGCCATTAAAACAAATCCAGTCCTCCAGAGTAATCACTGATGGCAGAAAAAGCTCAAGTTGATAGTTTTCTTCAAGTCTGTAACACAAGCAAAAGGCTATATTTCTCCTTCACTAATTTTCCTGGTGATTCTTCCTCCTCTCACTCTTGCCCACCAGTTATAGGTGACACCTGAGGTTCTGCTGCCCCTCTTTTCTCTCCATGTTCACCTCAGTGTTAACTTTCTCCATTATACTTCTGCAGAGTAAACTGTATATCTACTTAAAATGAGGGTCTTTTAAACTAAGATCATCCCCACCCAGGAGAAAATAAGCTATCGGTGAGAAGGATAAGTCTGAAGAGGTATTTTGGGGAGTTCTCTGTGTTGGGACCATGCCGATTAGTTGAGAGTAGGAGGCATGAAAATGCATTCATTAAATTCATAGCACTATCACATTAGGAGGATTTTAACAAATGTCCAACCAATTAATGCAAAACTTGAAATCTTTGGGATTATAATTAATTACTACTTATGTGAACTAAGGGAAGATTGGGAAAGGGGGGCATGCCCATAGTTGTTCCAAATGGCTATCATCAAAAAAATACAGTCATTCTCCTCCATATGCATTCTTTCTCTAACATTTTTCCAAAGAAATGAGAAGAATCGAAGTTCATCCATCTATATACTGTCAAATAAATTTACATCCAGCAATATTTATTAAGCATTTATTATAAACATAACACT
The DNA here is from genome assembly GCA_020662805.1 of Glaucomys volans. NCBI lineage: Eukaryota > Metazoa > Chordata > Mammalia > Rodentia > Sciuridae > Glaucomys > Glaucomys volans. Next base: position 439,436 of record JAJEJO010001554.1, read on the forward strand.
GGCCTAGTCAGTATTGGGAGGATAAAAAGAATGAGGTTGAAACATGATCTTGGTGCCATGTTTCCAACATTTGATTGTAGGTTCCGTCCCTTACCAGTTGTATTAGTTTTCTGAGGTTGCTATGACAGATTATCACACAGCAGGTAGTCTAAAATGACATAAATTATATTCTCATCATTCTGTAGGCTGGAAGTCTAAACTCAAACAATTGGCAAGGTTAGTTTTGGTGGTGGTGTTGTTGTTGTTTCCTGGTGGCTATGAGGGAGAATCAATTCCATACCTCTTTCCTTCTTTCTGTTGGTGACTATGATCTTTGTCTTTTTTCATCCTGCAGATGTACCACTCTAATCTCCACTTCTATGGTCTTCTTTCTGTGTGTCTTAAACTGTCATTTCTTTTATTTTATAAGGCTATAAGCCATTATATTTGGCTTTCTAAGTACAAATCCTTGGCTTAAATCTCCAAAGAGCCTATTTCCAAAATAAGTTCTTATTCACAAGTGCCAGGATTAGAGCTTGGACATGTCCTTTGGCAACCTCTATTCAACCTATTGCACCAGCTGTGTGTCCTGGTTGTTATACAACCATTAAGCCTCAGTTCCCTTATGTATGGATGGAAACAATAATAACAGCAGAAGCATAATCAAGGTTAAAGAAGGTAATCTATATACATATATAATATGTAATGTAACTAGTATATCTCTTGTTTTATCGTGATCACTCAGTAATTGTTAACTACTGGCATTGCTAGCAATTTTATTATTTCACTATTAAGCATCCTGCCAAATTCAGAGATGACAAAATGTAAATCCTGCCACCAAGAGTCTTATAATCCAGATTAGATGTACATTGACTTTGGACATGGCTTTAACTTTGTGACTCACAAAGTCCTTAATATCATTATGCACATACTTGTTGTTGAGCTTCTAAGATCACAGGAAAAGAACGGCTGGTTGATTCCTGAGATGCTGATGTGAGACTATCTTCTTTTCCTCTCTTCAAAATCAGTATGCTTGTCAGGTGTGATGGTGCAAGCCTATAACCCCAGCAACTCAGGAGATGAAGGCAGAAGGATTGCAGGTTCAAGGCCAGCCTGGGCAACTTACCAAGACCCTGTCTCAAAAAATAAATACATAAAAAATAAAGGGGACGGGGGACTAACTCAGTGGTAGAGCACCCCTGGGTTCAATCCCTAATATCTCAGAAAGAAAAATAATATTAATTAAAAAAAAAAGAACTAAAGGAAAAAAAGAAAAAAATCAGTACGCTTTCCTATCACTCTCTTCTAGACCTGCCCAAGGACATACCAAGTAATAAATGGTGCTATTGCTCTGGGATTTCTGAGAAGATACTCATTCTGAAGTTTTCCTTACTGACAGATGAAGCACCACTTAACATACCTGGCTCTGAAGGCCAGCTATGTGAGACCCCACAGAGACAGTGAGGGGCCTCGACATTCCACTGATCTTCCCCACTGGCTCTGGTTTCCTAACACTCCTCCATACTCTGATACATTAGAATATGTGAAAAGACAAACCCAAAACACCATGCAGGATTGATCTTTCTCATGTTAGCCACCACCAGTAGAAGTTGACATTGTCACAAAACAAGCATGAATTTCAAAAGGAATCGAATACCAAGTAGAGTATTAACGGACAGAACATCCACCACAGCAATGTGCTGCTCATTCCAAAGAAGAAGACATGCAAATAGGAACTGCATGCAGCAAAGTCTCACAAAGCCATGTTTCTTTGTCACTGAAAAGCATCTGTACTTATTCTCAGTTGAATTTCCTTCTTAGTCCTGTATTTGTTCATTGATCAATGGAATACCTATACCTAAGCGGAAAAGAAGAGGTTTCACCCAAATTACTTAACAAGATACATGTCTCAAAATTATGGGTATTTAGAGAGTTCCAACCTTTCTTTCCATTTACAAGTAAAGTCACATGTTTAGTCAAAACAATTTTGTATATGACCCTTATATATGCATTCATCTTATTTTAAACTACTGAGGATTAATTTAAATGAACTCCACTGAGGAGGGTAATAACCCTCACAAACTTAACAAAATAAGGGGTTTGAACTGAGTGGAAGGAAAGTTTTTTGCTTTTAATTTTTAAACAAAAAGAACAAACATGTAAGGAGACTCTGCAGCCACACTGTGAACTTTGAAAAATTTGAATGTGAAAAGATCTTAGGAGACTTTTGAATATAAAATAAATAAAAAGAAATATTTTAAAGCCTTTGATCCACAGATGTGAAGACAAGAGAGAACATAAACTATTTGCTTTGTTTGGATCCAAGTTCATGTTGTTTTTCCTGAAATCTGCTCTGTTTGGGACTGATAGGTAAATGAGTGGTTACATGATCATGTGTAAAATGCAGAAGCCTAGAGAAACCATTCATCACGTCCTAATCTGGGTTTCCCATGGCTCTCTTCAGGAAAGGATTGTTCTACCCAACTCTGGGCAGTGGCAACACTGTTTGTTGAGATGCCCCAAATCACAGAGCATGGCTTGTAGATGAGTTGACAATGCAAGGGGTCAAAAAAATGCTTTGGTGTTTTCTACATGGGTGAAAGAAGGTGAATGAATGTTGGCATTCAGATGGAGGCTGAAGTCCAAAATGTAATAGAATGAGTGAGGGGACATTAAATACAAAGGAAGGGGGATTCAGTTCCAAATACACAGCCAGAAGTGGATTTGTCACAATGGATTTATAACCAGAGCCTTGCCCTCATAGTTAAAGAAGAAATAAACCTTGACTATATGTCTCCTTCTTGAAAGTCACTTCAGCATGGTTGTCTAACACTCATCTTCTAGAAACTAGAGTGGGAAAGGATCACTCACTCATGTCAAATCGAATGATACATATTCAAGCAGAATCAACTAAAGATTGCCTCCAGCATTTAAAATGTTCAAAAAAGAATCACAAAAGCCATCTGATATAGTTTACCAAGGTGTTGGCCTTTTGGAAAGCCTGGGTAATGCTATGAGATTCAAAGTGAGAAGCATATAGGCCATCTATTCTTTTTTTATTAGACTTGAAATTTCCTCCCAGAATCTTTAAAGAGCAGAATAGAAGAAAGACATGGCAGCAGAAGGCAAGATGAAGTGACTCTACTCTTTTGTAGATTCGGGAGGTCTGTGATGAAGGCAAAAAATCATAGAGATCAGGGATCAACATTTTCCTCCATCTTATCACACTTAAGATCCTTGCCAAGTTTTGAGGACAAAAGTCAATCACACCCTCCATGAAGTGTTGCCACATGGGCACTCCTTGCCTCCATCTGGAACTTAAGAAGGTCACAGGCTTGCCTCAGATCCCTGCATCATCCTGAGAACTGCAACATCTCAGCAGATACCAAGCCTAGGCCACTTGTGTGCCAATCCATTTTTCATGCCCTCTTTCACCTGAAAGTCCTTTTTCACATTTCCCTCATTGCCTATAGCATGTGTAGAGTTATAGACAGTTATTCCTTTGGGGTAGGCCTGGAAAATTAAGAGAAAAGTAATTTAAAGTAATATGAAATTAGAGAATATTCTTAGCATGGGTAAAGGCCATGAGCTACAAAACTACCAGGGATTTAAACCTTTCTAGCGATCAAGAAATTCCCAAAATAATAAACAAGTCCAAGGCTACTAGATAATTGTATTTCTAAAATGTGATGATAGTTTGCATCTTTGTTCACATAGATCATATGCTTTTCAGTTTCAAGAACTTTTTGGAAGAGAAAAGTGACACAAAATGCAACATGAACAAGGAATTAAAATTGCTTTAGACACTGCCCTTTGAAGATCCAACTTGGGAAGTGCCAGGGTCTGACACTCCATATTTCTTCCTTTGATCCAACTCTTCCAGACATGATCCATGTACTGGCCAATTTCCCCAGTATCTCTGGTAAACTTCAAATTGAACCACCGGTTGGCCATAGTATTTCTGCATTGACTTTTCCTCATTGTTTTTGTGCTTTAAAATAAAAAAGAGAAGAAAGAAAACTCACTGGACAGTTTCCATATGGCTTCCATATTGTTCCTTAATCATTTGGTTTGAAAGTAAATCGAAGAGGAATGAGGAGTTAAAGTGCTTGGGGTCGGGGTGAGAACTTCAGGCTTGTGTAAGTCAGTGTTCATGTGTAGAGCATTTAATACAACTCTGGAACATCTGCAGGACAGCTGTCTTATATAGTCCAGGTTCACAATAACCTTTCATTACATGTCACCACAGAATGAGAAACAGATATGCATGCATGAGTGGGGTGTGTGTGCGTGTGTGGATGTGTGACTTGTAGGACATCTGACTGATGAAGCTTAAATGGAAAACAATGACAAATGATATGAACCTGTTTTTAGAGCAATATGATTATGAATATTCACCAGGGATGCATTGAGTAATTACTGAATTAATGAGTCAGAAAACTTGTTTTTCTCCATATATTTTGGGAAATAGAAACTCAGTCATTGGTCTTCAAAGCAGGATAAAACAATTATTTGATTAAAAACTCCAACTAGGTTGACTTCACCAAAGGATGATGTTGCATGCCTGCTCAAGGTCACGTGAGACCTGTCCACTCTCTCCTCTCGTTCAGCCTTGCCTCTTTGTGACAGACTCACCACTCAAGAGCACACAGCTTCCAGATACATTGCCCCAAGAAAGCCCACCCTGTGCTTTTGGAATAGTCAGGAATTTTAACTTGTTCTGTGGACATTTTCTATAAGATGTTACATTTTCTATAAGATTCTAAGAGAATCTCTTCTCTTAGACTTCTCTTTTAGTCTATAAGACTAAAAGAGATTCTAGTCTATGAGAATAGATTTAAAAATGATAGATTTAAAATAGATTTAAAAATGTGGGAAATACTAGATTAAACACAATTCCTTCATACAGGAGTCCTCTGAGTCTTTAATTTACCAATGTATATTATGGATCTGGGAGAGATAAACCAGGTTTGATCTGGCTGAATTTTCCATAGGCTTAAACAACATTTTCAAAATTCATAAAATAGAATTGCCTTGCATTGAGTTTTTCCTACCACTCAAGATGGTGGGAAGTTATGTTTGAACCCTCTAGAGTAATAGGGCACTAAATTTTGGTCACTTATGTGAAGCATCCTTCCTCTTCCACCTACACAACATTATGGAAAAATTAGAAGAAAACATTCACTTTTGAGGAATCTGATCCAAGTTATTGCTGTTTTGTATAGGCTGCTTCTTTTTGGACTTATTATTTGATTTCTTTTTATTGAAGTGCTATCACTTGCTGTTATTAAAAAGTAAGAAAAAGTCTTTCAAAGACTGCCTATCATCAGTTATGTCCAGAACGCCTAGATGTATCTAAGTAATGTCACCAAAATGAAAAGGAAAGATACAAATCTCCTACTAAATACCTAGACTATGAGTCAATCGAGAATTGAACGTCTTGAGTTTAACCAGGCAGAGAAATGACTAAAGGAGAGCCAAGCTACTGATAGTAAATTACAGCTGGAAATTAAATCAGGCTCTTAAATTTAATATTTTAAGATTTTATTTTGGTGTGTGGAAGGGATTGTGCATGTGGGAGGTTGGTGGGTTTGTTATTGTGGAAAGGGCAAAAGTTTGGAATCGAAGTTTTCAATGAATAAAGAAAAAAACTGGAAAAAACATAGTAAAATAAATGGAGAGTGGAGACCACATTCAGGTGGAAAAATAGCAAATTTAAAAACACCTTAAAGAATCCAAGGCCTGCGAAAGAAATAGTCTATGTGGAGAACGTGTCTAAGACACGCGTAACTTCATCACTGTGCAGATTGTCATACAATATTTCTTAAGCATCCTAATAAATATGCCCAAAGATAGCATTTTAAGCTACACAGAAAATACCAAAGCTCAGACGTATTTCAATGCCAGTCCCTGGGAAGGCTGGCCTAAGGCAAGATATTCTGGAACACCTGGTCCTCTGGCAGACTTTCCTTGACGGCAGCATTTTGGGACCAAACAGGCATTTATTTCAGCCTCTCTGATGCTTTCATATGGTAAAGAAGCAATCAGAGAATACTGGGTTTATTTTCTGAAGTACTGGTTTCGATCCACCTAAAAGGAAAAGGTGGGGGATGGGCGGAAGGAAAGAGAGTAATGAGTTTCGCAGCTTCAAATCAAACACTGTTGGAAAAATCTTCAAAAAGCAATTCAGAGTGAAAATATTTACTTTCTGGCTAAATAGCCAGTACCTTTTTATTGCAAAATGGAAATAAACAGTGCTGCTCATTTAGACCAAAAAAGGAAAATCTACAAATAACTCAAATCCCAAAATAAAGGTATTGCCCAACAGACTAGGACATGATTCACTAAGGTCTTGACTTCAGAGTTTCATCAATGATTACAGCACATTGATTAGAGTGGGCTGGGGTTGTGATTAAGTATAAAGTCTCAATTCCCAAGTGGACACTGGAGAAGGATATGGGCACCAGCCAGTGAGATCCTTGCCTTTTGCTCTGTTTATGGAAGAGATGTCCTTCTCAGTGGCTAGGATACTGGAAACCGACTTCCAGACGCGCTTCACCAACAAAAATAACATGAAGTCGGAGTGAAATTAACTTAAGTGAAAGTGTTCCATTTAATGTCCAACTCTTTAGCAGAGAGAGAGTGTGTGTGAAAAAAACTGCAAAGTCAATAATACTTACAATGAGGAGGTAGGAGCTAGACAAGAAAAAGGTAAGACTAGTAAGGATGTTCATTCATTCATTCATTCATTCACTCTGTAGTTTATTGAATATCTACCACGTAGGGCACTGCAGATAATGGAAAGGAATAAAAAATGATCACATAGTAAAGAAGCAACAGATATATTACTCCAGATACTTGTGTGTACAGTATATCTTATATCCAAATAAAACCTAAAAGGTATAAGAGGCTTTTCAGCCACATTATCCCACTTACTTCTAACCCGCTTTAGATATAAATCAGGCAGGCAACATATGAAAACACAAAATGAGAAAGGTGGCGTTTCTTTAAAACTTCTACTAATAAGGAAGAGAATAATTGGGATTTGATCTCTGTTCTCTTGTGCCACTCTCCATATGACTAATAAACTAAAACTTAGAAAGAAGTGTTTTCATGAGGAATAGGCCAAAAAAAGAAAATAACAGTCCCTCTGGATCTCATACCATTCTAGTTCTCTCCTGCCCTTAAAACTCAGCCATGAGTGGAATGAGCCAATGGTACCCAAACTACAGGTTAGATCAAGACTTCCTTAGAGCAAATAGCATCATGTAAAATTAGTCACAACTACTAATGGGAAATTCCCATAAAGAATTTGGAAATGCAAATTGTAAATGTTGCCCACTAATCCATCCACAAAAGCCATATTTAGTAAGAATCTGCTGTGTTCCAGGTGCTGTTTTGTGCACAAGGGCTCCACATGGGAAGAAAACCAAGCTGTACTTAAGTAAAGAGGAAGCAATGAGGAAGGAGAAAAAATGCAAGATAACTGCAGTTAGGGTGAGTGCTTTACAGAACAATAAGAGGAGGTGATGGAATGAAGGGGGGCTGGGACCTTGGATCAGGCGTCCAAGGAAGGACGCCTTCCTTCTGAGTAAAGGATATGTAAGCTGTCATGAGGTTTCCAGCACATGGAGATCTGAGGCAGAGTACTTCAGCCAGGAAAAGAAGCAAACACTGAAGTTTAAGGTAAAAATGAGTTCCAGAGCACACCTAGAGCCTGTTGACCCAGGAATGGTCCCAGCAAGAGGAAGTTAGAAGCCAACTGTGGTGAAAAGATGCCATCTTTGCCCCAAGTGTAATGGGAATCCACTAGAGGATTTTTAGTTAAGAGAGAAATCTTCTATCAGCCAGTGGATTATGAAATAGATTCCCCAACTACAGAAAAGATTCTCTTTAGGAGGTATCTGTCTTTTACCTGTTTGGTGGAATAAAAAGGTATGTCCAAATACCATACAGAAGCAAAGAACAGCAGTCTCAGGTGCCCCTCTGAATATAGAGTCTTGCTAATTACTCATTCATCTGGGAGTTTTCTGAATTGCTGGTAGAAAAGATTCTGAGCAACTAAGTGAGTCAAGAGACAGCCAACCTCAGCCGCAGCCTGGTATTTATCACAGTCACAGTTACTGAGGCAAATTTGTGAAGCTGGCTTACGACACAGCAGGAGCATGCAAGCATTGTTGCTGGAATCGCTTCTTCCATGTTATCTCCTGGGAAACAGACTCAATGACCCAATCTTTTCCTCCATTTCTAATTTCCACCTTCAATGGCCAGAGATTATCTAAATGGAATTGCTCAAGTATGTCCTCAGTGCATCGAGGATGAAATAGCAGGCATAAAGCATTTTTTAAGCATGAACTACCTTTTGCATAATAATCAACTATTTCATTTATTCAGTTTGTCATCTGTTACCCTTAAACAGTTCCATATGCATTGGGTTTACATTTGAGATACAAGACTATTCAGCCATAGCTTCCATTTGGTAACAGCAGGCACATGTTTTAAACATGCTTAATGTTATTGCCCTATAATGTCTTGCCACAGAGCATTCCTTCCTAAGAGTACAATGCTCTTTGTGAATACCACCTCATTAATCCTGGGAGAGGCAGCAACAATCACTCTCCCCACATTTTACTCATAGGAAACAGAACCACTGACAGATTCAGTGAGCCAAGATGATGGGCAGCTCATTAATGGCAAAATCATGGGTGAATTCCTCGTTCCACTCGAGCTGAGGACTGTACGCACTGTCCCACCCAGCCTAGACCAATACATCAAGCACTAACCAAAAAGCTACACAACCTCAGTCCTTATACTTTGTATCCTGGAGCCTTGTCAATCCTGCAGAATCCACTTGAGTCACTGCCATTCCAGAAGCTACTTGTGGTACTTTATCAGGGAGGTTTTGTTCCCTGGAGGCTTGAGCTCTGTTTTCCAACCACTTTCACAAACAGTAGGTACAGTCATGGAGGCTCTGCATCAAAGCTCTGGGCTTCTTTCAGCATTTTTGTGGTTGTCTTGGACCTTCGTTGGGCTCTGAATGGCCTGGACACTTTGATTGAGCATAAGTTTCTACTTTTAAACTATTCAAACTAGCCATTTCAACCTAGAAATGGCTCATGACTTGGGTGGTTTTAATTAACTTTGGGTTTTCAATAAATTCTGTTTGTTAGCATTTTGCAATTCTAGAATTATGAATTAGCATATTACCTTAAGTCTTAAAATTAAAATTTAGGAGGTATTTTTCAGTCTTCAATACCCTAAAAGTTATTGTTGGTGTCAATGATGCCAAACTTTTAGTGAATTTTTCAGGTTCTGATGAAGTTCATGATGACAATGGTCTTTTGTAGCTTTTGGAAAAACAAAGGAAATACAGAAAGAAAATATCTGAAATTATTTGGTGGGTAACTGTAAGCTTGATATCTGTGATAAACAAGCCACATTTGCACATCTTCCAATTATTTGCAGGTTGTTTTCTCCAACACCATATTCCTAACATTATCATAGATCCTTTGTTCAGTGTGAAAAATAGTTAGAAATGTCTATGTTGGACAAAAGCAATAGAAAACAATCACTTGGTCAAATGAATTTCCCTCTTATTCTCTTATCCTCCAGTAAATAATATCTGCAACATTTCTCAATCCACTTAACCAATCTGGGCCTACAAGAAGACAAGAATGTTCCTTAGTGTCTTATGATAGAAGTCCTGTATGCATCATTCTAAATTTATAGGCACATTATCATTTTTAAAATTTATTTATTTACTTTAATTGAAAAAAGAAATTGTACATTTTTATAATGAACAACATGTTTTGAATCACATATACATTGTGAATTGGTTAAATGAAGCTAATTAGCATACATATTACCTTACACACTTATGATTTCTGTGTTGAGAAGACTTCAATCCATTCTCTTAGCAATTTCCAAGTCTATGTTCAACAACCGAGCTCTTGAACTGACCCTCCAAATGATCTACATTCTTTGACCATCTCCCCCATTCCCACCAACCTCCAGCCCTAATGACCACCATTCTACTCTGTTCTGTAAGTTGAACTGTTTTAGAGTTCACGTCCAAGAGATAATGCAGTATTTGCTTTCCTATGCCAGGCTTATTTTGCTTACCATATGTCCTCCAGGTTTATTCATACCACAAATGACAGGATTTCCTTCTTTTTTAGGTCTGAATAATATTCCATTTTACATATACACCACATTCACTCATTGATGGACACCTGGGTGGAGTCTGCATCTTGCTATTGTGAAAAGTGCTACAGTGAACACAGGAGTGCAGAGGTCTCTCCAACACAATGATTTCATTTCTTTGGGATATATATGGAGTAGTGGGATTGCTGGATAATATGATAGTCCCATTTTTTAATTTTTCGAGGAAACTCCACACTGTTTTCCATAATGGGTATGCTAATTTACATTCCTCCCAACAGTGCACAAAGATTCCTTTTTCTCCATATTCTCATCCTATCTTTCATCTTTGTGATAATAGCCATCCTAACAATTGTGAGGAGATACTCACTGTGATTTTAATATGTATTTCCCTGACAATTAGCTATGTTGAGCAGTTTTTCATATACCCATTGGTCATGTGTACGTCTCATTTTGAAAAATGTCTATTCACATCCTTTGTCCATTTTTAAGTTATTCGATTTTTTGCAATTGAGTATTTTATATATTTTTTGGATATTAATCTCTTGTCAGATATGTGTTGAAAATATTATATCCCATTCTATAGATTGTTTTTTCACCCTTCTAATTGTTTTATTTGCTTTGCAGAAGTTTTTTAGTTTTATGTAATTCTATTTTTCTATTTTCACTTCTCTGCATATGCCTTAAGGTCATATCAAAAAACTCATTGTCCCAATCAACACCGTAAATATTTCCCCCTACATTTTTATAATAGCTTTGCAATTATATTATTTTTATAATAGTTTTGCATTTAGTCTGATGTTCAAGTCTTTCATCATTTTGAGTTGATTTTTACATATGGTATGAGATAATGAAACAAGTGTTTAATTTCATTCCTCTGCATGTGACTATTCACCATTTATTGAAAAGAGTGTCCTTTTCCCATGTTGTATTCTTGACATCTTTGTCAAAAATTTATTCACAATAAATGTGTGTGTTCATTTCTGGGCTCTCTAATCTGTTCCATTGGTCTATGTGACTGTTCTTATGCTCGTGCCTTTCTGTTTTGATTGCTACACCTTGTGGTATTTTTTGGAATCAGGTAATGTGTCTTCATCTTTTGTTGTGTTTGCTTAAGACTGCTTTAGCTATTTGGAGTCTGTTTCCATACAAATTTTAGGATTGCTTCTCTATTTCTGAGAAGAACATCATTGTACTTTTGATAGGGATTTGATTGAATCTATAGATAGCTTTAGTAAATATGAATATTTTAGTAATATTAATTTTTCAAATTCATGAACACAGAATATCTTTCCATTTCTTTATATCTTCTTCAATTTCTTTCATTAATGTTCTATAATTTTCAGTAGATAAGTCTTTTGCCACTTTGGCTAAATTTATTCCTAAACATATCATTTATTTTGTGGCTATTATAAGTGAAGTCTATTTTCTAGATTTCTGTTTTAAGATTGTTTTTTATTAGTGCATAGAAATACTAAATATTTTTGTGAATTGATTTTGTATCCAACAACTTTACTGAATTCATTTATTAGTTCGAATAGTGTTTTGTTGGGGTCCTTATATATAAGGTCAAAATGTCTATAAACAATTAACTTTTTCCTTACAAATTCATGTGTGTACGTGTGTTAGGGTGTGTGTGTGTGTGTGTGTGTGTGTGTGTGTGTGTGTGTGTTTTGCTGGGGATTGAACCCAGGGCCTAGCCCATGCTAGGTAAGTGCTTTGCCATTTGAACTGTATCCCCAAACCCTGGATGCCTTTTATTTCCTTCTCTTACCTAACTGCTCGAGCTAGGATATCTAGGACCATGTTGAATAGAAGTAGTGAGAATGAACATGCTCATTTTGTCCCTGATTTCGAAGGAACAGCTTTCCATTTTTCACCAGTCTGTCAGATGCTAGCCCTGGGTTTGTCCTGTATGGCTGCATTGTATTGAAGTATATTTCTTCTATTCCTAATTTACTGAGACTTTTTATCATGAAAAGCATTGATATTGAATTTTATCCAGTTTCTTTCTACATCTATTGAAATGATCAAATGGTTTTTGTCCATTCTGTTGATGGGCGTATTACATTTATTGATTTGTATATGTTGAATCATCCTTGTCTCCCAGGGATAAATCCCACTTGATCATGGCCAATGATGCTCTTAATGTGCTACTAAATTTGATTTGCTAGTATTTTGTTGGAGATTTTTGCATCTGTGTTCATCAGGGATATTGGCCTGGAGCTTTCTCTTATTATTGTGACCTTGTTTGGTTTTGGTAGCAGAATAATGTTGGACTCATAAAATGAGTTTGGACATATTCCCTCCTCCTCAATTTTTTTGTAAAAGTTTGGGAAGAATTGGCATTAGTTGTTCTTAAATGTTTGGTAGCATTCAGCAGTGAAACCATCAGGTCCTGAGATATTCTCATTAGATTGTTTCATTTTTATGACATTAATCTTTGAGCTGTGAAAGAACCACCTGAGGTTAGTGCCTATGTTCCAGAACTTCAATGTTGCACACCGATTCTCATCCAAACCTTCTGCATATACACTAATCTTTAAAGATGCTAATCTTAACTAAGGAGGAAGTCAAGAGATTGAGGTGACCTTGCTATCATTTGCAAGTACCTGCTTGCTTAGAGAAAAACAGAAATAAATCAGAGTTTGTACTCAGGTCTTGCTTCTTCCAGAGTCTTTGAGTTCATTAGTTCCAGAATTATCAGTTGACTACATCATGGCCTAGAACATGGATGGCCAAGGCCAATACACATTGACCTCTTCAGAAGTCTCTATGGGGGAGGCCAGCTAAACTTCATCAGGAAAAGAATTCACTTCAGCCTTCTTCTTACTCACAGTTTCCTCTTTCCATTCTACTTTCCATAAAATATGCAGTGATGCTCAGAAGGGCTGCATATTAAAGGTAATTATGCTCAGGTCTTGTTCATTCCCCGAAAGGACAGGGATTTCCGAAAAATATGTGACCAGATTTCTGACACAGAAAACTCACAAAAGTAAAACAAAATCTTACATTCACCATGAAATGAGTCTTATAGTATGACTTCCTAGGAAAAGGAAATCTATGACTTAAAATCAAACCAAATGCAAATACTTGGCACCAGACATATGGGAATGGGGCTCAGAAAACTGGTTCAGGCCTCACTTCTGCCACTTTCCATGGGTACACATCTGAGCAGATTAAATATCCTGAATCTTAAGTTCTTCATCTGAAAACAAAAACCACATAATATTCTCTAAGAATGAAAGAGAGAATGCAACTAACACTTGAAACTAATCTTATTAGTACTACCAAATCCATCAAATAATTTGTAGTTTTCATCTCACTCCATTAGCAATATTTGACATCATTCTTTAAATGTTTCTTCATGTGGACTCCTGCCTGTCATACTCTCCTAGGTTTTTGTCTCCTGCTTTGGTTGTTTCCTCCTCAGAGTTCTTCTCTGCTTCCTTCTGATCCTTCTGGCATTTTAACATCCCAGTGTTCAGTGCTCAGGAGGAGGGGATGCCCAGCACAAGCAGACTGCAGTCAAACTTCACAAGCATTCAGAACCGGCAATGTCGAGGTCAGCACAGACAGTCAGAAGAGCTGGTCATCACATGCTAAGAATGGAACTCTGCCCATAGGAGAGGTAGGCCACTTTCCAACAATGAAAGAAGTGGGTGTAACCACATGATCAAGATTATCCAGCATAGTCCTGTCTTCAGACAGTCTGACCACATCAACAAGGATCTTAGATTCGGCCCACATTCAGCTTGAGGAGAATTTCAACATGTTACTGCCCCAGTCTGGAACAACAAAGGGAACATCTCAAAGACTTCCTCTTAACAAAAAGATTTGGAATTGGTGACTTTGGAGTTGAAGTGGTGGCCTGTGCAAAAGGCTGAAGGTGGTTTAATTTGAAGCCTCCTAAGTGCAGAAGTTCCTGGAAATGAAGCAAGAAAACTGGAACATGTTTGGAATGTGTGTTGTGCAGCTGAGCTCAAAAGGGGTAGTGGCAAACATTTGGTTGAGATACATTCTTTAAAATAGTACACTTTAACTCTGCCTTTCAGGAAGAACTCAGCTCTATGAGTATTAAAACACTCCTGGGAAGAATTACAACCCTTTTAAATTCTGGATACATGGAATCTAAGAGGGTAACAAGTTCAACAACAATAAGAAAACGAATATCAGTAAGCACTTACTTTATGCCTAACACTGCTGTAGTGTTCTGTCCATCAATCCCCATCACTGCAGGTATGCTCTAATGTCACTCTCTTTTGCTGAGGAGGAAATTGAAGTCTAGAGAATGGTTTAGCCACCCAAGGTTGCCCAGCAAGCAATGGAGACAAGACAAAAATGGCAACTGATTCCTTAGCCTTCCCCCATCCCTAGGCCCATGTGTTCTGTGCTCTTTTCTGTGCTGTCTGTACCTACTGGCTCTCAGAGCTGCAATGTGATCCCTGAGGGCAGCAATGATTTGTGGCCCTCACTTAAATATATATGAACACCACAACAGAGCAAATGTATCATTATTTTGAAAGTATGTCCATTACAACCCAATAATTGTCCCTTTTAGAATTTTCATTGCCATAAATCACACATTATATAACTATTACTACGCTAATCCTCCCAAAGCCTGTTAATGCCAGGAAGACTTGATGTTCATCACTAAATTGTCTCTGAGGATGTTTTACTACTTGTTCTAGAGCCACACTGAACAGCTTCAATTATAGAAGAAGAATGCTATGGAACTATCCATAAATCTCTTCATACTACTACCACACAAAACATCAATCTGATTGGGAGCTCCAGGACATTGATTGAGAGCTCTTTATCATGTGTTATTAGGCTTCAAAGTAAAATACCTAAGGACCTCTCCACTGCTAGAGGACAAAAGTACACACCAGCTGCTTAGCTGTGCTGAAGTCTGTGGGTCAAAGATGAAAAGAATTAGACCAAGTATTACAGTAATCAGGCCTAAAGCAGGCAAAAAGCCTGGCTCAATATTCAGAACCCCCAGCTAATGGGGCACCTCCTTGCACTTGGTGCTTCAGGACCTCAGTATGGAAACAGTGTGTAAAAGAATAGTAATATTTTTCCAGCTGGGGAATATTGCTAACTTCTTCTCCTGCTGTGTTTGAACTCCACTTGCTCATTCTTATCACTAAGCTTACACTCCTTTCCATTAAGTAGTTTCTGCCCCTTCTTCTCCATACTCAAAAATATGGACTTAGTGCATGTACACTGCTCTCAGCCTCCTTTGTAAGAAAAACTTCAGTTCAAATTCAACAGGGAACAATGCAAGTTCGTGCAGCCTGATGCCATGCTTCCCTGGCGCTCCTCTTTACAGACGGAGTGTCATCTTCTCCCCAGGAGACACTGTGCTATGTGTGGGTACACTCTGCTTCTCAGTTAGGTGTCAGCGCTAGGAGGATAAGGAGTATGGCTGATGGTTCTCATCTATTCCTGTCGCCCTTGATTTGGCAAAACCTAGTAAGTAACCAACACTTAGTGTCCACAAAATAAATTTCTCTCCCTTCTGTTGAGAAATGAAGCGCAGTCTGCCTGGTCTCCCAGCCCTCACTCTCCTGTGCCCACTGAGCAATCCCTTTCATTGTTACTCAGCCTGCTCCATGCTTCCCAGCATTAGAGCGATGGGTCCCCTTAGAATGAAACTGCCATTGCAAAGTCACGCCATTCAGGAGGCAACAGACCATGTCGCTCCATAGTAGAACAAACCCGCTGTGAGGCAGTAGAGGGTCATGGTGGATTCATGCCTGCAATGCCCCAGTAAACACACCCACAGAAAAGAGGAAGTGGTTTGGTCCTCAGGTTCTCCTTGGTCTTGGGCATTCATCTTTCAAGTTCCTATTGCTGCCACTGCTTCCTCTTTAAATACTCTTTTCTTAGGTTTTGTTTCTCTTAACTATTCAAGAGCTTTTCAAAAGTTAGTACCAACCATTGGCATTACACTGAAAGGTTTGATAAATCAGATAATGTTCTAAAACAATCATCACCAAAGGATTAGGGTGTAATTCTTGATCTCCAGATTGAATTGGACAATAAGTCTCAAAGATTATATTTCCATGTCACATCTTGATCCATTCCCACCTACTCAGGACTGGGGCATACAGCTGAAAAAGAATGCTCAGCTATCCCAGTGGCTCAGGAGGCGAGGCAGAAGGATTGCGAGTTCAAAGGCAGCTCAGCAACTTAGCAAGGACCTAAGCAACTCAGGGAGAGTGTGTCTAAATAAAATACAAAAAAGGCCTAGAAATGTGGCTAAGTGGTTAAGTGCCCCTGGGGAGGGGGGCGGGGGCGGGGGGGGAGAGTGCTCTGCTGAGGAACAAAATGAAGCTAAAATCCAGCCAAGCATTGCTGGTCAGGCCATGTGCCCACCACTAGGTAGCACCTGCCCAGAGCAAGGGATGTCTTTCTCTAGGATACGAAATGGCCACTGTGGACCAACACAGACCTGTTTTTACCATCCTGATGGCAACCACTTGTTCTTGACTTTTATCATTTTTACATTGACCACTGTTACGGTCTCCTAACATCCCTGGGGTTAACTTAATTTGCATATACATATTCATCACAGGAAAAAATGTATGTAACCTATAGTTAAATATGTCATCATCAAAATTTAAATTAGTGTTAATTGAATGTGACCAAAATGCTCTTTGGCTGAAAATAAACCTCTTATGCTCCAGCAAGGATATGGAACAGACATATATATCAGGGTTTTTCAAGTTTTTTACTATGTATATCAAGTATAATGTGATGTCACTATCCAAACATTCTTTGTCTATGATATCATTTGGCCTTTATGAAACTTATTATATTCTAGTCTCATTATATGAAATAGTTAAAGCAGCATTTCTGGGATTCCCATGATCTTAATGTTCAAATGTCCACTTGCTTGGACTTAGACAAATCTCAGGATAGTACTCTCCTAACAAAATAACCATCATTAGAGAAATGCAAATCAAAACTACTCTAAGATTTCGTCTCACTGCAGTCAGAATGGCAACTATCAAGAATACAAGCAACAATAAATGTTGGTAAGAATGTGGGGAAAAGGGTACACTCATACATTGCTGGTGGGAAAGCAAATTGGTGCAACCATTATGGAAAGCAGTATGGAGATTCCTCAGAAAACTTGGAATGGAACCACTATTTGACCCAGCTATCCCACTCCTCAGTTTATACCTAAAGGACTTAAAATCAGCATATTATAACGATGCAGTCACATCAGTGTTCATAGCAACTCAATTCACAATAGCTAAACTATGGAACCAACTGAGGTGTCCTTCAACAGATGAATGGGTAAAGAAAACGTAATAGATATATAGAATATATTTCCATGGAGATATATATATGTATATATATGAATGTGCATGTGTATATACATATACATACACATATACATATATACATCCATGGAAATATGATCTTTAAGATTTATTGTCCAATTACATCTGGAATATTATTCAGCTTTAAAGAAGAATGAACTTATGGCATTTGCTGGTAAATGGATGGAGCTGGAGAATATCATGCTAAGTGAAATAAGCCAATCCCAAAAAACAAAGGCTAAATGTTTTCTCTGTTATGCCAATGATAATTCACAATAAGGGGTTGGGGTATAGGGAAGAATAGAGTTATTTTAGATTAGGTAGAGGAGAGAGAAGGGAGAGAAGGGTTAGGGAAGGGAGGGGGTAGGAGTAGCAGTAGAGTAAAACAGACATTATTACCTCATGTACATATATGACTGCATGACTGATGTGATCCTACAATATGTATAATCAGAAAAATGAGAAATTATACTCTATTTATATATGATTTATCAAAATGCATCAAATAATAGAAATTATACTCCATTTATGTATGATTTATCAAAGTGCTACTGTCAGTATAACTAATTAGGACAAATTAAAATATAAATAAATAAAATATATACATATAAAAAATAAAATAAGCATCAGAAAATATAGAATGTGCTTATCCTTCTAAAGGTAAGCAAAAATAAGTTAAGTTTTAAAATTAAAGCCCCAGAGAAACAGATCACCATCACATCTGAATTTGTATGTCAAATGAAAACAAGTTCATCTCTTTCTTTACGGGGTTGAATATTAGATAGCAACCAGACGACTCAAATTTAGAAAAACCATGCTTTTCATATTTATGACTTTAGACACTCCTATGAGTATATAAGGAAGCAGACATACTCCCAAGGGGAAGCTTTCCTAACTGTGATTTTTACCCTCACTGAACTATATTTCCTATCAGAAAATATCAAATTCAATGCATCAAAATATAATATTACTATTACTGTTAGGATAACACATTGGCACATCAACAAACTATAGTCTGGAGGCCAAATCCTGCCTATGCCTTGTTTTTTTCCTTCTAGAGAACTAAGAAAAATTTTTACATTATTAAAACAATGATGAATCTGTAATAGATAAGATTGTAGCTCACTAAACCCAATATGTGCACTAATGCTATCAAGTTTTCCAACCTCTAATAAAAAAAGATAGGTAATAAAATAAACATAGAAGGAGTTCTTCATTATTGCTGTGTAAATTCATTGTTAGAAAATGGTCATCAGAAACAAGTTGGACAAATTCACCAACCGTACCATCTCAGACTTCTACATAATAGGTGTTGATCAATGAATGTTCATAGAGAACATTTTGTGTCCAGAATAGTGTGCTTAAACTGGTTGACACCTGTTAAGACCAATACCTTTACCTGTTCACAACCTCCATCCCACTCAAACTCTATTACCCATTACCCCAGTCCTGCCGAGTTCCTGATCTGATCTCTTGACAGCATCACAGATCTGCGGCTCAACACCAGTTTGTTGGCTCTGGTCTCAACTTCCATTTATATTAAACTCCTTTTGCAATTATTATTCTGATTATTCTGCATCAGAACAAATAAGGAATGGTCTCACCAGGTCTAGCCCACTCTTATATGACAGTTCTGCTACAAAAAGCAGCTGATGGATGTCCACCTTTGTATGAAGCTAGGCATCTTGTCATCTGGTGACGGGGGATGCCAGGATAGGAAGACAGCCAAAGTCAGAACAAACTCTTATTTTTTGTTTGTGTTTTGTTCCACTTGGGCTAATTCATGTGATAGAAGACTTGAGTTTTCTTTTTAGATTGAAACTGAGAAAGATATTAATTTGGGGAACGTATTCAGGAATACTGGCATTCTAAGGAAGTCTGAGACAGTGTCTCCTAGGAGGGAGCCAGGAATATCAATGACAAGATTACTCACTGTTTAGCCGAGCCCACTTAAATCAGAAATTCTTGTGAGTGCTTGTTAAAAATTCAGAATTCTGGGACATATAATGAATTGGAATTTCTGAGAATGGAGTCCCAGATTTATTCTTCTTAATGTTAAATTTTCATAAACAATGACATAGAAGGTCAGTGTATGATTTTCAGGGAATATTTTAGTCCACAGAAATTGTTTACAGAAATATGTGATGGTTCAGAGTGAACTTTTCTAAAATAATCATATTAGCCATCATCAAATTCTCCAAGTAGACCATTGCTCAAAAGAAGAATTTCTGGTTTTAAAGGGAAATAGAATTGATTGAAAATATAAAGCCTAAACTTCATAAATCCTTTTCCTGGATGACTAACAGGTCCTACCTTCTCTGAGAAGCCATTCTTCCTCCTTGATCCTGGGCTGTGCACCTCTTCAGAGATATAAGCAGTCAGATTTCTCTTTTGCCCACAGAAGCAGTAACTTTTCTTAGAGATCAGATCAGAGCTCCTCCAGGATGCATCTGAATTTACTCTTCTATGATCTAAGGTCATTTGCCCCCCGTGAACAAATGCCCATGCCTGGAGGCCACAGGGAATTCCTCCTGGGTCACAACTGGCCCAGCAGCCTCTGACGCACAAGGGACACAGAGCCAGCTCTGCTGGAAAGTGCTGGATTGCTCACCCTCAGACAGTCAGGCCACTTACTTTACCTTCTTGCTCTAGTTCTTGAGCAAAACAGAACTGTTTTTAACCATTGAACTCTCCTTATCTACCAAAGTTTATAAAAATAACAGAATCTTAGGGTGAGAAGGGTAGAGATTATTCTCTTACTATCTTTGCCATTTATTTTATTAAGGAAGTTATCAAGGCTCAGAGACTTCAAGGGACCTGTGCAAATATCTTAGCTTGATAAAAGCTGTAAGGACTGTCACTTTTGTTATCGTTTGGCTTCTTCAGGCTCTCCAGGGAGAGGCGTGCCAACAGTATTAGCAGGTCATTTGGTTCTTAGTCCAGTGTTCTTTCCACTTCACCAAACAGCTCAAAAGGGAAAGGTAAATATGAAATTTCTCTGAAAATACAAAGGGAAGTGTAAGTATAATGCACTATTATACTGTTATCTCATTCATGACTCTGAATATTGTGTTTAGTTTCCAAATGAAAGAAAGATTCAGCAGCAACATGGTGTAATAAACAGAACCGTGTACCAGGACAGTAATCAGGAAACATGTCAACAGGTAGCCATTCTCTATGTAAAATGACCCTTTTAAAAAGATCTGTTCTTTTTGGATATATATGACAGTAGAGTGTATTTTGAAATATTATACATACATGGAGTAAAACTTATTCTAATTAGGATCCCATTCTTTCAATTGTCTATGATGTAGAGTTTCACTGGTCATGTATTCATATGTAAACATAAAGAAAGTTATGTCATAAATACAGGTGTCTCATACTAGACAAAGGTGCCACAAACATACATTGGAGAAAAGAGAACCTCTTCAACAAATGATGCTAGGAAAACTGGCAATCCATACATAGTAGAATGAAATTTAAACCCTATCTCTCACCCTGCACAAAATTCAACTCAAAGTGGATCAATGATCTAAGCATTAGACCAGAGACTTTGCACCTACTAGAAGAAAATATAGGCCCAAATCTCCACCATGTGGGCTTAGGAATAGACTTCCTCAACAAGACTCCTTAAAAGCACAAGAAGTAAAATCAAGAATCAGTGAGTGGGATGGTACCAAACTAAAAAGCTTCGTCACAACAAAGGAAACCATTGTAAAAAGGACCCTTTCTGAGGCAGGTCTCCTAAATGTAATCAATTCAGTCTTTCTCTCATTTCTTTCCAAGCAATTATTTAACCTTTTAAAATTTGATTCCTTGTAACTGTGATTCCTATCCACAAACATTGCCTCAGCCTTTTATGATGTTTGTTTAAGGCAATACCAAACTTCCTCCTAAGAGTACACACGACTGGGCAATGTAGAAACTGGACCAGAACTGAGGCTGAGATGGGAAATAAAATAGTGAACAATAATAACAATAATGAAATGCAGAAAAACAAAATCTAACTTTACACATCCAACAAAACTCATTCATTTACAATCTGACAGACTTATATACTTAATGTAACATGTATTTCAAAGAAGTCATCTCTTAAAGCCAAGCAAGTCCTTCCTGAAGCCAAAGAAGGCTGGAAAGGGAAGAAAAACACTTGGCTATAAATCTTGGCAAAAATCAAAATCCCAACCACTCCAAACAGGACATTCACTTATTAGTCATGTGAGAAGCATTGAATATATTCACTGCTATTATATCTTCCCATAAGTGTTTTCCACTAGCTGACTGGGAATGTACACAGAATGAAATAAAATAAGCATAGAGACTAATTATAGCATAAATTCCATGAAATTCAAAACAGAGGATGTAGTGTGTGTCACTAGAGAAAGTTAGTATTAAAATCAAGTTGAATATTTGAGTCATTGAAAAGGCACATTAAATATATTCTCCCCTATTATCCTCAAAATCTGTAATGTCATATCTGTTCTCGGCTATTTCAAGGATGATTACCAAACTTCACTCCCTTTCTCCATTTTCCTCCTCCTCTTTACCTCTCCACAAGTTCAGATCTTGCTCATAAGACAAACAACATGAGAAAGACATTTGGCAGATTTACATTTTCCTGATATGAATGAATTGACTGTATCATTATGAAAAATCAAAACTAGCAAGATATTTGTGTCGATCACATATATTTAGGTCATAAAATGAATGTAAGAATCCCTTGTTATCCAAATCTAATCCATTCCTAAAAGCCTGTTAGTAAAATTATATAAATAGTCCTATGTTTGATTATTTTAAATGGGAATAAACCAGTACTGTGTCTCCAACCTTTCCAAAAATCTCAACCAATTACCCTCAGATATCATTAAAACATTTTGTAATATCGACCTAAAAATTCACCAGTTGCACTCCTTCGTGGTTTTACTTACAGGCCAGACCTAAGAGTACATTTTTAGATATTATTAAATTTTGTTCCTTCACTCCATATAAACATCTACTGTCATATAAAGGAATTGTTTATTAAGCAATATATTCTGGTTAATGAATACAAATGACACTTATCAAAATAAAGAAAAAGAAAGGCAATTGTTTCAAGATGGAGGAATAGAGCAGGTTTCTTTCCTGGCTGCTTGGTGGCATCTTCTGAGCAAGGTGGATGAATGAAGAAAAGAGAGGGGAACCTTACAGGAATTTAATACTGGACACTCGAAGCAGATTGAGGATTCAGGAGGTTGGATATAATAGAATAAGGAAGAAATCTCCAGTGCCACAGCTGCTGCCATGGCTGGAGGCACAATTCAAAGTGGTCCCTCCATGAGCACAGTGGGAGGATTAGGGAATTAAAGGAACCCATATTTTTAGAAGAACTGATATCAAAAACACTGTCCAACTAAACTGAAAAGTGTACTGCACAGTAGCCTTATGTGAGAAAGAAACTGCATCCCTCCCTGCAGAGGAAGGAACCATTTTGCAGTCATGGCACAGGGACCAGCAGCTAAAGTAACCAAGTCCTGGCAAACCCAAGTTTGGCCTGAAATACAGGCCTAGCAAACCTATACTGCACAACATAAAGTGTGCTTAAGTGACCAGGAGAAAATCAAACATGGAGAGAGGTTAACACAGGGGACAACTAGTCATGGAAACCCACCCAGCTCTTCTTCTCCCTTTAATTTAGTTGCCAGGAGGACCTGCTGGGAGAGATGTGCCTGGCCAGAAATTCAAAAGGGTGGGGGTGAGAGAAACTGAGTTTAGAGACTTGGGGTCCACAGGTGACATAGTTGACTAAGAATTAGCTCCTCCACCACATGACCGAAACCCAGGGGAGATTCTGGGGTACAGTCTTCCAATATGGAGGTTGGCCCTGGAGGTACACTGATTTAGAATCTTCAGACCAAGTGGCATCCTGTGAAGAGCCTAGAACCTACCTAACCCCACCTCCAGGAGTTCCATCTACTGGATTACCTCTCTCACCCTAGCAGCCCCATCCTAAGGGTGGAGCAAACATCCTACTCCAGACAGTCCCACCTAACTGCTGAGAAGGGAAGCTGAGACTCTCTTGAACTCCAGTGGAAACAATTCTTCAATTTTTCTTTGAGATCTTTGTGGTCCTTCCTTTTCCTTTTCTCTGCTTAATTGTGACCTTAATGGTTCATGAACTTTTATACATATTCATTCTTGGTTGTTTTTTTTTTTTTTTTATTTCTTATTTCTAGTTTTTTTGAAACCAGTTATTTTTCATGGATCAGTTTTTTTGAGGAGTAGGACATTTGATTATATTTAAGTTATATTTAAGTATATTTAAGTTCTATTTTGTATTCTTTTATATTTTATTTTTAATTAAAAAAATATTTACTTTAATATGTTTCTCTCACTTATAGGTTTCCCTTGAATCTCTTTCTCTCTTTTCTTCTACCAATAGTGAACTCTATTGTTCTTTCACTCTTCCTTTAAATTTTTATTTCTATCCTCTCTCCTCTTCCCTCATAATCATCACATCCTACATCACTTTTGTTCTTTGTCTGTCCACCATTCAAAATTGTAAGACATTTTGCAAATTACTGTTTTTATTGTAGGCAATAACTGATCTTATGATTTCTGTTTATTGTGACAACATTGAGACATCATAGTTGGAACTATTTGGTTTAATGCTGAATATTGTTTGCTTTGGTTGTTGTTATTATTTGTCTCCCTCTAAATGGTGAGGTACTGGAAACCCTCAGGGACACTATAAGTCTACAGGGTAGAAACTCTACTGTCTCACATCCATACTGTTAGATGGGTAGACACACAAACAACATGAAAAAGCAAGGGAACAAATCACTTCAAACAAACCAAGATACTTCAGTAACAGAATCCATCACCACCACAGTCAGAGGAGTTTAGAATGTACATAGTCAAGCTACTCTATGAGGTAAAATGCAATGTAAGAAATGATATCAGAAAGAAAATACAGGAAATGAAAGTTCACTTAAATAGAGACAGAGTCTCAAAAAAAAAATCATGCAGAAATCCTCAAAATGAAGAAATCAATAGACCAAATTAAAAATTCAATGGAAAGCATCACCGATAGCTTAGACCACTGGGAATACAGAGTTTCCAAGACAAAACATATAATCTTGAAAATAAAGTTGACCATGCAGAGAAGATGGTCAGAGCTTCTAAGAATTATGGAAAAACATAAAAAGACCAAATTTAAGATTTATGGGGATAGATGAAGGCATGGAGATACAAACCAAAGGAAAGCACAATCTTTTCAATGAAATTATATCATGAAATTTTCAAAACCTTATGAATAAAATGGAAAATCATAATCACAAGACTTACAGGACCGCAAATATACCAAATTACAACAGATCCACAATATGGCACATTATGATGAAAATGCCAAACATACAGAATAAGAATAGATTTTTAAAGAATACCAGAGAAAAATAAGAAGTTCAGTTTAGAGGGAAACCAATCTGGATCTCAGCTGGTTTCTCAACCCAGACCTTCAAAGCTAGGAGGTCTTAGAACAATATAAATCAAGTTCTGAAAGAAAATGAGTGCCAGCCAAGACTACTATACCCAGCAACATTAGGCTTCAGAATTGATGATGAACTAAAAAACCTTCTATGATAAACAAAAGTTAAAAGAATTCATACCAAGAAAGCCTGCACTATAAAACATACTCAATAAAATATTTCCAGAAGAAGAAATGAAAAAGAAAAGTGAAAACCAGCAAAGGGAGGAAATCCACTAGAAAAATACTCAAATAAAAGAGAAACTAATTAAAATTAAATCAAAATGGCAGAGAATAAAAATCATGACTCAATAATAACATTGAAAATGTAAAAGGCCTAAACTGATCAATCAAATGACAGACTGGGAGATCAAAAAACAATACTCAACAGTATGCTGTCCCAAGTAACTCATGATTGGCAAAGACAGTCATATACCATAGGTAAAAGGATGGGAAAAACATATCATTCACATGGATCTCATTAATAAGCAGGGGTTTCCATCCTCATATCAGATAAAGTGGACATCAAGTCAAAGTTAGTAAGAAGGGACAAAGAAAAAATTTCATACTGTCTTGTTATGTCATCAACAAGACTTAACAATTGTAAATATTTATGCCCCCCAAAATGGAGCATCTAGGTACATCAAATAAACCCTTCTCAATTTCAAGAATCAAATAGACCACAACACAATAATATTGGGTAACTTTAACACACCACTCTCACTACTGGATAGGCCCTCCAAACAAAAACTTAATAAGGAAACTGTAGAACTAAAAAACAATTAATAATTTAGACTTAGCAGACATATATAGAATATTTCATCCATCAATGAAGAAATACACTTTCTTCTGAGCAACACATGGATCCTTCTCTAACATAAACCATATTTTATGTCACAAAGCAACTTTTAGCAAATACAAAAAAGTAGAGACAATACCTTACATCCTGATAGGTCATAATGGAATGAAACTACAAATCAAAGATAAAATTTAAAAAGAAGCTATTCTAACACATGTACACTAAATAATACACTATTGAATGGATAGCAGAAGAAATCAGGGATGAAATAAAAAAATACTTGAGGTAAATGAGAATAGCGATACAGCATTTCAAAAACTCTGGGACACTAAGAAGGCAGTGCTAAAAAGAAAGTTAATTGCATTGAGCCCATTCATTAAAAGAATAGGGAGTCAACAAATAAATAACTAAATTGCATCTAGAAGCCCTAGAAAAAGAACAAATAAACACCAAAACTGTAAATGCCATAAAAGAATTAAAATTAGAGATGAAATCAATGAAATTGAAATGAAAGAAACAATCCAAAAAATCAGCATAATAAAAATGTTGGTTCTTTGAAAAGAAATCAATAAAATTGATAAACCTTTAGGCACACTAATGAAGAGAAGAGAGAGAAAATTCATATCACTAAAATTCGTGATGAAAAAGGAAATATCACAGTGGACACTACTGAAATACAGATAATAATCAGAAAATTTATTCTCTAATAAATAGAAAATCTTGAAGACATTGAAAAATTTCTAGAGACACATAACCTAATCAAATTGAATCTAGAGGACACTGAAAATTTAAACAGATCAATTTCAAACAATAAAATTAAAGATACCATCAAGAATATCAGGACCAGACATTCTCAGCCAAGCTCCACCACACCTTCAAAGAAGAATTAACACCAGTACTCCTCAAATTATTCAAAGAAGTAGAAAAGGAGGAACCCTTTCCAAACTCATTCTGTGAGGCTAGCATCACCCTGATACCAAAATCAGACAAAGACACATCATGAAAATTTCAGACCAATATCCCTGATAAAGATAGATACAGAATTTCTCAATAAAATTTTGGCAAATTACATACAAAAGCATATTTAAAAAATAGTGCACCATGATCAAGTGGAATTCATCCCAGGGATGCAAGGTTGGTGTAACATATGAAAATCAAAGGTAATTTGGTAATAAAGGTAATTCATCACATCAATAGGCTTCAAGACAAGAACACACGATTATCTCAGTAGATGCAGAAAAAGCATTTGACAAAATATAGCACCCACTCATGTTCCAAACACTAGAAGAAGTAGGGATAGTAGGAATATACCTCAATTTTGTAAAAGCTATATATGCTAAACCTAAGGCCAACACCATTCTAAATGGAGAAAATTGAAAGCATTCCTTCTAAAAACTGGAATAATACAGGGATGCCCTCTTTCACCACTTCTATTCAACATCATCCTTGAAACTGTAGCCAGAGCCATAAGAAAGAAAAAAGAAATTAAAGGGATACAAGTAGGAAAAGAAAAACTCAAACAATCCCTATTTGCCAATGACATGATTCTATATGTAGAAAATCCAAAAAACTCCACTAGAAAACTTCTGGAATTCATAAATGAATTCAGAAAAGTAGCAGGATATGAAATTAACACCTAATAGTCAATTGCATTCCTGTACATCAGTGATGAATCAACTGAAAGAAAGTAGCATAACTATCCCATATACAATAGCCTCAAAAAATATTTGGGAATCAATCTAACAAAAGAGGTGAAAGAATTCTACAATGAAAACTAAAAAACTCTAAAGAAAGAAATTGAAGAACACTTTGGAAAATGGGAAGATCTCCCATGTTCTTGGATAGGCAGAATTAATATCGTCAAAATGGCCCTACTCCCAAAAACACTATAGCGATTTAATACAATTCCTATTAAGGTTCCAGTGACATTCTTCATAGAAATAGAAAAAGCTGTCATTAAATTAATTTGGAAAAATAAGAGGCCCAGGATAACCAAAGCAATCCTCAGCAAGAAAAGTGAAGCATAATACCAGACTTCAAATTTTAATGGCATGATATTGAGACGAAAACAAACATGAAGACCAATGGTACAGAACAGAAGATACAGAGACAAACTCACATAAAAACAGTTATCTCATACTAGACAAAGGTGCCATAAACATATGATGGAGAAAAGGTAGCCTCTATAACCAATGGTGCTGGGAAAACTGGAAATTCATATGTAACAAAATGAAATTAGACCTCTATCTCTCTCCCTACGCAAAACTAAGCTCAAAGTTGATCAAGGACATAGGCATTAGACCAGAGAACTTGTGCCTACTAGAAAGAAAAAGTAGACCCAACTCTCCATCTTGTCAGCTGAGAAACTGAATTCCTCAACAAGACTCCTAAAGCACAAGAAGTAAAATCAAGAATAAATAGATGGGATGGATTCAAATGAAAAACTCCTTCACAGTAAAGGAAACAATCAAGAACACAAAGAGAGAACGTACAGAATGGAAGAAAGTCTTTGCCACTTGCACCTCAGAGAGAGCATTAATCTCCAGGATATATAAAGAATTCAAAACACTTAACACCAAAAAACAAAAAATAAATTTGTTTTAATCAATAAATTAACAAAGGAACTGAACAGACTCTTCACAGAAGTTTTACAATCGATCAACAAATATATGAAAAAATGTTCAACATCTCTAGTAATTAGAGAAATGCAAATCAAAACTATTCTAAGATTTTATCTCACTTTAATTACAATGGAAATTATCAAGAATACAAGTAACAATAAATGTTGGTGAGGATGTGGGGAAAAGATACACTCATATGTTGCTGGTAGGGCTACAAATTGGTGCAACCACTCTGGAAAGCAGTATGGGGATTCCTCAGAAAACTTGGAATGGAACCACTATGGGACTCAGCCATTCCACTCTTCCTGGCCACATCAATGTTTATAGCAACTCAATTCACAATAACTAAACTATGGAACCAGCCTAGGTGCCACTGAACAGATGAATGGATGAAGAAAATGTGGTACATATACACATGGAATATTAGTCATAAAGAATGGAATTTTAGCATTTGCTGGTAAATGGATGAAACTGGAGACTATCCTGCTAAGTGAAATAAGACAATCCCCCAAAACCAAAGGCCGAATATTCTTTCTGATATGTGGATGCTGACTCACAATAGGTGGGGGCAAGGGAAGGAGGAGGGAAGGTTCACTGGATTAAACACAGTGGAGTGGAGGGAACTGAGGGGGAGTGGGAATAGGAAAGACAGTGGAATAAATTGGACAAATGAGCAGTGTAACTCCACATCATGTACAACCACAGAAATGGGAAGTTATACTCCATGTATGTATGATATGTCAAAACACATTCTACTGTCATGTATAACTAAAAAGAACAATTTTTTTTAAAAGGCAATTTTCAAAATAATTGGCTTACTAACTGAAGAGTTGTCTGAGAAAGCTTGACTATAAGAGGGTAGCTCGATAGTGAGCAAGAATGAGGCAGCAAGAGAGAAACGGTGAGAAGTGGGTTTCACTCATGTCCCAGTGCAAGAACTGATAGGCATGAACTCCTCTTGCATTTGAGATTCCAAAAATGGTGACAGTGGAGTGTTGACTGAAGTTATTGATAATTAATGCATGATCCCTTGTAACCTCTTACTCTAGGAATCCTCTACGATTCTCAAGCTAACTACATTCACTTCAAGCTTCCCCACTTTCTTAGAACATTTTGTTTAATAATGGAAGGAAGATACATAAAGGCTCAGAAGTATAATATTCCATGTGCCCACAAGCAGTGAAGAAACGAATATTGGCACAAGCTAGTAAACGTCTATTATCAAGTATAAAATAAAATGACATGCACATGTGTAGATGATCAAAAGTAGATTTCTCCATGTCATAGCAGGAGAGACCAACACCAGTGCCTTCCATATGTTCTCCAGACTAGTGAACAGACCAGACCATCACACCAGGAGGAGGATTTGATCAGTTACATTTGACCCAGGCAGCCATAATCATGAATACTTTGCACTTGTAGGGAGATAGGTGCTTCCCAAAAATGACATAATTTTACTGATCCCTCAAGAAATATAATAAAAGTAGGGGCAGTTATTATTTCATTGAAATTTTAGATACAAAAATATTAAAGATTCATAAAAATTAAAACCCTTGCCCAACTTAACACAAGAAGTTAACCTGAGGAATGGGATTAGGATGTTGGCCTCAACTCTCAGCCTCATGAACACCCGGGCAAGGATGGTCTCCTGCTGGCATGTATGCAAACCAAGAGTTACCAGGCAAGTCCTGCTTTTGTTTACTGGCCTGGGGAAATTTTCCTTTGTGTCATTCTGTTCTGAGTCTGCCTATGGCAGGTTAACCTCTGGCCTCAAATGGACTGTCAACTTTGCATAATTCAAGAATTGGAAGGAGCAGGGCACGATGGCACATGCCTGTAACCCCTGCAGCTGAGGAGGCTGAGGCAGGAGGACCATGAGTTCAAAGCCAGCCTTAGCAAAAGCAAGGTGCTAAGCAACTCATTTTATTTAGAATAAATAAAATACAAACTAGGGCTGGGGATGTGGCTCAGTGGTTGAGTGCCCCTGAGTTCAATCCCCAGAATCAGAAAAAAAAAAAAAAGAGAAGGAACAGAAAAGAGGGAAGAAAAAAGTTTTTTTCTGTTTATTATTAACATTAATTTTAATCAGTATATCAATTTGATCAAAGGAAAAGTAATTAGCTTATATTTTTTAAAAAAGAAAATTAAATATGAATCCTATGAGAAAGGCTACTTTTAAATTTTATTGTGCTGAAGTTTTCATATCCCCTTCAGATTCAGTGTGGCATGAAAAGTGGGGCCAAAGTGCCACCAGGTAGAGACCTCGAATATCAGTGATGCAAGTCGAGGACAGAAATCACAACTGTAGTTCCATAATTTTTCCATTGAAAGGTATGCAGGGACCACACAACTGCCTAGAACAAAAAACTCCAATCCTAAGGCCAGGCCAGGAATCCTGCCACAATCTTGTCCTCACTGACTCTCACGTTTCACCTCCATGGACCTCCACACTCCTTGGGCTATCAGCCACCTCTGAACACTGACTCCTTGAAGGGACCCTGCATGCCTCTGAGCCTCTATGCTCATTCTTCCCTCTGCCTGGGATGTCCTTTACCATATTATGCCTCTTTCAGGATCTTATTTATACTTAAAATTCAACATCCTTGTCACTTTTTGCTCTTCCCCAAACTCTTCTTCTGCACAATCGACCTCTGTTTCTGTTTTCTGGTATATTCCTCTGTGCTAGGGTAGATTATGTGTCTCAACCTCCTGCACCCTCTCACCGTGGGCTATGGTCCTTAAAATAGTGGGGCCACAGTTCATTCAATTTTACACCCTCAATCCAACACACAGAGCTTTTGTCACTTTTTCCTAAATGCAATTAATCTAATGTCCCTTTTATTTGACTTTTGGTTTCTCTCATAATTGTCTTGGGAAGTAATACCAATGGGATTCACAATTGTGGCTTTTTATATGTTGTTCCAACAATATTAATCATTAATCACAAGATAATAAAATCAAAATCAAAACACGGAAAGCCAAAATTGATCTGGGTGCCACCTACTCATGCCTCACCGGATTTCACAACGTAGAATGAAGCACAAGGGGAATTCACTGTGGTCAACTATACCATGGTGTAGACGAGAAGATGCTATTCCTAGTCACTTGGCGTATGGGGAGTGATGGCTGAAAACAAATTCAAGCCCAGAGAATGTTCTTGAATGTACATCATGTGAAATCACTAAAAAAGAATAGTTGCAAGATCCAAAATCTAGGCAATGTTGTCCTGTGCTTTGAAAGACTA
Source organism: Glaucomys volans (assembly GCA_020662805.1). Classification (NCBI taxonomy): domain Eukaryota; kingdom Metazoa; phylum Chordata; class Mammalia; order Rodentia; family Sciuridae; genus Glaucomys; species Glaucomys volans. The sequence continues at coordinate 471,078 of JAJEJO010001554.1, forward strand.
CGAAACGTAAATGAACACAGAACTCCTCACTAATAGGACAACCTCTAGTGATCTGTCTTCTGATGATCATGCCAGAGATACCCAAACATAGGAATGCAGAAGGGCCTGAAGCCAAGGCAAAGACTCGCTCCCTTTGAAGGGGTGAGCTAAACACGCAAATGCTTTCTTCAGAGCATTTTTCACATAGTTTGTAACCTGTTTCCTCAGTTTATTTTTGGCTTCTGTGATACGAAGGCGTAGGGGGCCACTCGGGCCTCAAACATAGACTGATGCTTTGGAATGTGCCTGTGGATGACAGACTTCCTGACAAGTCAGGATCCCCAGCACGGAAACGGCACTCTTGCTGATTCATTCATTCCAAATATAACTCGGGATTTCCCACAGGAACATGGAGCCCCCACACTGCAGTTTAAGGCTATGCCCTGATAGCTTCTCAGCCCTGACTCAAGTCGTCTGCGTGAAAAGCACTAATCCAGTTGCTTGCTCTCTCTCCCAATGGGATCTGTCCCATCCGTCTTATTGCCTAGTCTTCTAGAAGATACCAGAAGGGCTTCTGCCTTTGCTCTAGGAGGAACACATTTATCTAAATGCAAATGAAATTTTGAAAGATCTTATTTACTGTCTTAAGGAGTGTGCAAAGAGGTCAGTAGAAGGTGAAAGATAAAAATCATCTAAGAAATTTGGAAAGGTGAACTGTTTAACTTACAAAAAATTATTGTAGCTATAGCTGGTCTTTGAAAAAGGACATAATCTTGCCTAAATGGAGACAGATAAAGAAACATCCCTAACCCTAGTTTTTAGTCACAGATTAACTGCAAGCTTCTTGTAAATGCGGAGAAGCTACTGCAGACTACCTGTATTTGTAACAGGGAATGGATCCTTGCTACTTTGGAGAATCTAGTTTTGGACACAGTGATGTATGTAAAACCTAAGGTAAAAGAAAATGTCTCTCCTGACATACCCTGCTTTTTCAGAATGGGTTGTGTTTTGTTGTTTTTAGGTACAATTAGAATTTTATCATATTTTGAGAAATAATTCAGAAAGTTTTGCAAAAAATCCAAGGAGACATTGTAAGTATTTTGAGTTACCTCCATGCTGTTTTCCATGTGGCTGTACTAATTTCATTCCCATCAACAGATCCTTTTTCTCCCTGTTCTTGCCAGCACTTTCTCGTCGTTGTTCTTTTTCAGCTGCTTTAGACTGTCTTAGCAGGAGACTAAGTACTATGCGTTGTTTTCCTTTTCAATTCAGTTGACTCCGCTAGTTTTCTGCATTCCCCAGTTGCTACATGCAAAGCAGAACCTCCTAGCCCAAGTTCTGATGTCATCATTCTGCACAAAGTATCAGTTCCAAGTCCACTAACAAAGGATCACAATATGCACCATAGTCAGATAGACAAGGTCCTAGTGGTGTGAAGATGACTGTTAAACCCGAGATCCAGAGTAGAGGTAGCTGGTGTGCGTGTGTGTGTGTGTGTGTGTGTGTGTATTCAGCTGCAACAACCAGCAGTTCTTGTTTTTGTTGTTGTGGCTGTACAGTGGCCTCAAATTAGGAAAAGCCTTTAGAGACAGAATTTATATTTTTTAATTTCTGTTTCCTCATACATAAATGGCAATGATACCAACTATCTTGCAGGAATTGTGTAAAATTAAGATAGAATGTGTATGAAGTATAGGAACTGAGAGTCCAAGAAATTAGAGCCTTTTAATTTTTATTATAAGTCTCAAACTATTTTTTTCATAAGTTGGCTTTTTAAACCAAATATATCTCTCTAGAAACACCACAGGGAATCCACTGCTTACCTCAGATTCTCTCCATTTTTGAAGCAGCGCTCTCTGATCAAGACCTCATAGAAAAATGAGTTTTAAGGTGGGCCTCCAAGCAAAGCACAATTATATGTTGATTATTCTGAACCAACCCTCTGAGTCACTAAGTTATTCTCCGTTAGACTTAGTTCATCCATTATTGACAAATGTCCAGTATTTTATCTACAGATATCAAACACCTTCAGTAGAAATTCCAACACAATTGGAATTTCACATCTGGAATATCTTTCTCAGATACCACATGGAATGCCAACCATGGCTGAGTTGTGCAAAGACAGTAATAGTGTGAAAATTTTTAAATTTCATAAATAGATTTATTAATGGATGAACAAATTTTCAGACCTTCCATCCTTCCCAAAGGTTGCTCTTTTATTCCTCTGGTATTTCTTTACTTAATTCCACCTATTGTGAATTAATTGGCCCCTGTACACTGATAAATTATAAAATAATACTTTAAAATTTTTTCATAATTAATTTTTAAAACCACATGGAATCTTGGTTTTTGCAAGTTGCACTCCTTTCCCTTCCTCCCCCACATTTCATAGATGTCCTTCCATCCACGGCTGCCTTCTTATACACCTTCTTTCCCAAGGCAGGAGCAATCCCTCTTTCCCAAAACTCACACTGAATTCCTTCTAAGACCTTTGATAAAGAGTTAGATAAACTTCAATTAAAATTGTTACTAAAAGTTTCTTTGAAGAAAATTACTTAATAAACCAGCACCCACCTCCAGAAATTATACATTTTTAATCCTTCCCAAAGTCTGTCTGAACCCTAATGGATTTCCCTCAGGTGATGCTTTATCATGCTCTGTCCCTACATCCCATATTATTTAGAAAGAATTCCCATATTTCGAAAGGAGAGGAGGGTACACAAGCTGTTTGGGTTTCAGCAAAGCACAATTATATACTGATCATCCTCAACCAGATCTCTGAACCATTGAGCTATTCTCTGCTAGATTTAGCTCATCCATTATTGCTAAATGTCAGGTATTTTATCTCCAGCCCCAGGACAACAGTCTGTAATGGAAGTACCTCTGCCAAGAGATATCAATATACAGAAAAGAGTCAGGACCAGGCAGGCAAAGCCCCTATCTGATGAGGCAAAATATGTTTTGGCTCTAGTGTTATTGCATGAAAAGTAGGTCAAGAAAGTTATGTGACCTCTAAGATGGAGAAGAAGATGTGGTGATGCTTTATGACATGGCTTCCCAGTGCAACTTATTCTCATGGAGGGAACAGAAAGAGAGGGGAGGAGGAGAACCAATTTTGAGTATAAGCATCTAACAGGGTCCTCCCAGAAGCGAAGATGACCAAGAACTAGGAAAGTGCGCAAGGGAAAGACTCTCCCATTCTGGCAGAAGGCACAGAGAGAATTCTGGGAACTTACTACAGACTTGGAAACAAGTATTTCATACAGCAGACAAAAGCCATCTCAGTTTTCAACAACGATGCATTCTTTCACGATCTCTCTCCCTATCCCCATCCTACAGTCTCCCTGCCCTCAATCTGAGAACTCCCTCACGGTTAAGTCACCCTATTGGACAACATGGTTACCTGGACAACTGAGGTATGGAAAACAGAGTTACAGTTCAGATAAAGTTCCAACAGAGGTTCTCATTGTTCCCTGCTTGAGAGTCCACCACAGGGCACGCAGCGCTTCAGATTACATACAGATTTCCATTCTAAATAAGCCCCTAATTAAAAATAATACCCTCTTCCATCTGTTCATAACTCTCACAAACCTTTTTTCCCCCGCTTTGGGTTCAACCTCTCAAGTCGGGTCTATGCCCAAATGCAGGTTACACTGGAAAGTCTGAACAGGAGGTAAGGGTGAGAGAATGGACTTTTATTATTATTATTATTTGAAAAGAGTCCATCTTTGAAAGTAAATTAGGTGAAAATAATTTTAGATGCTTACCTGCATTTGTGGCATGTTTCTTATTCAAAATAATACCCTTTATGCAAAAGGCTCAAAACACTTTGACGCAGATAACTATTGAAACTGCAATTGCAAAATGATGAGAATGTCTAGAAAGTGTGGAAAGGTCATCGCCCAGTTGTGTAGAGTTGCAGCTTGTGTTGGATGGAGAGAGAGGCGTGTGCGGAAAAATTATGAGGCAACTCAAAAAAGTACAGGGCAACTTTTGCCCCATACTTAGAAGAACTTCTTGTATACCTCCTCGAGATTGCAGAAATCCATCTTTGCTCAATACTGTAATTACACAACTTGGACGTGAGGGGTTTCCCCTCTTCTATGTCATTTGTTAGCTTTCTATGCAATTTGCAATGTGAAATTTTTTTCTTTAAAATATGACTTCTAAGATCCCCTTCACTCCTCTCTCTCCCTCTCTCCCTCACTGCCCTACTTCATCCTCAGAAAGAACCCATCAGGCCAAAGTCACAGAAAGGCAACTTCCCTTCTGCACATGCAATAGGATACACAGAAGCATGGAGAAGCCAGCCACTGCAAGTGTTTCCACAGCACATAGAGCCACTTCTCTTTTCTACTTCTCTCCCCAAGTTTAACCATGTTTACCTTTTCAGGTGCTCTACATAAGAACGTCCTATATATTCTGAGGATCTGGCAAGCTGCCTTTTTGAAACATTGTGCCTTGTGTGAATTGTGACAGTTTCCTAGAAAGGGCATTGAATATGGTTCCCTGATCTCTCTCACGTAGACTCTTAGGGACCAGGGCTGAGCTCAAAATTTGATTGGGTTTAAGAACTTACATAATTGTGTGAATGGCACCAGTCCCAGGCATCCCCACCTGTGCTATCCTGGGTAGGCCTCTGGAGCTACCTGGGAGCATGGACCTTGGCTTGGGTCAAGCAGTGCCAAGAGACATGGGGTTTGTGCTTTAGAACAATTCATGAGAAACAGCATGATTTGGGCCCCAGTGACCAAATTTGAAAATGGATAGACTAGAGAAGATATATCCTTCATATATGAGGGCTCGGAACCACCGTTCCTTTTATTCTGTTACTCCTCTAGCAACCACTAATCAAAAATGAGTCACTATACTTCAAAAGAATAAGTTAAGAGTACAAAGCACTTTTGGGGGGAAAATACTTATTCATCCCTTTGAATTCTTGAATCGATGTTATTTTCTGGGGGAAGTATTCATTCAATGAAGTCTCAATTCATCCAAACCTGGCTCAGGGAGAGTCTGGACCTGCCCTCCAGGCAGCTTCTACGTAAGAACTATCATGCTACAGTGAGGGTTAATGTCACCACCAGGACTTTGTAGGAGATGCCTCCTTTTAAAAAACAGTTACATGATAAAAAACAAACAATGTTATCTGTCAATTAAAGACAGAGTACAGCACTATAAATTTATAAAATGACGAGCAAATAGCAACAGCTTCCAGAAGTCTTCATCAGCAATTCCATTGTAGAGCTGAGTTTTCAAAGGTCTTTGTGGAACACTTAGAGTTTGTCATTGGTTACACTTGGATAAGTCTGGGTACATGTGGGGAAAAGTTTCCAAGTAAATGTTTAAAAATGTGGAGTCCATATTTATTTATATTTCAATTCAAATAAAGCTCTATCAAATATAATGTTTATTCATTTTCCCTTTCTTCTGTCCACCTCCCAACAGCCCATTTGGCTTTGCTCCATCTGTGCTCCAGTTTCCTCTGATCCCCCAGTAGTATCAGCCTTTACCAACTCTGAACTTCTGTACCCAACATTGTACTCCAATACTGGAACCTCCAGACCAAATCCCATTCAAGTTAACCTCTTGCAGGATTCCTTCTCTAACTTCATAAGGTGCCGATCAAATGGCAGTTGTGTGTCTTTCTTGCTAAATGATTTACAAAGGTGCTTCAGCTCCAGCAACACTAGGTTTCACATGTGAACTGTGTCACTATGCAACTTACTCTAGTTGGGATTAATAGGTTAGAAGCAAAGGTATGGAGCTTTCCTTTTCCTTCCTTAGCAGTTGCTGATATAAATATGGTTGCCGCAAAGGGGAGCATGGGCTGCTAAAAGACAACACACTGAAATCCCGCTTGCTGATCCCTGTTCTAAAATGAACTACATTTTTGGCCTTAGACAGCCACTTCCTCTCTGTGAAGTTACATTTCTTTATGCATTATAATATGAATTCTGGGATGGCTAAGTTCCTAACAAAGTTCTGTGAAGACAATCCTGAATTCATTTTTTTTTCCAGAAGCATTTATTGATCACCTATAGTGCGTATACATCTATGCCAAGTTCTGAAAACACAGCTGGAAAAAGACAAATAGAGCAGTCTCCCTGGTTTTATCTTATTTCCAATCTAGCAGACAACTAGCAGTCCACTAACATAGACTGAAACAGACAATGGCCCCAGTGCAGGATCAATTAAATTCTCACACATGTAATGTACAAAACAGGATTTTCTGAGCAACAGAGAGCTCTTTCCAAGTATAATATAAGGATCCAAGGTTCTTGCATTTTTGTGGCTCTACCATGCTCAACAAATGGCTTTTAAGGTTGCTGTAGTTACCAGCATCAATCCACTGGCTGGAGAGAGGTGAGATAGGGGAGCCCCACGCAGGAGGTCGTTCCAGTCAGTCCGTGCAAATTCCACTGGACTGTCACATGGTCACCCCTAACTGCAGGGAAGTCTGGAAAATGTAATCTGGTGTGCCTGGGGAAAAGAATAGACAGCTTTTGTGAACAACTAACCAGTCTACAACAAGAGGGCAGAAGAGTAGATGAGATGTGGAATAGAAAAAGAGGTTATAGAGCAGAATTCCAGTAAGGCAGAATTCACATAAAGACAGAAAGAAAGGAAGAGATTTGCAAACCAGATAAACCCAAGGGTATTTAAAGCACAACAGGACTCTGAGTGATTTGCAGAGGCATCTTATAAGATTTCCACCACAAGTGAAGCAACAAATCAGGTGAATATTCCAGAGAATAATGGACCATCAGAAAATAAACCATAATAACATGGTAGCCAAGGACCAAAAGCCATCAGCACCACAGTGCCTGAAAGCTTGTAAAATTAGCCCAATAGTTTCAGCTGAGCTAACAGGGTCATAAGTAGGCATTCATGGTGCAAACCAGTCTTTTTTTTTTTTCTCTTTTTTTTTATTTTAAATTTGTTCTAATTTGTTGTACATGACAGTAGGATGCATTTATACATTTTGATAGCTCATACATAAATGGTGTATAATCTCTCATTTTTCTGATTATACATAAATTGCCATGCTATTTTTTCTTTTTTATTTTTACGGACTCCATTTTGATTCATTTTACACAAACGGGGTACATCTTTTCATTTGTATGGTTGTGCACAATGTAGATTCATATCATTTGTGTAATCATACATGTACATAGGGTAAGGATGTCTATCTCATTCCACCATCCTTCATACCTCGCTCCCTTTCATTTCCCTCTACATAATCTAAGTTTCCTCCATTCTTCTGACTTGGTGACTATGAGCTGTATTCAGACCTAGGCTGGATTTTTTCCCCCTTGGCTAATAGCATGATTTAAATCTTGGGAAATGTCACATGAGAAATCTAAATTTCTATGTTTTCTTGGATGATAAAAAGAGCTGGTGATATTGATACCTCATTCTTGAGTAGCTAAAATAAAAAAATATCGTATAGCCACTGACCTCTTTAGACTGGGCATGCTCATTCCAATATGCCATAGTGCCACAACTAATTTCATATGTGTATTTCTTGCTGTTATGTAAACATGTGAATTTAAGATCATTGTCAGTATCTGACAGAAGCCCCTGTAGATCATTCATTGTGTGTGCACGTATACATAGGAGTGTATACTAAATGGAAACATGATATCTTGATTTGCTTTATGTTTATTTGTTGAAGCATCAGGGTTTTAATCTATTATGAATCATTTTGAAAGTCACGTTCAAGAGTATTGGCCCAAAGTAGGTCCTCAGTTAAGGCAATCACACTAAGTTTATAATAAGAATCACTTGAAACAAATTATAGTCATATAAACACTGTGTACGGTTTTGAAGTAATATCTGACTCTGGTCAGATCCTACCAACTCTCCAGATTCAGAGTCAAGGAGGCACTGATTCCCCTGAGTTGTTAGTGTGCATCCTTACAAACAAAGCAGAGGAGGAAAGGAAGCCACCAGAGCTGGAGACAAGAAGTGGGGGAGATATGGAGAAGAAAGGGGCTAATAAAAAGATTCAAACTCAAGTGGCCTTCCTTTGGTGGCTCCTGCATGAAGCATCAGCTCTGGAAATGGTGGGTAAACAAGGACCCCAGCACCACTCCTCCCCAACCCCATCAATCCCTACAGGGACCTAGAGATTAATGCAGCATCATTAATCACAGATCACAGATTTCTAAGAAAACAGCCAACACAATGTCACCTATCAAAGGAAGTCCCTGAAATGGCTTGGTGAAGAGTTTCTGCATGCACACTTATCTACATTGTAGAAGTCCAGTAAAGACTAGATTGGATGGAAGAGAATTGGAAGGACATATTAGCATTACTGAGAGCAACTCAGGTAGCAGGTACCCTGGCTTTCCACAAGCTCTGTGCAAAGGGCCTGCCCCTGCAGAGGCACCGAGAATTATCAAAATCAACCAAGTACATAAACAAGTCTCATGGGGATGATTAATCCTTGCTGAGAGGGTGCCAGGGGGTAAATGCCATGCCAATAATTCTATAGTCAACTCTAATAGTCAACCCTCCTGGAAAACAGGGGCTCTGACACAGGCTGCCAGGCCAGGCAGAGTGGGAAATATTGGCAAGGTGGCTGGCAGGGCCAGGCATGTCTGGGCTCAGCACAGAGGTGTCAGCTTGGCCTACTAATATTTTTCTTGGACAATAATGAAAGTCTTGCTGGAAGTATCCTGCTGTTCCCTCTTTTGCTAACTCTCATTTCCATTCTCCTAGGATGACAAGGGCAAAAGAGGCAAGCTTGTTTTCTGATCTTTTCTCAGGAAAATATAGTGCAGGGCTGCAGTCATTTTGAGGGTCAGACAATAGCCTTTTTCATTTATTCAATAAGGTACATTTATTGCTGGGCATGGAGGCACATGCCTATAATCCCAGCAACTTGGGAGGCTGAGGCAGGAGGATCACAACTTTGAGGTTAGCCTCAGCAACTCAGTTACATATGGTACTGAGGATTGAAACCGGGGCTCTCAACCAAACAGCCACATCCCCAGTCCTTATTATTTTTTATTTTGAGACAGGACCTCACTAAATTGCTATTGTCTGCCAGGTGGAGTGAACAGCACATGATCACTCCAGATCACTAAGATTGTAACAGGAGACACCAAGAGCCTGAACCTGGGTCAGACTTGAAGGGGACAGACTGGCTTGAAAGTGGATAGAAAATCAATGAGATGTCCTTTTGTAGCTCTCAAGTTTTAGGTTCCTCATGGGTTTGTGTGACCTTTAACAGAAACCCCCTGTGGTGAATGGTAGAAAGCAAACCAGCTCAGTGTCAGCAAATTTCACACTGGACAGCCACTGGGCTTGCCTATCTCCCACCCAGAAGAGAAACATGGGTCAGAACCAGTCCTGCTGGGGACAGCTAGAGGCACTTCCTCTCTGTTCTGTTCGTCACCACTCACTCATTAGCCAAAGACAAGTGTTCAAAATGGAATTAAAAGGGCACCCACGATGCCCTGGGACAAATGCTCACCACTAGGGAGGCAGCAGGGTTAGCTGACCAGCAGAAACACCTCAACTCATGGCTGCCTAGGTGGAAGACGGTGGAGTAGGAAATTAGTCTCACAGCTAAGTAGTTTATTGTTAGGTTGTGAGTTCATGTAAGACAAATATATGGTTCCTAATAAAAACAGACATCCAGACAGGGAGGATGTTCTTTTAACAATGGGCAAGACTCATCCTTTGGCCTGGCAACCTTCAGAGACATTGTTCTGGGACATTTCCTTTATAGTCAACGGTGATAAAGGGAGGAACTCGTTTTCATTGCTCATGATTATCTCCTATAATCCTATAAGATGCCTTAGGCTTTGGGCATATTTTCAGTTTTGTTTTACTAGAAGTAAATACATTATAAACAAATAAATCTCCCAGAGGATATCATGGTCTGGCCAACGTATCACCTGTGTGATAACTTCAAGCCAAAAGGCTCAGACTGTTTGAAAAGTGTCTAGGAAGGCCCTTCTGAAGGGGAACACCATGAAAAACCCTAAATTGTGAATTTGTTTGGTTTGGCATTTGTTGAAACAGCACTGACTCTCCAGGTAAAATTTGGATACAAAATCAGTGTCATCAATGTCTAGCCTGAGCCCAGTCATTATAGCTAGACCACAGCTTTCCATTCTCCAGGGTTTAGGAGTGAAGGCTCAACTATAAGCTAAGCTACATACACATGTCCACCCCCCACCCTCCGCCATCATGGACTTGGTTAAACCCATTCAAAATCATATGGAAGGTCTCTGCTGGACCAGAATTGACCTGATCATGCTTAAATCTCCTCACTGTTCATAGGTGTTACTTATTTTTAGCAATTATTTCTCCATAAGAACACATTTTCGCAGTGTTTCTATATCTCCATTAGGAACCTTTGCCTTCATTTCCACCATCTGTATATTCGTGAACACGCATATATCTGTGTCTCTGTGTGTGCAAGTTATCTAAATATGTGTGTGTGTCTCTGTGTGTGTTTAAGCTAAAAAACTCCTCACCACCCTGGTCCAGCAGAATGAGGCTGTGAAGCATGCATCTTTCATCTGTGAAAACCCTCCAAACAGACTCAGGCAGAAATTTACCAAATGTTTGGCTTGGGCCCCCTGAGGTGGTGAAAACATGATTTTTCATGAACGCTAAGGGCAGCACAAGACTTTCCTGAAAGCGATAACATAACCCTAACATGTCAGCATATGCAATTTTTCAAGTCCTGACGTCTCTTCTCTGCAACTCTAGACAGGAATATAAAGGAGTAGCGCAAGGACTCCAGCAATAGACAGAGGGCGTGGGACTCTAGGGTTTCTCCCCAAAGGCAGGCAGCAAAGGAGGCATCAGGACTCTGTCCTTTGTACCCAGAGCCACATTAACTGGACCTGCTAGCTTAGTAAAGATGGGAGGAAAAGAGCCACTTTATTATGCTTTGAGATTTTGCAAGTTACCCTGACTTACCTAACCATGCTTCCTGCTGGAGGCTGTGGAGGAAATGATGGGAAGGAGGAGATGAGACCCATGCATTCATTCATTCAATCAACAAACACTCATTATGTGTCAAATACTGGGCACAATGTTGAAAACTGGGAAGTTGGCCCCAGTGACTTCCAAGCAGTTCCTTGAGTCAAGACATCTCAGAGTTCTTTACTTCTAATATTTCTCCATGACAGCTGTGCTAGATCAACCCAAGAGTTGGGACATCAACCTACAGGAAGGAACTGGACCATCTGCCCAGCTGTGCAAGTTCAATGAAAGACACAGCCCAAAGGATAGATGGCATTTCATCACCACATGCGGAACACTCACAGCCCTCAGCTCACGTCGTCCATTGTCTTCTGAGGAAGGCGCTCTACCTCATTGCCCCCAACTTTCAGCATAACCCTCACCATCCCAAACACCCCTAAGCAGGTTCCTGCCACTCATCTTTAACTACCCAGACCCTGTTTCCAAGCATTACTCTAATAAGCTACATATCCAAGTGCATTTCTCCTTTTTCCGCAAAAATGTAAATACACAGTGATTGTGACATGTTCTGAAAAGGTTTGCTTCACCAAGAAAGTGCTGTAAACTGGGCCCCACAAAGGAAATTAAAGAGTCATCCAGAGTGCTTAGTTTCTATCTTTCAGGCCATTAAACTCAACCCCTAAAGAATTCAACTCAAGTCCAAGCAGAAGAGCCTGAGAGGGTCACTCCCTCAATATTAGGTCACACAGAAACATTAGCCAAACAGTATCAAGCTGAACCCTGAGCTTTTTTTGTTGGTAGAATTGACTTGACAAAATCATCACACTGACAGAATGAAGAGCAAAGTCTATCACATCTCATCTGACTGCAACTGTAAATTAAACATTCTCAGAGAAATTATTCCAGCTCCTCTGCCTCAGCAAACATATGCAGGGGAGAAAAAAAGAAATAAACACCATCAGCTTTCGTCATCTTTAATATAATACAATCGCTTATGACACTAGTATCGCCCCAATGCCACACAACTGGATTGAGAGTTTGGAAGTTGAGTGAGAAACAAATTAAGAGCTGCTATCATCACTCAGGGAGGGAGGGACTAGCGGAGGGAAGCAAGTTGAAACTTCTGTTCTCCTGCCCAGCACCTCATCCATCATGTTAGAAGCCTTCAGTGATAAAAGCAAGATTCAACTGATAGAGGGGAAGCTGGGCTCCATCAGAGAGAGGTTTGAGTCTTCAGCCCTCACAAACTGTCATTCTGCCAAAACTCCATGTCTTCTCTGTTCCTTAATGCCCAGCAAAAGTCGCACTCCTCTTTTGAATTCATTGACTTTCACCTCCCATGCATGGAGCTTTTTCAGTTTTCTTGACATTGTTTTGTTGTCTTAGTGATATTTACCTCTGCCTCATTGCTGAGTTCTGATTCCCATAAAACAAGAACTGTACATTATGTTTTTTCTCTTGAGTCTCCTGCACCATTGAGTTTGGAGCTGAGCAATATGTGAGCCATCTAGTGAATACCTAGTAGATAGTTTTGACAAGGGGTTCACAAGAGCTTCTGCCCATGAGGAGCAGGGAGAGTTAAAGGCTTATTTACTTTACCATGAGTGAAACATAATGGTTTGTACACATCTGCTTGGACTGAGGGCCATCAGTTCCCAGCTTCCTATCAAGCTGAAGTCTTGAATAACACATCAAGTCTGTCATTTCTTGATTTTTTTCTCATTTGTCTCTTCTGTCATTCACCCATTACCAAGGTCATATTCCAAGCAGGTCATAGGCACAACAAAGAAAGAAAATCCAATAATGGGAGTCCAGTCTCATCACACTAATAGCCTCAAACTTCCATATCAGAATGGATTGTCATCTGTTTCTCATCAAAAAGGGAGCCCATTTTGCTATTTCAGGTATAAACATGGCCCATGGCGGGGGGAGTGTACAAATTTTATTCGCTGCATCCAAGTAAAACCAGGTCCTTCAGACACATAGCAGAGTTGCTGAGGAGTCTGTGGATAACAGTTCTTTATTGTACACATTTACCTCAGCAGAAAAGGATTGATCCTCTGGTAAGAAAACAAGAGAAGTGCCAGATGTGGTGGAACATGCCTATAATCCCAGTAGCTGGGGAGGCTGAGGCAGGAGGATCACAAGCTCAAAACCAGCAACATAGTGAGGCCCTAAGCAAATTAGTGAGACCCTGTCTCAAAAATTTAAAACTATTAAAGGGTCTGGGGATGTGGCTTAGTGGTTAAGCACCCCTTTACCAAAAAGAAAAAAGAAAGTAAGAAATGTTACTTATGTGAGAGGTGAATGGCAGGGGTTCTAATGGATGAGTTTTCCCATTTATGGGGTGGCCAACTGTCCCAGTGTGCCTGGGATTGATGGGGCAAGGGACATGTTCCTCAGTTATAGAACTTCCCATGCTAAGCCAGGGGAATCCTCAGTGAACTGGGACTAGAGTGCCTAGACATTAAGTCCACCTTCCCACCTTTCCTACAGCGGGCCTGCCTCTCTCTTCTCAACTCAGCTGGATCACTGCAGACAAAGTCAGGGGCTGCGGGCACCCAGCATTCCTGGACCACTAAGCCTACTTCTTCTGAGATTGCTGTCAGTACCCCACACTGCCCAGTTTTTCTCTAATATCCATCGTTGGGCAACCTTACCATTGCCTTTGTCTTTTGTTCTCTTTCAAAAGTTTCACCCCAAAACCTATAACTTGGCCCTGGCCTTCACCCTCAGCTTCAAATTTTTTAACTTTCCATTTGTTGTCTTTATCCTCCAAACTATTGACTTCTTAAGCTCAATGAAAACTAGATCAAATTCAGTGTTGTTTTTTTGCCTGTTTTTGCTTTGATTTATGAAAATGGCTATTGTCCTCCCAAACTTTCATCTAGATGTCAGGCTCCTCTTCTCTGCCTCCTTCTCCATGGCCTGCCAGCAAATCTCCTGCTCCAGAGACTGTGAGTAGACAACCCCAACCACTCCCAACCAGCAAAACGATCTCCCTTACCTGACATTCCCTCTCCTCTCCTCCTGAACTTCAGACCACTCCTCTGCTAACCATTCGTTAACACATGGTTTCTTCTTTTTAGATCCACATTGTGCACATCCTTTAAGCCCAATGGCACCTTCCCATGGAAATATTTACATCGCCTGCCCCTACAGAAAGAAATCTTTTTTCCTAACTTCCCTGAGCACTTGACTCTGCTATTCTACTTGACCTTATTATTTCTGCACACTTTTCTCTTCGAAACCAAAATGTCCTTAAGGGCAAGAATTATATGCCATTCACCTTTTAGTCCTCACTTAAAATAATGAGTGGGCAAATACAATTGAAGTCCTGTTTATTTAATCTGGTGGCACACTCCTTTTCATGATGCTGTTGGTTGACCTGTGAAACTTCTCCCATGTCCCTTTGTCCCCTACCCACTTCTCCCTGGGCTCATCAGTTATAGGCGAAGTCCAGAGAGCTGGGGGCAGCCACTCCCCTCCCTTTAAGCAAAGCTTATCACTCTGAAATTCCAAATGCCATGGCAGGCCAGCAGGGCCCAGGTAAAAATGCTTTGCCCCATGGAATTGTGAAACAGAGATTCCTTTGAGGTGTAACCTGAATTCCTGCCCTGCTCTCTTGTCTTCACCTTCATAATTAACACACTTTTCCAATATAGGCCTAACACCGTACTTCATTTTGCCTTTTCTTCCACACCCCCTGCCCAGCTATGGCTCTGGTTATGCCCTGTTTCCTGAGAAAAAAATGTGTTAAGCTGGCTCAACATTTAACTGTTTTATTCAGGGAAAGAAAAAGGTCAGCTTAAGGCAGAGTTCAAAGGCACAAATCTCACCATGAACTCCTGCCAATTACTCTTCTTATTCTTGTCAACTCATTTATCACAAAGCAAATGTTCCGAGGTTTAGAGGGGGGAGAATCTGCACTTGTTAGATGGTTGTTTTTGTTTTTTGTTTTTGGTTGGTTGGTTTGTTTTCTCATCTTATTTATTCCAGTTGCCACATTTTCTGGTTTGGATCCCCGGCCTCAAACTCTAGCATCATAGAGATGGTACACAAGGTCAGAAAGAAGAGATCTGGTGACAAAGCTCCCTAGACCTTGGGAGGACAGGAGCAGGGCTGTAACTGAATGTTCCTTTGACACCATGTCCCTCTCTTTTCAGTGACCACCTACTTCATAGAATAAGTGTTTATTGAACATTTACCATGTGATATTTAAAATAGTTCAGTATGGGTAAGACATGGTCATAGCAAGGGCATCAGATGAGGTTCTAGAGCAGAATTCTGAAGAGCTTTGCTGTGGCACACACAGCTCCTTTTGTCCCTAGATCATGAGTGGGTCCAGGGCTTTCAAGGGAGCTGCTGGGGCAGGTGGGTGGCAGAAGGGGTGTTCTTAAGTTATTAAGGGCCAGTTTTTTTACTACTGGTATGGGACTTTTTCAGCAGTTTAGTAACTGGTAGAGCAATACCAGTGTAAACCAGCTATATATGAATCTTTAATATATTAATGTGCAAAATGTAAGAAGGCTTTTCCTTATGTACCCCAAAGCACAATGCAGAAGATAGTAATGAAATAACCACACAACAAATGCAAGATCCCAGGTTATCAAATATAAAAATACAGTTGTAGAGGAAGATATTCATTGTAGGGAGAGCATATGATATTAGGTTTGACTGTGTCAGATCAATGGCAAAGATCTTCTTGGGAAGCAAGATTTAGACTAAGATCTGAAGGATGACAGCAGTTAGCCATCAGAGAGGGAATACAGCATTCTGGAGAGAAGTAAAAACACATGCAAACACGGCAGCAACTCTGAAAGAATTGCAATGTGGCTAGAGAGGAGAGGAGAACAGAAGGTAATTTGAGAGGAAGGGGGAAGGTAAATAAAGCAAGGTGAGGCTTTGGGGAGCTGTCTATCTCAAGAACAGTAGAATGCCATTAAAAGATTTAAATCAGTGGAGTGGCATAATCAGAGAGATTTGCAAAAACCATACTGCTGCCTGGAAAGTGGCTGAGCAAAGAGCAGGAGGCTGCAGGCAGATACCTCCCTAGTCTACGCCAAGGACCCCTAAGATCCTACATGTGCAGTGTGTTGCTCAGGGTTCAGATCTCTCATCCTGGCAAGAAAGGGTTTCTTGCTGTTAGACCGGGCTCTGACCAATTTCTCATATCACTTAAATTGGTGAAGGAATGGAGCAAAAAGCATGTACTGGTTAAAACATGCTATCAACTGTTCCCTAATAATCTGCAATTCATTTAGCACATCCCTAAGAGCCAGGTGACTGGCTTAGCATTTCCATTCACTGCCTCTTAGATGCTCAGAACAACTTACAAAGGTAAGCATTGTTATCTCCATTTTACAAATGAGGACATCGAAACTCAAAGAGTTAACTTGCCAAGGAATCCCTAGCCCAGGATTCAATCTGAGTGCCTCACTTTCACATTTAACACAGCCCTTATATGTGAATATGGCACTGGCTCCAAAATACCCACTAGACCTTCTGCACTTAATTAAGATGCCATCTTGCCCAGAAGGAACACAGTGTGATGAAGAAGGGAGTCACAAGTTCACACACACATTTCTGCAAGTAATTATGAAACAATGCAGCATGAGCTTTGGGCCCATAAAATACAACTCTTTATAAATTTTTATCTTCATGAAAAAGGAATGAATTGCTATGCTTAGTATTACATTTGACTTGGTGTCCTTGTTAGGTAGGAATGGACAAACTTTACTGAGTGTGCTAGGTATTGTGTTAGGTGTTCTAATATAGTAACCTGATTTAATCCTAAAATCAAGTTGATTAGAAATATAGCAATATTATCCACAGTTTATAAGACAACAAAATTGAGACTGACATAGGTCAAGAAAAATCCCAGGATAATGAGAGGGAACCAAAAGAAACACAAATAACTTGCAAAGGACAAAGTAGTACCAAAGATCAGTACCATTAAATCTATATGAAACTGGAGATATGCTCTGAAATGGAAAACCAAACCCCATGCTGATGTAAAACACAGTGCATTAAAACTGACCCTAAACCACAGGAGTCTGACTGCAGAATAATTCAGCTTCCCAGAGCCAGGCTCTATGGGCAAACTCATCCTACTTCTTGGAGTTGTTTTGACATTAAAATGTGAAAGTTCTTAAAATAAGGAGGGGGTTAGAGACTCCAAGGAATGTTAAAAGAGTTTGTGGCAAAACAGAGAAAGTTAAATATTCATTAAAGGGCTTTCATTTCAAATGATCGTTTAACCATATTGATGTCTAAATTGGAAAGCAGGAAGAAGAGGAAGAAACCCTCACTTAATCCTTTTTCTGAATTCTCCATAGAGAATGCAGAGCAGAGGCTGGGGGTTTTACCCACCTCTTCTGTGAACAGGGGTCTGTGGATGCTGAGATCTTGCACAGGTATCCCTGGCTGCTCATGTATGTGCTACAGCTGAGCTGGCTTGGCCAAGAGTCAGCATCTGGGCCCTACTGTCTCCATCACTTACTTAGGGATCTTATGCCTATATTTTTTTCCCAAAGGCAGAGCTTGGTCCTGGATTATAACTCCATTATTTTGACTTTAAATCCAAAGAACAAATGTTGTACTCCAAAATCCAAGGAAACATCTGAAACTCAATCCAATGACGCACCATAAATCAGGAGTTGTCACTTCCAAACATCAGGAGGGTATGTATGTGCAGGGAGCTGTCAGGAATGAATGGCTCCTCTCTGACTTTCCATCTACCTGGCCAGCAGGAGCTGCTTCAGCTCTCCTGTGCTGGGGGCACGCTGGAATTGATCCTCTCACTCAAGTCCTTTGGAACAGACTTTCTGCTGGTTTCCTGGGAGGATAGTCTACATACTTGAAGGCCTTCTGCTCCCATGTTCATTCACTCATTTGTACATTCAGTTATGAACACTTCAGCTGCTTTGAACACCCGTGGGCCAGGCATGGAGCTAGACAATGAGGATACGTTAGTGAACAATCACAAGAATTTTGGCCTTTGGATTTATTCTTTCTTTTACTTACCACATCTTTGCACCTTGTCCAGCAGGAGATTGACTGGAATCCATCATCCTTCAGTACTAACTGGTCTACCGGTGCCCTGGTCTAGCAGTTTGGTTGGGGGAGAACGTTTGCAGAAAAGCCTTTGAAGAGAGAGATTCACCAGCACTGAACAGTCCGGGACAGTTTACTTTTAGCCCCGTGCAGGGTCAGGGACACCTGGAGGATTATCTTCAGAAAGATGGCACCATCAAAACCAAGATGGGAATTCCTGTAAATAAAATTCATATGCCCCTAAAAGCTGCAGCGAGTAGGCCGCATCCCTTGGTCACTCAGATGCACCAGCGAAGGAATCCAGTGGCACCAGCTTCATGCTGCCACTGATGGCTACAAAACACCAAAGGGCGAGCTCCTCGTGCTCAAGGTGTTCACCACAACAAAGCCAGATCCACATGTAGTGAATTACATAGAATTGTTTCGGTAATCATCTCTCCCTCGAGGGTTTGCAATCATTTCCTCACTTTTCTTCTTGTCTCAAACTCCCTTACTTCCCAATTCCTCCCCTCCTCTAATTCATCCTCCACGCCCTTGTCTGGAATCTTTATAAAATGCTTGTTATTTTAAAAATAACCCCACTCAGGGTTATTTATAAAATGTCTGCTTGGAAAACTGCCCCTAAGGGTAGTTCCCAAACTGCTTTTAAGAGTCATGCAAGTCAATCTTCCTAAGCCTCCGGATCTACCAAATCAGAATTTCTGGGAATGGGACCTTGAAATCTTCATGAGAAACACATTTTAGAGTAATTCTTATGCAAACTCTAATTTGAAAAGTAGCTTATGGGCAAAAAGTTGATCAACAGAGTAAATGCCCTTCTAACACATCCCCCCTTCCTAACCTTGCCTGAAGTCATTGTAAGACCCCTAGCTTTATGCTCCAGTGTGCAAGTACATTCCCTGAGGGACTTAGAACTTCTACTCCCTGGGCCTTCGCCCAAGTAAACACCCCTGCCTGGGTTTCCCCACTCCTCCCTTCTCACTCAGATAACACACATACACACACACACACACACACACACATGCACGCACTCCACTTGGGAAATTCTGATTCATCCCCTAATGATGAGGACAGATGTCACTAGTTTGTCATCATCTCCCGAAGCCCTTCAACAGGTAAATGTGCTATGCCCTCACTTGGTTTCCACAGCATTGTGCACATTCTATTCTGTCTCACAATCCCATAGTATTGTGGTATTGGATTTGTGTCTAGTGACCACCCTACCCAGGCACACACACACAACATACTTGTTGGGGCCCAGGATATGGACTATATCTTATGTATTGCTAAATTCCAAGTGCCCAACTCCTATTGAATATAGATATTATCATTGAACTAAGAAAATTCAAATTGTACAGATAAAGTGAACCCAAAGAAAATAAAATCATCCAAGTCAATCACATAAAGCCAAAAGAAGCCTTTATTTTAGCTGGCCAGAGACAATTGCCCTTACACCTAAAATCGGTGTACCAGGAAATCACGCGTTAGTTCTTTTGTTGCCAGCTTTTATAGGGCGTTGGAAGGGATTAGGATGGGGCCATAGGGAGGGGATTTGGGATTGGGGTGGGGCTAACTCTCTGATGGAGATGGAGAATCTCCCTGGGGAATACCAACATTTTAATCTGTTTTCTGTTGCTATAACAAAAGCATATTATATCTTACCCCATTGCTGTACATATTTTAAGAATATATACATCTTCCCCTCATTTCAAAGAAGATATATATGAATGAGAAAATATGTCATTGATTCTTCAATTCAAACAAATAAATATTTCCCTCCATTTACTTAGGTCCTTTTAGTTTCTCTCATAAGTTCTTAATATTTTGGTTAGACTTTTTACATTGCTTTTTTTGTTTGGTCCTGGGTATTTACCATTTTGATGTACTTCAAATTATTTCATACCTCAAATCCCAGTGTTTATTACAGATACAACTAATTTTTTTTATATTCACCTTGTATTCAGTGACCTTGCTGAAGTTACTTAATATTTATCTGTAGATTTTTTTTTTGCAGCGGGGAGGATACCAGGGATTAAACTCAGGGGTTTTTTACCACTGAATTACATCCCCAGCCCTTTTTATTTTTTATTTGGAGACAGGGTCTCCCTAAGTTGCTTAGAGCTCTTCTAAATAGTTGGGACTAGCTTTGAACTTGTGATCCTCCTGCCTCTGCCTCCCGAGTCTCTGGGATTATAGACCTGTGCTACCAAGTCCAGCTATCTGTCAATTCTTTAAAATTCTCTACATGTATACATAATTTATATTCATTTTTCTTGCCTTTTTGTACTGGTGAGTTCTAGTACAATGTTGAATTAAAGCATTCATAATCAATGTCATTGTTTCATTCCCAATGTCAGATAGAATACCTTTTAATATTTCACAATTAATTTTCCCAGACTTTTTAAAGTGTTAACAGTCTGTCTTTTCTAATTTTGTCTGTGGATAGGTATTGAATTTTACCAAATATTTTTTCTTTGTCCATTAATAAGATCATATCATTTTTCTTCTTTATCATGCCTATGTAATGAATGAATTACATGAGCTTTCAAATGTTAAAGCAACTTTGCATTCCTAAAACAAACTCCAGTTCTTTGTGACATAAAATCAGTTTCAAATGTTACTGGATTCTTTGGCAATATTTGTAGTATTTTTAAAACTGATAATGACAGAGGTTTGCTTGTGACCTTTTTTCCTTCAGTACATTTATAAAGTTTTGGTAACAAGCTTTACTCTGCTCATAAAAATGTTGATAAAGGTTCTGCCTTTTTGACTGTAGTGAGTTTGTGATCCAGTACTCTGCATTTTAACCAAAAACAGATGCTCCTCCTTTTCCTTTTCCATCCACACACTATCTTTGAGAGGAGATACATTAAGCTATAAGGGAATAAGTTGGCCCAGATAATACCAACCTAAGAGACTTAGAACACTATTATGGTTAGAGATGTGGTGTTCCCCAAAGCTCATGTGCTGGACAATGCAGAAAAGTTCAAAGGTGCCATGATTAGCTTATGAGAGCTTTAACCTAATCAGTTCATTAATCCACTGATATCTACTGAGTGGTAACTGAAGGCAGCTAGGGGGTGACTGTAGGTAGTGGGTCCCTGGGGTCGTGCCTTTGGGGTTTATATTTTGTCTCTCATTAGGAATGCTCTCTCTGCTTCCTGGTGGCCAGGTCCTGAGCTGCTTTCCTCTGCACACTCTTTCACCATGATGTTTTGCTTCACCTTGGGCCCAGAGCAATGGAGTCATCTTTCTATGAACTGAGACCTCTGAAACCATGAACCCCAAGTAAACATTTCTCTCTTAAGTTGTTCTTGTAGAGTCCTTTTGTCACAACAATGAAAAAGCTGACTAAAACAAACTCCCTCCACCAAGTTTGAATTATAAGCGTAACATGGGAGTATGTGTGTATGATTTGTCCTTAATATCAATGTGTGAATAGATTTAAAATATATCAATTTGTCATACCTAGCATTCTCATACCTGTTAGCTCTTTTGACCAGCAGGCATACCCATGAATTATATAAGATGTATCCATAGTATTTAATCCTGTTTGACTATATTCAAGCAGACCTTCAATATAGACTGATTTTGCTGTATGTATTCTGACTATATCCAGATTATTTTGCACTTAGAGCCAAAAAATCCCTCTACATTTCCATATAGATGCAACTAATACTCAGTTTTTATGAAAAATAATTATTCAGGTTATTATTTATTGACATTATTAATTTGCTTGGTAAGTAATTCACTGGTTCTTTTCTGTTAAAGCACAATGAACTTTAAAATATAAACCCCTTATATTACCTAGAAGTTAATAATTGCCCAATCAATTCTTGTTAAAGTTATGAATAAGTCAATAGTGAATGAACAGAAAGTTACCCATCCTCTAAAACAAGAGCTAGCAAACTACATCCTGCAGGCCAAATCCAGCTCCCTTTCTAATTGTATCAGTAAATGTGTATTGGACAGAGACAGGTTCATTTGTTTACATATTAATCTCTCTCAGAGTAGAATATCTTTCCTTTCAGAGTTGAATAGCAGAGACCATATGAGTGACAACCTTAAAATACTATTTATCTGGTCCTTTTTGGGAAAAGAATGCCAATGCTGGCTCTAAACAGACAATCTTCAATAAATAGTTGGAGAGTGACCAGAATGCACACGCCACAGGGAAGCCTACAAACTGGAATCTCTTCTTGGCACTGTTGAAGGAGTAGAGGATGATTCCAGAGGTGGGGTAGAGGGTACATGGTGACAAAAAAAAAACCTCTGAATTCTTTTTTTTTTTTTTTTTTCAGGAGACCTGGTCAGATCTTTTGTCAAAGGTCACAATGTGAGGGGCCAAGTCTCCACAGCTGACCCTCTTTTCTGAATCACTTTGTATTATCCAGCCTACCCCCTCTCTCCCCAGGAGCTTTGTTTAAATCTTTTCCTGAGTTTCAGGGCTTTCATTGCCTCTTTTTTTTTTTCAAAAACAGGAATTCAATGAAGTGAATAAGATAGTGACTCAGCCCAGGTGGACTGTTGAGATGACTGTGACAATACAGCAGATGCCTGGGCCATAACAAAGGGCTTCTCACACACAGGTTCCTCATTTCTTTCTTCTTAAAATGAAGAATCCTTCACTCTTGAGCTGATTTGGTCAGCAATTCAACATGCAGCTGAGTGGAAATTCTACAATACAGGAAAATGCCTGAGCAACATTTGTTTTCAATTTCCATTATCCTTCCTCCCCATTCAGAAGGACATTCTTGTTAGAAAGAATTTTAGTGTCAATATGTTTTCATAACACCAAAGCATAAAGTAATTTGGAAAAACACACAACTCAAAAAAAAACACATAAATGTGGAGTCTTCATACTGTTATTCATTCTTACTGCATAACGTGATACACACAAATTATCAAGATGTCATGAAAAACAAACTTAAAATCTACATCTATTCTGGAAGAAAAACAAGATAGCATCACAAATTATACCATATCTGTCTTCTGACAGCCAACAAAATTTAGCAATTAATGAATCATATTTTTGTGGCAAATAGTGGGATATTTTTTCTGGTCCTTCAGCATGATGATTTCCCAAGATTATAGTAAATTGAATGAAAAACTTTTCTTAATGCACTATACAGTTCCCACAAGTATTATATGTAGGAACAAAAGAATAGAGGATTATTAACCATAAAATAACCTAGGGAATCAGAAAATATTACTTACCCAATACTCATTGCTTTCTCAAAACTATATTGGTAACATTAGAAAAACTCAAAAAGAAAAATCGTTTTAAGCAAACATTTATATTATTCAAATTTGTATAAAAGATAAAGAGATTTTATTTTTCTTTGTGAAATATTTCTGAAAGATTTGACTAGATTCTTTATTTAGAAAACTGAGCAACCCTAGTACATTAACTTTCTTATTCAGTTCATAAAATTTGTATTTAATTTCAACTTTTTAGCATGTTTTGCTCATTAAGAAAAGTATACGGCAAAATAAAATCTTGTAAAGTCATAATTTAAGAGAAAGGATACAGAACATAAATAGGAAAAGAATATATGTGTGTGTTTTCTTGTTTTTGTTTGTGTTTGTGTTGTATTTTCTGCATGCCTCAGGCAGTATTTTAGTCAGTTTTTTCACTGCTGTGACTAAAGAACTGGACCAGAACAACTTTAGAGGAGGGAAAGTTTGAGGGTTCACCGTCAGAGGTCTTAGTCCATAGAAGACTGGCTCCATTCCTCAGGACAGCATGGCAAAAGAGTATGGCAGAGGGAAGCAGCTAGCACGATGATCATGAAGCAGATAGAGAGGCTCCACTCACCAGATACAAAGCCACACCCCCAGTGTCCTCCCTTCTCCAGCCACACCCTGCCAGCCTTCAGATATCTCTCAGTTAATCCCCATCAGGTGATTAATTCACTGATTGGGCTAAAGTTCTCACAACCCAATCATTCCTTCTCTGAACTTTCTTGCACTATCTCACATGTGAGCTTTTGGGGGATACCTCACATCAAAACCATAACAGGCAGGTTTTGTTCTTAGAATAAAAAGAAATGATGGAAGGGCCAAGGAGCACAGGTATAGAAGAAAAAACTCCTGAGTCCCTGGTCTAGTAATCTTCAGTAAATGAATTAACACCGAAGCCTCAAGTGCTTGATATGGACAAGAGAATAGAATACAGGGCCCTACTTACTTCAGAGGATGCTTATGAGGAAAAGTACGAGATATCCATAGGTTAATGGAATTACTAATTGCAAAAATCACATTCATTTTAGACAATAATAGTAGACAACACCAATAAGATATCAGGAAAGCATTCCTAAATGGGCCTTCAGAGAGTCTTCATTTTATGCAGTTGTTTATTCCATTTACTATTCCTGTAGCTAATTCTATCCTTAGATTAAATGTCTAACAGGTTTTACATGGAAATATTCTGCTATTTAACAATGTCATTGTCTTTTCTGTTAAGTCAACTTTATATAGAAATTTTGTTGTTAAGCTTTTTGTTTTGTAATGTTGGCCACTGGTGCAAAGAAACACACGTTCCATACATTAGCAGGAACTACGGAGTACGAATGGAAAGTAGTGTAACACCAGCCATGAAAATTCAAAATGACCTCACCTCTGTACATAGACTTTACACATTTAGAAATTTATCTTATAGCTATACTTGCATAGATGCACGACCTTCATTTTTACCTTGGACATGATAATGAGCATAACAGTTTTAATTGCAAAAAAATTTTAATAGATTATAATATAAATGATCATCAATAACTTTATAAATACATTTTATTTATTAATAAACAGTTAAACAATTTATGTATTCAAACAACTGAACGTTTTGCCACTAAAAAAATAATGCAACACTCTGTAAACTTACTGGGAATAGCCTCTAAAATATGAGGAAGTGAAACAGTACAGAATCTTAAACACTATCCTAATATTTGAGGAAAAATAGATATTTGTATAATATTTGTGTTTGTGTGTGTTTGCCTGTACCACATAGAACATACTTGGAAAAATTACTTAAGCATAAAGAAAGGTAGGGCAAGAACTAGGAAACTGGGGGATAGGATATGAGAAGTCTTGCATTTTATTCTGTGTTCTTTTATTCATTTTGAATTTTGGTTCATAAGTTCATTTTGAATTTTGGTTTATATTATTCAAAAAAAAGTTTCCATTAAAAAATTGGCAATGAGATTTCCTATTTTAGTTTCAGGTTACTTCACTGACTGTTAATGCCTGGAACATTCAGAAAAATCCACAACTAATTAAAAAATTTTATCTTCTTTTTCAGAAAATGTAAAACATAACAGTTTAGTTTTCATGATGATTTCCTTTGTTTCCATCCTAGAAAGCTGACTTTTTCTGAAGAACAGTTAGGCTTCCAAATTAGATTGTCACCTCACTTATGACAGGCACTTGGGACTGTTCAATGATAACAAGTCAAAAAGAAATGAAAAAAAATGTTAAAAAAGGCTTGCACTAGTTTCAGACTGTGTAGGGAAATCACAGACAGGTGACTCCCCTCAAACCTGGTGAGATGACTAGAGGAAGAGATAGAGAGAGAGAGAGAGAGAGAGACAGAGAGAGAGAGAGAGAGAGAGAGAGAGAGAGAGAGAGAAATAAAATAATCCAGACAGACTTATGTAATCAATTCTCTCTAGGACCAGAGGAAGGTCATGACAGAAATTGTGCATCTCCCATTTTGCCCCAACCTTGGAAACACAACAGCACTTGGTGGGGGTCAGTGGGAAAACATGCAGAAAGTCAACACAGGACAGGAGTTCAGGATGTGAACATCAATGGAGCAAGGGACAGAGTACAGCAAGGCAGGAAGATCATATCACAGGGTCGCAGCATTTAGACCCAGTCCATCACATCTGGTGGGAAGAGAACAGCAGAAATCCTTAAGTAATGGTGAAATTCAGGTGTCTCGAATTGTCCTGGTCTGAGGTCATGTGTGGGAAGGGGTTTTAATCTAATTTAGATTAGGATCCTATTTTTAGCAAAGTGACCCTGGAATAGGATCCAACTACTGGAAAGAAAGGGCTAGAAAATACAAGCTGTGGTTGAGCTATGTGCAAGCCTGGCTTGAGTGTGGAAGTGCCAGCAGGGTAGCAGCCTTGGAAGTCATCTAGGATGAGGCTGAACTTGGTTAATAGCCAGGGGAAAAACTCTCCCCATAAACATGGGACCAAGAAGTCAAGCAGCAAGACCAAGTCCAGACCTCCATCACTGGGAGAAAAGTATGAGTAATTTCTAAGATGATCCTTAACTCCCTGCTCTTTTTTATAGTTTTATTTTTCTTCCTTAGATAAATCCATCTAACATATTCCATTATTATTACCTGATTAATGATTCCAAATTAATATCTCTAAGCCTGTTCTCACATGCAATTCCCAATATTGCTTTCCAAGGCTTGTTTGTTTCTTTGCTTCCTTGCTTTACTCTCCAATTACAACTAGACATTTCCTCTGGGATGTTCCAACATCATTTTAAATTTAACATTGTCTTCTTAAGCCAAATTCAACATCTTCCTTTTCCTTCTGTTTATTTGTGCTGCTATAATGAAATACCTGAGACTGTGGTTTATAAACAGCAGAACCTTTTCACAGTTCTGACTCTAGAAAGTCCAAGATCTAGGCTCCAGCAGGTTCAGTGACTCGTGAGGACGCATTCCGCACGGATGGCTCAATGTCATCACATGGTGACAGGGATGGAAGGGCAGAGAAGTTGCTCCTTTCAACCTCTTTTTGGAGGTCACTAATCCCACTCAGGAGGGCAGAGCTTTATGACCTAATCGGCTTCTAAGCACCCCACCTCCTAATACTGATCCTTTGATGATTCAACATATGAACTTTGGGGAACATATTAAGACCATAGCACATTCCCTTCCCACCTCTCTCCCCAGAATCTTTGTTCAGTCAGCGGTATCTCCATTTTCTACTACCCAAGTTCAAAACCATTTTAGCACTTTTCTGCCATCTTCTTAGAAATTCAAAGTTGCAAAGTTCTTCATTCATTCATTCACATATTATACTGAATGAAAACTAGTGTAAATCACACTGCAGTTATGGTAGATCCACACCTCCTCTTTGTCCATTCCTTCTCATACCTACCATCACTTATCCAAGATCTTTGTAACTTATGTATTAGATTATTGCTAAAGCTTCCTTTAAGTCCTTCTATGATTTCCACCCTTTTTTTTAGTCCATTCGTATTTCAGATTAATTCCAACATATAAAATTTATGCTCCTTGAGGGCAACACACATTAACCTTACCTACCCAGGTATCCCAGAGACTGTATCATCCAAGAAATTTGGCTTAACAAATTCTTATAAGCTTCTAATGTCTCCCTACAACTTACTGGCAGCAAACCTCTCCATCTCTGCTTGACTGTCACAGTCCTTTCCTATCTGGCCACAATTCGTTTTCTTAACCACATTCTTCAGTTCTTTGCCACCTGCTTCCTCTGTATCCTCAGGCTCATTTCCTCATTCTATGATAATTCCCACTTGCACATCATCCTCTCCACTGTCTTACTGCCCTATACCCAGCTATGGGAGAACAGCTACTAGAGGGAGGGAGGGGAGAAGAAGGATGGCTGTCCCCTCCCAGCCTCCTCTGAGAAGAATGCACTGCCTGTTTGCATTCTCAGTGTCAGAGAGAGGACCTGCTCTTTCTCACCTGAGAGGTTAACAACTGAATCCAAGCCCATCGATAATGCAAATGGAGCCAAATGGCAAGAAGTAAAACCTGTCAGAGGCTATGGCAGTGCTGCCTTGCATATAGACCATCCATACTACACCCAAGTTCAACAGGGCAGGCAGGAAGGTGGTGAGGAGGCTCACAAACTCTGATATCCCAGATATTAGCAAAAGGACAGATATATCACCTTCTGATGCCCCAGCTGGCCTACCCCTTGGGTCAGAAGTTGGGCATTTGGCAAACCTGATTTCTGATCCTTGATGCCCTTTAAAACCCCTCTTGCTCTGTTACTATCTGAATGTAAAGAAGTTGAAACAGCCCTTCAGTAAAACTTCCACAAAGTTTTTGAGGCTAGAGGCAATTGATTGTTCTAAGCACCCTTTACCTATGGCTTGAAGAGGCAGCAGCCACATCCTGAACATCCATCTGACCTCAGTTGTTACCACAAAGCACAAATTAAATTTAAGATTTTCTTTATATGACAAACACTGGGGGAGATTATAGATATAGAAAGATGAATAAGATATGGTTGTTGGTGCCCCAACTGCCCGAGCTGCCCCACCATCCAACACGTCTATCCTCAAACTCACTGAATGCACAGAAGTTTCTTCACTACCACCTTTGTCCCTCTGGTTCTCTCTGACAACCACTTTCTATCTATCTCTGACTTTTATTCAAGACCCTTTCATAGAATTTTAAATTTTCTTAGGCACTATGTACTACTGTAGACAGGATATTTTGCTTTTTGCATTTCTCCCTTCATACCCAGTGCAAACTTTTGACCTTGCTTTCTGATTCTTCCTTGGCTTCAACTGTCCTACATAAAAACCTGACAGTTAAAATCCCAGGTCCAGTGATGAGTGCTCAACAATGCAATTGTACTTAAGGCTACTAAATTGTACACTTAAAAATGGTCAACTGGTAAATTTTACATTGTACATATTTTAATAAAGCAAAATTCCTTATCTGACCAGTCCCCTGTCCTGGCCCTAGTCAAAGAGAACAGTCACCTGTTGTAAGGGAACTCAGTTTAAACATCCATTAATCATGGATTGACTATTGACCATTGTCCGTGTGATGAACATCAAAGTGGGAACAGAATATTCAGGGAACACTGTGAAAAATACAGTACTTTCTTTATAAAGTTCATATTCTAGCCTGGGAGATAGCCATGAAGCAAACAGACGTAGAATTAAATACTTTTATTAAAAAAAAATTCTAATTTTTTTCTTTTTAGATATACATAACAGTAGAGTGTATTTTGACAAATTGTACATACATGGAGTACAAGTACTTCATTAAAACAATGATAAATGCTATAAAGGGAAATACAGGGTCTTATGAGAGCACAGGGCAGATGGACATGACCTCATCTGGCTCTCCTTGAGAATGTGACGGTGAAGCTGACACATGAAAAAACAAGTAGTCTTTACCTAAGGAAAATGGATGTGCTGGGGTTGGAGATGGGTAGAGCATTCCAGGCAACCAGAACCACATGTGTAAAGTAGAAAATCTTTCACAAAAGGTCAAAATTAACCTGGTCCTCTGAAGGAACTTCTAGAAGTGAGTATAGGCATATGCAGGAAGAGGCAAGACATCAGCAATGAATTAAAGCTCACACTATGGTGCACCAAGGAAGTAGGCACAGCTTCCAAACGGAGGGGAGGTGTGGGTAGTACAAACCTCAGTGAAGAGTTAATATTAAGTGGGAATCTGAGATTTTGATAGCTGAAGAAGACAGCACAGGCTTTCCAGGTCCAAAGGCTACCTAAACAAAGGCACAGACCTGGGGAAGTGCCAGGGGGACCTGGGGACCAAAGTAGTCCTGTTTTAGTGACCCACAGAGAGGAAAAGGAGAGAAAATAGGGTAAATGTGAAAAATACAAAGGGCTTCTAGAAAAGATGGTTGGTTCTCCATCAGTAGGTAGGAATGTCCCACTCTCCACCTCCCTGGCTCCTACCTGTCTTCAACCACCACTTATGGATGACCCTGTAAATCAAAACACCAGCTCCCGTGCACCTGTAGGAAATCAATCCCACAACTGAGAGGTATCCAGATCTCCAAGTCCTCCTGACACAGAACTGGAGGTAGCCCTCCCTTCTGCTTAAATGGTTTAGAAGTAGTAATAAAATTAACTGTAGAGTTCAAATGATGGGAGACAGAGGGCCTGAAATCAGTACAACACCAGAATCCTAGATGCCCATTCACTACATTGCTTCCTTGATCCTGTGGTGAGATCCAGCTACTAAGGAGTTTAGCTGAGACACTGTCTGATGCCAGGTAGGCAGAAGCATCCCCAGGAGTGTGTTTGACAGCTCCTGGTTTGACAATGGGATTCTGAAAAGCTCTGCTTTTTGCCATTGTGTGTTGACCTCAATCTCCAACAGACTCTTTTGTGGCTGTTGTCTGTAAACATGGTCTCTACAAGTAGGATTATTTATTTGTCCAGATGGAAGGCCAAGTGGGAACACATAAGAAAATCATTAAACTCTTTTTTCCTAATAATCAAGGAAGACTTTTCTCCAGAAAAGAGCTATAGACATTGGCTTCCTCACACCACAATCACATTAATGATAGAAGGGTCCCTGTCCTCATGCTGGCCAGGAACCAGGGTTGGGGGGCATGCCCCATAGAAGCCAGCAAGCCCTGTTCCTAAATAAGTATTCCCAGGGGCTGGGCCTGGAGATACATGTGGGTCTCCATTTCTGCTACTATAAATTGTTGTTCTAGAAAGCACTATAAAGAGTTCGGGAATCAGCTCCTTTACTCCACCAATGAAAGAATCAGACCCTGAGAGAGGTGACCTGTCTGTGTAGAGGCAAGGAGTCTATAACTCAAGGCGAGTTACTTTATGATTCAAATTTCTATATGATAAAGTTCATCATGACCGGCAGTTTGTGACACTGGGATTTCTCCCATTTGATTATTGAAAAATCTAATACATTTATTTAAAAAAAAATCTTATCACAAGATCTCTTTGATTAGTTTTCTGAAATTGAAGTTGTGGGGAAATTAGAGGCATTTTTCTAGTTTCAGGATACAGGTTAAATATTACAATTCTTTTTGTGAAGATCACATGGTTTGAGTATTAAGAAGCTAAATAAAATAACTCCTGAGCCAACTGTGGACTCCCTTTTTGGGGTTGAAATTTTACCAGGAATTGTTGGGATACTTGAATTAAAGTAATGTCAGAGACCCAAGCATCACTTCCCTGTCATTTCCACACACGTTTTCTCCCATCTTCCCAGCAGAGTTCATCACAATTATTATGATAAGTACACAAACAGTTCGCTGCTTGGCCAAGGAGTATACTGTGATTTTTTGTTTAATTTATTTCTTAGATCTATCCTCCCCAGAATTAACTGTTTCCCATTCTTTGGCTATATGAAACATGCTAAGTTTTTCCACACTCTGAAACTATTCTATAAACCGTATCTCAATTCAATTTTCCACTTGGACAAATCAGATAACCTGTCCATTCCAGTTTCCACTGGAAGCATCCCCTGGGGAGCATTTTATATCATCCTTTACAATGACTTAAGCCCCCCTCCCCAATAATAAAAGTAAAAGTAGAGACCTGTAAATCTCTTTGCTGGGTCTTACATCAGAAGCCTGCTTATTAGAAAACCAATTCCATGATGCTCAAATTCTAGAGATACTTCTCCAGATTTCTAGAAAATAATTTGGGAAGAAGTAAGCATTCTCCAGTAATTTTTAGTCATTTGACCTTAGACAGGTAGAGTAATGATGGCTTGATGGCTCATGAGGTAGAAGAGAGAGAATATAGAAGGTGTCATTCGTAACTGTAGGATGAATTTGAATCCTTCCATGGCCACTTATAAATTATGACATTAAAGAAAGACTCATCCCTGTGTCTTGTTATAGAGAATGGAAACAATAACACCATTCTAAACGCCCACCAGGTAATGCTATACCAATTTCCCTACCAGAAATTCAGATGTATAATTGATTCTGAATTAGCATCTACTGAATTGTAAAGCATGAACTTATCCTCCTTGAGTCAGATTTCTGGCAAGATGGGCCTGAGATGCTTGAGAATTCATGCATTCCTCTTGATAATATGGATGCAGATTCCTCAGATGTATGGAACCAATTTACCAGGCTTCTGAAATCTTATCTTTTAAGAAGACTCCAGTAACAAGCAAAATTATTTTAGGAGATTTAAATGCCAGGTTAGTGATGGCTTGGCCAAAGCTTTATCCACAGGAAATTGGAATGGAATGGATAACATGGTTTCTTACCTGTTTCCTTGAGAGTCATTGATTCAGAATTAGATACCTGGATGGAAAAGAAAAACAATCATCCAATTTCACTTATCTTCACTATTCATCAGTTTGAAACAATGGTCCATAGGATAAGGATATGGGGAGTTTAGTTTGTAATACCAAAGAAGATACCAAGCTTCTTTTTAATTATCTGATCATCCTTTTATCTATTATTTTCATTTTTAAGATGTATCTTCTAGGCCTACATTGAGAGTCACTATGTCTTCCTTCAACTTACTTCGACCCTGTCTGAGTCTCCCTGTACATATATCAGAACATCACATGCTACCCCATAAATATGTGCAATTTTTATGTTTTTATGTTTAGTGTGTTTTATGTTTATATTTTACACTTTTATGTTTTTACACACAAGACAGAATTCTGTCATCCTATTTATGAAATGTCCTTGAATTTGAAAATTTGATATTTTCAAATAGCAACGTTTAAAGTGGAATGAGGCCCTTTCTAATCCCCAAATTAGTCTTCTTGAAGTGAAATCATATGGTACATTCTTCTCACATTATGTTCTGGGCCTTCTTCCCTCTAACTCTACCAACAAGTCAGAGACAGGCCAAGTCCAGCTGACCACTCTGTTTTGGGCCAGGAACTGATCATTCTGTTTCTGGTTAGATGAAATTTGACAGGAAGTCCAACCAATTCTTATAAAACTAAGAAGAACTATCTTAAATGGAATTCGGAAAAATCCTCCCTAAAACCTATTAAATTTAAATGATGAATGTAGCAGTGATTTTTTAACACATAAGGTAACCAACCTTAAAATTTACTTTCAGTCTAGAAAACTGGAAATTCTTCCAAAATGCATGCCTCTTGACCTTCTGCAGGGTTGTAAAAATAATAATAATAATTTATTATGGATCTCCAACAACTTCCAGAAAAGAATTTGCTAGCAATAATTTTCTGTTATCCTGAGTCCAGTATTTTTTTGTTAGCATAGTAATAATGGGAAATTGAACAAAATGCAGAACCACAAGCAGCATTTTATGTGACAAGCGACTGGGCACATGGCAGAGTAGAATATTTAACTTGGATTCAAGTCCAATTTGTTGATTTCTAGCTTTGTTCTTTGGATAAATAATTTAGCATCTGTACGCTTCACTGACTTTGTCTGCAAAATGATAATATCTCCCAAACACAGACTCTTAAAGATGTAACAGTATATTGTAAGGAAAAACAATTTAGGAAATACAAAAGCTTTATCCTAATATAAATACTATTATTGTATTAATTGAGTCCAAAACAAATGCATTCCTTGTACACATCCATCTATTTTCAAAGATGAGGTAAATTAGGAAGGTGAACTTTTTAATTTTTATGAATACATATTACATGTACATATTAACAGGGTTTGGTGTGATACCTTCTCTACTTTCATACAACCTACAGGGAACAAATCCACCCTCCATTTTCCTGCCCCCATTCACCCTTCTGATCTCTAGTAATCACTTTTCCACTTTCAGAGAAGATGAACATTTAAATAAATGTTTATCTCTAAATTATCTTGAGGCTCTTCAGGCCACACCACTGCATTGAGGTTGAAACACACTGAAGCCACCCACGGTGGAAGCCCCAGACTTCATGAGTAAAAGCTCAGGGTTTTACTGGGAAAGTTGGTTGCCCTTTTGGTCCTGTGCTACCATATTACACAAACGACAGCCAACATTACTTCTCTCCACAACCTGTTCCTCTTGTTTAGAACGGGGTACACCTTTGTACGTCATTACATTCTGTAATACCTGTGATGATGATTTTTGTTTTATGTCTCGTATTTGTTCTTTATTGACTAAGCAATGCTTCTCTCATCTAGTTCAGTTCTCTGATTTTCAATTGAACTCTATTTTTGTTTGTCTCTTGGTCTTTTGATTTTGTATGTTCTCTCTCTCTCTCTCTCTCTCTCTCTCTCTCACACACACACACACACACACACACACACACAATTTGAATTAATAATCCTTCAGTGTCCTGATTTAGATCTTTAGCCTTTCAATAATATCTTTGACTGAGCATCTGCTGAGCCACAATTCACAATGTGATATTCTACAGTTCTTCTCAGGCCCCTTTCCACAGCAGGCTCTGAAGTATTTTGATTGGTGCAATATCTGCACACAGACACTCACCACAAAAGAAATTACTCACTCCTGGAAAGAGATGCCAAACCCCCAATTTAAAAACGTCAAATGAATAATTCCCAAAGTATTCTATTTCTCCTTCAAACCCAGAACATTTTAATTACCTTGAAATAAACAAAGAGAGTTACAAAGTTAACTCAAATTGTTTATTCAAAAGTCAACATCTCTTAAGGATTCCCACCTGCCCCAAAGTTCTTCATGTCTTGAACATTTATTTAATCTACCACCCATGTGGTAAAGAGCCCATTAAAGTAGACTTTAAGTAAACTTTGCACCCATTGGAGTCCTAAACTGGCTTGAGAGCTAAAGGGAGCACAGAAATAAATAATGACCCATCTCTTCCCTTAAGTGTGCATTGGCTGGACCCAAATGGTCAGGCTTCCTGCCTGGAGCTACATATTTAGTTATGATAAAGAGTAAAGAAAAGCAAACAGCTTCAAGGACTGAATCAGTACCACTCTCTCTACTGAATGATGTGTGCTATTAGTTTTGCATCTGATAAGCAAAACACACGTCCCATGCCAAAGGAGGTGGGTGACAAGGGCAGAAGAAAGCCTTACACACTGTAGATTTAGTGGTTTCAAACATGCAACCAGCCTAGATGCAAACTAGAGTTGCAGACCAAAGGCTCTAGTTGCAGACCCCTCCCCTCTGTGAGTGATGAGACCATCGAGTCACTGTAGAACCCTGATGCTTGGAAACAGTTAAGTACTAGAATCTGATCATGGACTGTTTACCAACCAGACAAGCAGCATTGAGCACATAATCATTCTGTCATCC
This sequence comes from Glaucomys volans, assembly GCA_020662805.1. Classification (NCBI taxonomy): domain Eukaryota; kingdom Metazoa; phylum Chordata; class Mammalia; order Rodentia; family Sciuridae; genus Glaucomys; species Glaucomys volans. The sequence continues at coordinate 505,992 of JAJEJO010001554.1, forward strand.
TCAATTCTCTTTCATGTGCCAATGCCCTGAGATTACACAGAATTTACCCAATCCAGTTAACCTGGACAAGGCCAGGAAATGATCAGGAATTCGAGTCTTTCATACTTGCAGCAATGAATAATGAATATTTAAAATCTCATTTATAAAAAGAAATTTTCTCAATTGTAGGACTGATTATCTTTAATTCTGGAAACTGTTCAGTTTATCTCTCTCAATGTTTTTTCTTTCTTATTCTTTTTATTCTCTCCTTCTGGAACTCTCAAATATAGCACTGTGGATGTAGATTGCCTAGCATGAACAAAGCCCTGGGTTCAGTCCTCAGGACTACACACATACATGCACACATGTGCACACACACATACACACACCCACACATACACACTCATGCACACAGACATATTTAGGAGCTTTATTTCATGTCACTCAACTGCTCTCATATTTTAAACCTCTTTACCTGCCTTCTTGGCTATTTATTCAGTTTTATCTTCTAATTTACAATTTCTTCCTCAGCCTTGTCTACCAAGGCCAAGGCAATGGTATGGCCAGCAAAGTGCCCAGGAAGCACAGTTTAAGAAGCAACTCACTCTTGGGCTTGTGAAAGTTTAGGGATGGCTCCTGATGGTGTAACCTCTTACATTTTGCACCCTGCATGTCCCCTTGTCTCATCCTATTCATGTCCAGATGTCCAATGTACAGTTCACCCATCGTTTCCATTTTTATTTTGATGACTACATGTTTCATTTCTAATTTTTATATTTTAATACCTGTCCATTCTTGATTAATAATCCTTTATTCTCATTCCCTCTTTTACTTATTGATCATTCTCAAGTATTCCTTTTAACTTTTTTTCTTTTCAAAATGCAGTATTATTTCTAGTTCCTTGCACGGAAAGTCTACATGTTCTTGGGTATGCTGGCAATCATAATAGAAAATTTCCTTATGTGTTTTATAACTTCTGTTCAAAAACTTATCTTGTTTGGGAGTCATTTTCTAATAGATTCTCCTTCCTGTCAAGTGGTTTTAGGGCTGGTTGCCTCAGCCTGGCACTCCAGGTTTGTGTCACCAAGCCACCATCTAGTATCTTATTTCCAGCCAACACTGACACTGCCACCCTGAGGGCTGTGACTGTGTGCAGCAGGGCCTGTCTCCTGTTCTCATGTAGATGGTTTTTTCCCTCCTTCAGAATTGCAAGCAATCAGATCTAATGAGGGGAAGTTAGTGGAGTTTCCATGCCTGATTTACTGCTTGAAGTTTAAACACTGATCGAGCTTGTCTGAGAAGCCTAGCTCAAGTGTTCTGCCACTTGTAGGATGAGCAATGACTTCACCACCAAATACTCCTTGAAGTTCAGTCTCTACTCTGTATACGTGAGTGTGTGTGTGTTTCCTACAAGTCAATCTCTTATAGTCTCTCTGTCCATGGCTGTAGGTCTCTGATAGTTTAAGCTCATTGGATGTTATCTGCTTATTTTTTCGTGTGTTTGTATTTACCAAAAAAAGTTTTTTTAAATCACCCCTTACTCTTAAAACCACAGTATTAGTATGATTTTTTTGCAGTCTTGAAATCTGAAGAAAAATTTTAATACACAGATTTTATCACAGTTAAATCTGCATTCCATTTTGAAAGATCTAGCCTAATGTCGCTCTTAGAAACAGACCCTTTCTTCTTCCTTGGAAGCCTTATGTAAGTCTCAAGGGTACTTTATGTTTGGGGTTTCAGGGGCACAGAATATACTAATTTACTTTTTCCACTACCTCCTCATGTGATTTATAGTAATTTCTATTGTTCCTTCTAATGTCTTGTTATGAGATTATAACATATTGACTCATAGAACAGAGCAGTGTTTACCTTCTGTAATCTTGTCGAAGCCATAATGTCAGTTAATGATTTTTGCATGAAAAGACATCATAAGATTTAGTACCTAATTTAACAAAACAAATACAGTCTCTATAAACTGAAAATTATAAGATGATGATGAAAGGAATCAAAGGTCTAAAACAATAGAAAGATATACTGTATTCATGGATTGGAAGATTTGACATAGTCAACAGGTAACCCAAACTCTTCTATATATTTAATGCAATTCCTATCAAAACCTCAGCAAGAGTTTTGGAGGGCATAAGAAACTTATTTTAAAATTTATGGAAAGGAAAAGGAACTAGAATGGCTAAGCCAATTTTGAAAAATATAATAAAGTGGGAGGAATCATTGTATTTGACATGAGGACTTACTATATAACTACAGTAATCAAAACTATGTGGTATGATGACATAACTAACACATAGATTCATGGATCAAAATAGAAAACCTAAAATAGATTCGATTTGATTTTTTTCACAGTAATACAAATGCAGTTCAATGAAAAATTTATAGTCTTTTTATCAAGTTGTACTGGAAAAAAAGTTCCTAAAAAAGTTATATACAGTACCATAACACTTATGAACTACAAATGAACTTTAACCTAAATCTCACACTGTTTACAAAAACTAATTCAAAGTATATCAGAGGTTTAAATGTAAGTCATACACAACGGATCATAGACTTAAATGTCAACATAAAGTTACAAAACTTTGAGACAAAAACAGAATAAAATCTTAAGGACCTAGAGCTAGGCAAAGAACTCTTAGACAAAACACCAAAAGCACAGTCCATAAAAGAAAAATTGAACTTCATCAAAACTTAAAACATATGAACTGCGGAAGATTTTGTTCCAACCATAGACAACCTAAAGATTGGGAGAAAATATTTGCAAACTGCATGTGTGACAAAGAAAGAGTGTGTAGCAAAAATCTGGTACATCTATATAGATGAATACCACTGAGCAACAAAAAAGGGTGAATCACCCATTCATGCAACAGCATAGATGAACCTCAAAAGGGTGTACATTGTATGACTCTTGTACATAACATTCTTGAAATGACAAGCTATAGAAACTGAAAACAGGTTAGTGATTGCCCAAGGACAGAGATAGGAGTGTGGTGGACACAGGTACAAACACAAAGAGGTAGCAAGACGTTCTTTTGTAGAGAAGGATTCTTTACACAACTCTATATGTGGGATAACACCACACAGAGCTACACACACACACACACACACACACACATGTGCCCACAAATGTAAATTTTAAAACATGGTGAAAACTGAGTAAGATCTACAGTCTAATTAACAGTAGTGTGCCTATTCCAATTGTAAAATTGAATTTCAGCTATTCAAGTCTCCATTTTCAGTGATATCTGGGTGAAGTATACATGAGATTCTATATTACCTCTGCAGCTTCTGTGAGTCAAAAGAAAAAGGATTTTCCTTGAAAAATTAGTGGCTTAAGGCTGCATCATTTATTTAGCACCCAATTTTTACAAGTTGGCATTTTGATTTGGGGCCACTTGAGCAGTTCTTCAGCTACTCCCAGCTTTGGTAACTCGTGCCGTGTCAGTCAGAAGCTGGTCAGTCAGCAGCTGATCAGCTAGGTGTCTGTTTCCAGGGCTTGGATGGCCAGGGTAATGGGGTAATACCTCATATTTCTTCTGCTGAGCAGGCTAGCACCAGCTCATTGACATGTGGCAGTTATGGGGGTTCTAGTAGCAAGAAATGTACAATCTTTTCACAAGTCTCCACCTGTTTCAAGTTGCTATAGTCCTATTTGGTGAAGCAAATCATATGGACAACCCAAACTCAAAGAAAGGGGAAACAGGCTTGAGCTATGGTCAGAGGAGTTGAAAAATATGGCAATTATTGTTTTTCAACTTACCATCACCACATTATACTTCTGAGTAACAGAAAGAGACTTGGAGGTTCAGACTTCTTTTCTCCAATTTGCCATAGATCATTTCTCATATATTCCCAGTCCTGAATAATAGTAAGGACATGGAGAAGAAAAATAATAGAAATATTTTCTTAAAGTGTGCACAGATGGTAGCAGAAGTTTTTCCATTCTCAGAGACTTATTTCATAACTCAAAGGCTAAAGACTAAATTGGCTAGGTCAGGCCCAATCCATGGAAGATTATGGAACAGGATGAGATTAGACTAAAGCCTCCTTGAAAGTTAGGACCACGCCTAACAGTCCTGATCCCTCAAAGGCCATAGGGAATACTGTTTCAATTTGATTCATTCAATACTCCTTCAATATGGTTAGCAAGACTGGGGAATATAAACACAGTCTCATTGTGTGTATACCAGGTAAACCTGCACGTGGTGTTGGTGAGTTATAATTAGATCAGGGAACAAGAAGCCTTTCCAGGATGGGAATATTGTTTGGTTTGTTTTCTATTTTATCCTTTTCTATCATATCATAATTTCAAAATATTAGTGGTAGTAACTCTTGTGCTTCTGTAAATTTTAGAAATGAATGGTCTGGCCTAAGTACTGTTTAAGGTGTGTAACCTGAGCCCAGAACTTAGAGATCTGGCAAGACTGTGGCAACCAACAAGCTTGGGACCTGAAAACCTAGGGTGGGTTGGGTCAGAATTCAAGTTCACCTCAGATAAGATGGAACAGTTCTCCATCCTACTAGTATCCCCAAAGACGGAGAGATTTGTTCAAATTGAGCTGCTTGGCAAACTAATTTCCTTTTCCCTGGTAACTTTGAAAGTGTTTGCACCCAAGTAAATGGCAGTTTTATTCATTCGATAAGTTGGCCCCCAAATCTTTAAGAAATAACATCACTTTGAAGAAATAATACGCATTCTCCAGAGCTGAAAAAACTGAAGAGCTTTTCTGAGGCTACAGATAAAGAACCACACTGAGAACAACAGAAAAAAATAATAAAAATGGTTCTCTCAGGGAAGGAGGTTCTCTGAGAAGCCCATCTCCACAGCAGTCTCTTAGGCCTCCCAGCCATGAGAGAATAAATGAGACAGATCTAGTGGGTGAGCGAATGCCTTTCTAGTGAGCTCCATGTCAGGTGGGCGCCAATGTTTAAATGAAGGGCAGGGATCTATTAACTTGGGGATAATATTCTACTTCAGTCTCACAATTTGGGATTTCATCAAAGAATTGGTAATCTAAGTGAAAGAAACTTTGATATTGAAAACAATATATAAAAAGTCCTCCAGAAAATTCATATGTTCAGTATTTGCCAAAAACATCCCTGCTTCTGGGCCATTTCATATTGTATCATCCAAGTATTTTCTTGGAAAATGAGGTTTGCATCATTATCACTGTACAGCTTATTTTAATAATAATCCTAATAAATCTCATGTAGAATTGAAGCTCTATGGCATTTTTAGCATTTTTAAAACAACATTTTATTTGATGTCCTTCAATAACCCAGTTAAATGTTCAGGCTAGTATTATTAGCCACATTTTCAACTGAATAAACTGAGGCTTAAAAGTTGAAGGTCACCTGCTTACCAATGGCACAGCCTGATCTGCTGAATATAGATTCAATGCCCCCTTTCTCTTTGTCCCCCTCATGTCAGAATTCACCAAAGGGAAGAATATGCAGAAGTGCTATCTCAGGTATGGAAAAGAATAGGTAGTATTCAACTGCACAGGCAGAGGACTCAGGAGCCAACTCGAAGGAGTCACCAGTGGTCAAATGTGGCACAATTTGTGAACCAAAATAAGCCATCGTAATAATGGATTATGACTTGATTAAAGTTGGAATTCATGAGTCCATAGTGACAGATGATAGATAGGAAGAAAAAGCTGGTCCCTATAGTAGAATTTTAAAAACTATATAAGGAGTGACAGGGTTAGAAAAAATCAGTAATAGATGCTAAAACTAGCAGGTGAAAGTTTTATGAGAAATAGAATATTTACATAGCATCGAAGTATTTCCCCACAAATTACTCATTAATTTCAAGAGGAAAACAGTAACTTTATAGTGGGGAAAACTGGCAGGCAGCACCTTCAGCACATGATCAAGGTTAACAACCCAGGAACAGGACACACTGACGTCGTGTGTCTCCCCATGTGCTGAAAAAGACATAACATCACTTTCCATGGCGTTTTTGCAACAACCAAAAAAAAAATATAACCTGAATCTAATCCAGACAAAATGTCAGACAAACCCACATTGAGGGGCATTCTACAAAATAGCCTGTACTCTTTGAAAATGTCAAGATCAAGAAAGACTGAGGAAATTTTCCACAATAAAAGAGTCTAGTGAGACAAAACAACTAAATGCCATGTGTGAAACTGAACCAGGAAAAATAGCTAAAAAACAGCTAAAAAGGGCCTTCCAGGGACCATTGACAACATCTGAAGATAGACTGTGGATTAGACAATGATGTTGTGTCCATTTTCAATTTGCAGATTTTGATGTTTGTTTTGCTTCTAGAAAACAAAGCAACCTTTGTTTTTAAGAAATAAATACTGAAATAGTTAGGGGAAAGGTAGCCAGTGTCACCAACAAAAAGTTCTATACCTCAGTTGATACAGAAGATTGAGAGAATAACTTTAGTTTCTGGGGTGGGTCAGGAATTCTTAGATAAAGCAACGGATTGGTGGCCCCAAGGGTGAAATTACATTACGAGACACATAGTTTATGGTCTTAGATTTTCATGGAGTAAGTAATTAGGAAAAACTATCTAAAAATGTCTCCTCAAGGGGGCAATGATGAAAAAGAAAAGTTTGGTTTTGAGACTGTCATGTGTGGTGGGTCTTCTCAATGCTTGAGGACAGTAGTGTCTCACTTGAACCATTCACTTATGAACAGTTAATATGGAAGGCAAAGACATTTTCTAGTTTTGTGAGGGACAGAACAAAACAAAGGTTGTAAGTAATAGCAGGTAAGATCTAGGTTAGAATACAAAAAAGTAAGTTTGAAGTATAAAAAGTTAGGAGAAAAAGTTACTGAGCTGATTATAAAATACGCTCCGACAGAGGCCTTTAGGATATTTAAGAATACTGTTAGGCACATATGTCAAAGGGCAGTTCAAGGCAAGGAGATGAATTAGAAGAGTCATTTGTTTATCGATGCTCTCAGTGTGGTAGGCACCCTTGGACCAAACTGAGTATGATGCATGGTGGACTTGCCAAGTAGAAGGAAGATCATTTTAAGATTCATTTCTTACTTTTACGTTGCTGGTGGAGTTGCAAATTGGTACAGCCACTCTGGAAAGCAGTGTGGAGATTCCTCAGAAAATTTGGAATGTACCCACCTTTTGACCCATTTCTCCCACTCTTTGGTTTATACACAAAAGACTTAAAATTAACATACTACAGAAACACAGCCACATCAATGTTTGTAGCAGCTCAATTCACAATCGCTAGACTATGGAACCAATCTAGATGCCCTTCAACAGATGAATGGATAAAGAAGATATGGTATATGTGCAATGGAATACTACTCAGCCATAAAGAAGAATAATATTATGGCATTTGCAGATAAATGGATGGAACTGGAGATTATCATGCTAAGTGAAATAAGCCAATTCCAAAAAAACAAAGACCGAATGTTTTCCCTGATAAGCGGATGATGATACAGAATCTGGTTGCGGGGAGGGTGAGAGAGGAATGGAAGAACTTTAGATTATGTAGAGGGAAATGAGAGGGGGAGCAGGTGGGGGCATGAAAAATGGTGGAATGAGACAGACATTATTATCCTATGTACATGTGCGATTAACAAGAATGATATGAATGTACATCATGCACAACCATAGAAATGAAAAGTTGTACCCCATATGTGTATAATGAATCAAAATGAAGTCTATAAAAATAAAAAGAATTAATAAAAAAAGATTCATTTCTTAAAATATTGTCACCTTATTTCAAATTCTCAGTCTTTATAACTTTTCCCTAACAAAATGTAAATACCATTTCACTAACTGTTGTTATAATAATTAATGTATGTATCTTTCCACTCACGACCACATATTACTGTATAGCTGCTTTTGTAAAGTATTTTCTAACCACCAATGACGGTACACCAAGACAGGTAAGGAGATCTGCATTCTACACCCTTGCAACCAGGTGCGCTGAGATGGCAAACAGCTCTCTTGGGAGGCACGGGAGAGTCAAACACCCATGATCACCTGAGGCCCTGCTTGCAAGCCCAAGTGCAAACTGATTCTCGATACCATTGCATTCCCTCACTTGATTAATTAACTTAAAATTGCCTCACAGTGGCAATCCAGATTTCTGTTTTTAATTTCCTCCTGTGCTGAAAAATAAATAGGCCTAACCACATTTTCAAGCCCCTGTGCAAGGGCCTTTTGTGCTTATAGCAGACCAGTATCCACTGGAAGACATCTGGGCCACTGCCAAGCTGGGTATTTGGTTTCTTTGTTGTCTCTCAGGATAACCTAACTAACCACAGTCCCTTTCCACCATCCCTCTGCAATGTGCTTGAACTAAAGCCAAGAGCCCATCCTACAAAACGAACAAGAAAAACAAAAAAGGAGGAAATAAATAAAGAAGGGACCATGGAAAAAATTAGGGGTTGTGAATATTGCTCCATACATCATATTTTTTCTACATTTTCCTCCCATGACTTCACAAAAAGTATACAGGCCCTGAATGCACAATTATATTCAGGAATAACTCCAATGGCTTCCCATTCCCTCTCCCCACCGGAGAAGATTACAGGATTATTAACATGAGGAAAATTCCTGCGATCCTATTCCTTGGGGCCTATGCCCAAGCATTTGGCTTTGGGAGGTGGAGGTGGAGGTGGGGTGGCAAATGCCTGAGGGGTTTTGAATGACTATTTGAAGACAAGCAGATGGCGTTAGCAGGCCTGTGCCTGACACATGATTTGTATGACTCCTGCCCTCTCAACACCCTCTCCATGCCACTCCCTATCTCCCACACCCCAGGAAAATAAAATAAAAATGAGTCTGTGCTCATTCAAAAGGTGAATTTTTAAGAACAAGTCTTCCCATATGGAAAGGACAGTGGCACCAGGCCAGAGCATGTACAACAAAGAGGGTCTCAGGATGTTTCGCATTTTCTCTTCTGATGGGTTCCAAATGTTCTGGTGGACAATCTTTTTGTTCTTCCCCAATAAACTCCCTATTCTACTCCCTACTGTAGCTAATAATAAACTCTTCTATTTTCTTCAAGTCCTCAAATAGCGGTTCACAATATGAACATGGACACAAAGGCAAGAAAACATGAGGCATGAACTGGAAAGAGCAAACAGTTTGGGATAAGAGTACTCAAGGAATAATATAAGGAAATGAGAACAACCCAGAGCTTGGGGTCAGATAGATAGAAAGGGCTATGACCATCAGACCCAAAGTTCAAACTTTGTTAGGGGGCAATCACTAAACATCAAAAGATAAAACTTCAAAAGGAACTGATTTAGAAGAAAGACAATGCCACATTAAAAAGAAAGAAAGAAGAAAGAAAGAAAGAAAGAAAGAAAGAAAGAAAGAAAGAAAGAAAGAAAGAAAGAAAGAAAGAAGGAAGATTAAGCATGAAAATTAGTAGAATATGAATGTCTCATCTTAAAGATTAACTCTAGTGAGTAACCATGCCAGACCTTAAAAACAAATTGGAAGCCTTTATACATCTTTATCTGATAGAGCAAAGTTCCGTAGTTCTTGAAAAGAGAACAGACATTCTAGGAGAAATCATGTGGACTCTTTTACATGCCATTAAATTACACAATGAGAAAAATGTTCAACAACAGTTTTATCACAAACACAGATGCAAAGTCACATGGCTGCCCAGTTCCTTCTTGTACTGACAATTAATTCAGAATCTGAACAGTAAAGCATCATCTACAGGAGATAACTGTATTGGAGACTGATGCAATTCACAAATGTGGATTTCCCATCTTTCCTGATCAGAGAATTGTGAACTTACAAGACCAGGAGGAGTGAATGAATAACATATCTTTCCAACTATTCCTATCAGATATCACTTGTGTTAGTCAGTCCTTAAGGAAAGCAGATCAATTGGGGATGGTTCCTCAATGAGACCGCCCCAAAAAAGGGGTAATATATCTTATTAATTTATCTGGGATCTCTGGTTTTAGACAGGGTGATCATATATAAGCTGGGTATTCTCCTGGTTTATGCCTACTGCCCTAGAATAATTAAATGTATCCCCTCCTTCCACTCTCAAAACAACCCAGTTTGGGTGGTAGTTTACATGGTCACCCTAGTCCTAATATCTCATGAGCAGAAGTAGGTTGCCATATAGTATGCACATTGTATCATATCACGAGCATGCACTGAATGAAGTAGTTGGCTATGGATAGCCATGACAATATGTGACATAGCTCTCTCTTCCTGGATAACATCATGCAGGATAAATTATTTCATAAATTCAAGGCCTAGATGTTCTTCTTTCCCATTTCTTCCAAAAGACATTAAGAAATGTACAGACAATTTATAACTCCCTTTTCTAGCATATCTAACAAATGTCACCAAAGGTGTTCACTCTCCAGAATTCAGTACAATTCATTCAACTTATAAGTTAAACCTCCAGGATGTCACAGAGCTCCAGTTCAGGGTGTTATTTCCCCAAAGTGCCAAAGCCATCTATTTTTCAATCTGCCAAACCAGCAACATTTTAAAAATGAAATATCCATAGTGCAGGAAATTCCAGTTCTAGGACTCAGACCTGAATGCTCTGGCTATTATTGTTAAATTGCGTGTGTCAGAAGTAGTTTTTTCCTGTTGGAGGTAGACAGTACGGCATGTACATTGTGGTTCACAGAAGCAATGAAAGCATGCTGTCATTAGATCCTGAAAGTGGCTAGAAACCTAAAAACAACCAATTTAAGGGGATTTTAAAAAAATTTATGATTTTGCATATAATTTAGATTTTTATGAGTGATTATTGTGCTCATACTTTAGGAATCATTGAAGAAAGTTTGTGGCTTACCTCCTTTGGACTTCTTGTTTAAGGAGTTCAATTACCTTTGATATTTTGGACACTTTTATAAAAAATAAATGAATGAATCTTAATCATCCTGTGTTATCTTTAAACATTTCAAAGGTTTCTGGGTTTCTCTGTCCTTACCCCACACACTTTTGAGTTGGTCTCTGAAACTGCAACTATAGTCAATGACATAATCAATGAAAATTTTTGTCAGTAGTTAATCATATCACATCAAAATTTGCTTCATTAAAGAAAAGAGTCATTCTGAGATAAAGAGAAAAATTTTGTTAAAACAAAGAAGTGCTGGAAAAACTGAAAAGTTCCTCACTTTTTTCTTTTTTTGACCCTTAATGCCTGTATACATTAATTGCTAAATGCATGTCATAATGTCACATTGAACTGAAATTGATATTGGTCTGTCTTGCATTGGCCAAACTGAATGTTAATGAGTGTGTGTTTGGTCTGGTCCCTTCTTGCTTTGCTTGTATGTACTAAAGTTGCCTTTTATATTGACTTTGGAGTCCATCATAAATAAAAGGAAGTCATTAAAGTAATTCTGATTTAAGTAACCTTAGGACAAGTAAATATTATAGTCCTCTTTAAAAAGTGCCTCCTTCACCCTGCCCCAGTAGAAAAAGATTTAACTAGCTGGGTTCAAAATAGGTAGAATACCTGTGTACACCTCTTTTTCATTCCAGGACATATTTATTGAAAGTCTAATACACCATAGAACAAATGAGCAAAGCCTCAATTTTACAATTTGGTGGAAGAGATTTACATGTGTGTGCATACCTAAAGTGTCAATTACATTTTACCGAATTAGAGGGATATCTCAAATAAAACTAGGAAAATCAAAATTAAAAATAATAAATTATTGATTCCATTGGGAGTATCAAGAGAGACTTATAAAAGTGTCAATTTTGAAGCTAGCTCTTAAAAATGAGCTAAATTTTTATTAGAATTTCAAATGAAGGAAATACCATGAGCAAAAGCAAAGAAGAATAGCTGCTGGTTGTATGTGTAACTGGATTTTGTCACATGATTATAAGTAAGTGGTGAAGGAGAATGAGATGTCAAGAAAGCTAAGCTTTCTAACCTAGGTGAACAAATGTGAAATAGGAAAATGAAGATTTTTCTTTTGTTCAGAGAACTCAGTTCACTGAAATGGATGTCCCACTGGAAGTACTAAATGAGCCATTAGAAACACAGACCTAGAGAAAGAAAAGACTGATAATATATGGAGATAAAGATTTGGAGTGAATTCAAACAGGACATTCAGTGAGATGATTCATAGCAAACTGTATAATCTTGTATTATCTCAACATTCAATGACTTGGGGGTGGGGTGAAAGAGAAGGGAAAGATACAGACAGAAAGACAGAAGGAGAACTGAGAGAGAATACATAGAACCCAAGGAAGAATTGATTATCTTTGTCAAACTGGTCTTGACTTGTATTGTCAAATGTTCTGGAAATTGGATAGACAGAGATATAGAAGATCCAGTATTGTAAATGGAGTATTTGAATTGCACTAAGACAACCTAACACAGCTCTCTAATTAGTCAAAAAGAAATATGAACAAATGCAAGTATTATTATCATTATCTGACTCAGTAATATTATTTTCATGGATTTTTTTGGTCTTAATAAACATCTCACCCTCTGTTTCATTTATGTCAAGTGTTGATCCTTAAACTGTGTAAAACCCTTCTCTAACTTAGGGGATATATATACGTCATTTTCCCATAACTGCAGGCTTGAACACTTCATTGTTCTTCCCACATGGAAATGAGCTTCAAGCATGGCTGTCTTTGGAGGTTAAGGGAGTAGTATAAGGTGGGATATGCCTTATCTAAGTCTCTTAATCACAGAATGAGGGGATTCATGCACCTAATCTTTAAGTGGCTTAGCCATCTTTGGATGTTATTGGCTAATAAATTGTCTTTTCTTGACTAAAATAAATTTTCGTATTTGGATCAAATGTGACATAGATGTTGAATTTTCACCCTCTAATTGATTAAATGTGGAAAAATTGGAAAGCATTTGTTCAACTGGAATTTATATGTCCAAGAGCTGCTATGTGATGAGGGGAAGAGGGAGATGGGAGATGGGAGAGGGAAGAACGTTTTCTAAGAGTGCTTGCCATCTATCTTTCAGTGTCTTCCTTGATCAAATTATTTATTCACATTTTCATTTTTGTGGTCTGGAACTTGAAAACTATTTTTAATAGTTCTTTAAAAATAATTTAAAATGTGAACAAATTTATGGAAAACAAATTTTTGTACAATTCTGTCAGCATCTAGGGAAAATATCTTATTTCTCTAATTTTCGTCTACCTAGGAAGTTGTCCAACAGGAGGTGAAAGAAAAGTTGAGACTGGAATAGGTTTTTCTGCTGTCAAACTGGATATGTGCTTGAATCCTTATGGCTAAATTTATGGTATTACCTCTTCTTGTACTTCCTCACAATCAAGTTTTTGGTAATATGGCAAGGCTTCATTAACTATTGGAATCATTCATTTAATATTGCTTAAGCAAAGTAGAGTATTTCAAAATGAAGCAGATAGGAATTTTGTCTACAAAGAAATAAAATTGAATAATAATGATGAATCACAATTTAAATAGCCAAAAACACCAGATAAAATACAACACTATGTGGAAACAGATTCACAGAAAAGTATTGGGACATAATGGATAAATATAGCCTAGAAATGATGTTAAGGTAAGATTATGCAGGAAGCCAGTGCTAGGCCTAATATTTTCTTCTGCATCTACAAATTTGAGTGGGCTCCATTTAAGAGACAGAGGTGAAGAGAGAATTAGCAAACTGAAAAGTAGAGAAAGAACCCAGAAGGCAGCTGCACACAAAGAGATAAGGACTATAAAAGAAAGGGTAAGAGAGATGGCAACTGGCATACATCTATAAATATATAATGAACACTTCAAAAGAGAGTAGAGAAAAAATGAGGCCAAGATATTATTCAAAGATGTAATGGCTAATAACTTTCAAGAAGACAGAGAGAAGAAAGAAAGAAAGAAAAGAGGAACATTGGAGAAGAGATTAACCACAAAGGAAGACAATTAGACTGTCAGCCAACTCCTGCTTACTCTCCCCAGTCTCTGGTAGCTACCACTCTGCACTCAACTGCTATGAGATCAATATTTTAAAATTTCACATATGAATGAGATCATGCAGTGCTTGTCTTTCTGTGCTTGATTTGTTTCATTTAACATAATGATTTCCAGGTACTATCTTATATAGACACCAATCCCATTCATGAGGGTTCCACACTCATGATCTATTTATTTTCCAGAGGACCCATCACCTAATACCATCACATTGGAAGTTAGGATTTTGACATAAAAACTTGGGAGGACACAAACATTCAGTTCACTGCAGTGGGTAGTGAGATGGGAGATCAAGGGGAATTTAAGTGGATTAAGGATGTACATTTCTTTTGGGTGGTTCCAGGCCTTGAATCAGTGCTAGAGGTGTTGCAGCATCACATTGCACTTTTCTAAAATAAAGAAGTAATTTAAAGTTACTAACACAGTGTAAAGGACACCTCAAAACATTTGATAAAAGTTAATTGCCCTCTGGGCCCTCTCCATAAAATTAAAGTGTGATCATATCCTTTCTAATATCCCTGTGATGCTTTAGGTATCATTGTGACATTCAAAGGCATATGCTATTCTGAGTCCAGCCCTGAAGCAGAAAACACAATGAATCATGACACATTCCAGAAATGTGAGGTTAGAAAATAATATTCTTCAAATGCCCATCCTCTAGCCTTATTCTATCATTTGACTCATTAATTACCTTCTCCATTTGTCACCCCAGAGAATTAATTTTTAATTCCCAATTCCCCAATCTTTGGTGAGCCTTTCTGTGAGCACAAAGCAAGGGCCGTTTTAAAATGCAGCCAAGTGTAAGTCCATCAATTCTAGATTTAAGGTCAATGGCAATTCACACATTGACTCCAGGAGTTACCTAGAGACCTGCAGTCTCTACGCAGCCAGTGATGGTGGTTTTCAACATCTCTTTACTAAAATGAAGAACTGGGAAGGGACCAAATGGTGGCCTGGCTCTTTGGGAAACTGCCCTTGGATTTGATTCAAGGCTGCCTCTAGATTTATTTCCCAAAGAAAAAGCTCTGTTTCTCTTCTGAAAAGAACATGGGGAGAGGCTAAGAATAGGGATGGGGTGACAGGAGTGATGCTGTCATTTGGCTTTATTATGCAGGTCTCTTTCCCATGTTCTACTCTGTACGGCCCCTGTAATGCCAAAACACGACCATAGAAATACCCTCATGAAATGTCAAAGTTTTATTGTTTTCCAAATTCATCTGTGAATTTGAGACTGCTTCTAAGTTCCTGTTGCCTATCAGAGCTGATGAATTTGATGAATGCTTGGCCAGCTGAGTGGGCATTGTGAAGCTCCCACTCAGCAAGCCTTGGCAGGTTCCTAAAAGATGAAGGGAAAATGGGGAGGGAGGGGTATCCTGTCGGTTCCTCTTGTGCTTCTCACTGGAGAACTGACCTTGCATTTGCCTTTTCATCCATGAGTCCAGTGACAGGAGTTTTTTAAGCCTGAAAATTATGACCACCCTCTGCTTAACTGCTAGTGGAACCCTGTAGGGCTGCCTGCTACTGTTCTTAGTCCAAAAAGTAGGCTAACCTTAGGGACTCACCACTATGCATGCTCTGGACATGTCCAGACTCAGGAAGCGAGCTTACCCTGTTATTCCTACCCTGTTACTCCTCTGAGATAGTGTTATGGATTGAATTGTGTCTCCCAAAATTCACCCTAGTGTTAAACCCTAGCACCTCAGAATGTGACTGTATTTAAAGATAGGCCTTTCAAGAGATAACTGAGTTAAAATTGAGCCTTTAAAGTGGACCCGAATCTAATATAACTGGTGTCCTTTTAAGAAAAGTTCGGAACCCAGACACATACAAAGAGAAGACCATGTGAGGACACACAGTGAGAAGGCAGCCATTTGCAAGCCAAGGAGAGAGAGTCCTCTGAAGAACCAAATACACTGACACCTTGATCTTGAACTTTCAGCCTCCAGAACTTTGAGAAAATTAATGCCTGTGGTTTAAGTAGGCAGCCCTAGTAAGATAACACAGATGGTTCTATTCCTTTCTAGTGCCTGGACAACATAAATTCCCTAGAAAGTCCTTTCTGGCCCCAAGAAGGAAAGCAAGAGAACCTGAAAATCCTGGAAAAAATGATAGCTGCTTTAATGGCTCTGACTTCTGATTTTTAAGAAGTGTTGATTCTTTTGTGAAACAAATTTTTGCTCTAGCCTTCAACCAAAACAGTCCATAGTTATTTACTGAGCAACTACAATACAGTAGAACATAGGCTCTGTGCCTTAGGGAGGCTGCGTCAAAAAGTGCATGGTCTCAGAGTTCAAAAGAACCTCCTTAAAATCCCAGTTCTGCTACTTTCTGGCTGAAGGAACATGGATGAGCTATTTTATTTCTCTGAATCTCATTGTCTCATCTGTAAAAAAGGGATAATAATACCTTGAAATTTGTGTGAGGATTAGAAATGTTTACTGCAAAACTTTATCCAGTATCCAGTTCTTGTCAGAGAAGAAGCTAGTGTTTGGTAATGATAGCTGCAATAATAATAATAATAATAATAATAATAATAATAATAATAACAACAACAACACAGCATTAAATAAACAATCAAGCTCCGAGTCTGAAAACTGCTAAGGTCCAACGTACATCAATCCCTAATTTTTCCTTCAATCAAGTTACAATTTAGAGTCCAAGAAACTTAGGGTACCTGAGATGTGAGGTGACTTTGTAGATTCTTCTTTATTTTTAAGCAAAAAATTGTATCCTCTGTGAAGAATATTTTTTTCTTTTTCCCAATCTTTATATCTTTTAGTGTTTTTTTCTTGCTTTATCATTTTCATGAAAGCAATGATACCGAGCATTTTTTTCTTGTTCTAGATTTTAAACAAAGTGGAATATTTAATATTTTGCCATTAAGTATCATGTTCGTTGTTGGTCTTTTTGAAACTGGTTCTTAAACAAGTTCAGGAAATTTGTATTTGTATTCTAGCTATAAATTTTTATTATGAGTGGTTGTTGGATTTTATCTGGTATTTTCCCTGCATTTATCAAAATGACCATATTTTTTCACTTCGGTCTTTAGTATAGTGAATTACATTAATATATTTTCTAATGTTTAGACTTGCATTTTGGAAAACATCCAGTTTGGTCAAAATTTATTATATTTTGTTAATATATCACCAGGTTCAGGTTTCTAGCAGTTTCATTTAGCATTTTATTATCCGTTCATGAATAAAACTGCTATGTAAATGTCCTTTCGTAGCTTTCCTTTGCTAATAGTGGCACCAAGTTTTTCCTTCCTTAATAAGGTAAGGAGATAATATTTCCTCATTTTGATTATCTGAAAGGTTGGAATTGCCTGTTCTTTGAATATGTGGTGGGATTCACCTCTAAAACTATTGGGGCTGATGTTTTCTTTGTAGAAAGATTCTAAATAACCGATTCAATTCTTTGGGGCTTTATCTCTTCTTAAGTTGGTTTAGGCATCATATTTTTTTCTACTAATTTTGTATTTTTTAATTTTTCTAAGATGATGGCATGGAGGTCTACCTCTTCAATAGTCTCTTTCAGTTGCATTTATTCTTTGTCTCTATTTCCATTCATCACTCCTATGAAAAACTCGTCAGTTTCATTAATTCTTTTCAAAGACACAACCTTTGCCTCTTGCACTAGCAGAAACACATTTGTTCACTCTTATGTCCCCCACACCTAGTATCCCGCCTGGCATGTTATAAGCACTCAATAAGTATTTTTTGAGTGAAAAAGAAAAGCATTGAAAAAGCATAAGGAAAAAATGTGGCTAAAGACCGAGTCTTCAAATCTATAGCAGAAAGAAAGAACAATTAAATATGTGGATCTTTCTCAGAAGAAGAAAAAGTAAATGAAGCTTAATAAAGAGTATGTCCTTTGATTATTTATATCCACATTCAATATTTGCCTAATTGTGATCTCCTAGAAGTAAACACAGATCTTGAAAGATTTTAAACTCATAAAAATTTCCTTAAGAGTTCTAGTAGTTTAAATAAAAGGAGCTTTGTTTTCAAAAACACATGATAGGCCCTGGCATGAGAAACAAGTGAGATCATGAATTTGCTAACTTTTCTTCACTGTTGCAGACATTAGTCAATATTTTATCTTATGACACACAATACTGATCCATCACTATTGTTTATTCACTAAACTGATGTTGCTTATATGCTGCAAGTGAAGGGGCCTTATACATGCAGAAATGCAGAGGAAATGTTGAAAGAGCAGTGAGCTTTGCTCCTGTTGCTTAATGCAGTCCTTCAGATATTGGGTTGTGCAATAGAGAAGTGTGACCATTCTTTTTACTCTCAGGAAGAACTCTCAAGTGATCAGCAATTCTAACCTTGCATCTCTGTTCTTAAACCAAATTGAAAAAGAAGGGAAGAAAAGTCAGTTTCCTGTATTTTCTACACCTTTAATCTATATACTTCGTAGAAGTTTTCTGGTGCTGCCTGAGCTGGCTGAGAATCAGATCGATTGCATGAATTTATAACAGGGAAACTATGGCGATCAGGATGGGTGTGCTAGCCCAAGCACATACTTTCTAACAAAATCCTCCTATCAGATCATTTTCTTTTCCCGCACAGTGAAATACTGAGTACAAACTCCAAGCAAATGACAGTCCTGCAGATCTCATTTTGGGATATGGCACTTAAAACTAAAGGACACCTCTAACAATTCTTCCTACCAACCCAAGGGAGTGACAGGTGAGGCTACCAAATGTGAGTGCTTGAACTGAGGGAAATGGGTTTGAAGCAGCCCCCTCCCACCCCACTGCTAATGATCTGAGCCCCAGAGAGGAGGTAGGGAAAGTATGACTTCTGGGAAAATTTTTAAAATGAATATGTGAATTGAGTATACTAAAAGGGATCATTTTAAAAATTGTAAGTGTTATAGACTAACACTATGTATTTGGCATGGTGGGTACATGAGATTGTTTTGCATATTTATAGCACAACTATATGCCAGTATGTTGTGCATAACAGGTGTTGATTAATATTTTTTAGAAAGATATGTGATATAAAGAACACTGGTCTGAGAGTCAGGAGGCTTGAATTGTAATCCTGACTCTAACATTAACTAACTGTGTGACCTCAGGAAAAATCACTGAGTTTCTTTGCATCTCAAGGTTTTCACCTAACAAGCCAAAGATAAGTTGAATGGCCATGGATTGCTTCCAAGTTGTCTAATCTGTGCTTCTGTTAATGCTATAAGAACAGGTCTCCATACCACAGAAAAACTATTTTCTCAATGAATCACAAAGGCAAGGAAGTCAATGAGACTTGCAGTGAATGACCTGTAGTCTGATGTGACTGGAGAATTGGGTTCTGGAAAGCTGACACAAAGGATAAGAATGGAAGGTCTAAAATCATCACTGAGTGTGGGAGATAAAGAGCTGCAGTTGAAGATGGTCAAATGAGTCAATCTAGTCTGTTAAGACAAAAGAAGTCTATAATACTTCAGAAAGTGACATCATCCTATATTTTGATAGGGCAGTGGACTTTGAACTTTACTGCACATCAGAATCCCTTAGGTATATTTTTTTTAAACATAGAAGTGCCTCGGACCCTCTGATTCAGTAGAATGAAACTTATTTATTTAGTGCTTTATGGTTTACATGTCTCTCAATAATATTCTTTGATCCTCACAGCCAACATGGAAAAGGAGAGGAGTAGGTTCAGTTATGGTTATTTTGCAAGAGAGAAACCTTAGGCTCAGAGAAATGATATCTATGAGGTTCTACACCCATATTCTGGGCCCATATCCAGTACTTTTCCATCATAGCTCAACTACCTAAACTGAGAACATGGATAAGGTGAGGGGAAAAAATTATTTCCCAACCCAAGGAAATATTGGAACCAAGAAGCACAAATTTGAGATTGGCAAAGGGTAAATTGAGGTGCACTGAAAAAGCACTTCTTCATAATGATTACATTCATGGACCTACTAACTCAAAGCTATGGTAGAATATGGTAGAAGGGTTAAGGATGTTTTCACTCAAATCACAAGTGAAGGATCCACTTGCTTAACTATTTGAGTGTAGTACCATATGTATGCATGTATTTGTTAGAGTCTTAAAGGCCAAACTAAATGTATCATGTTGCTGACAGACTACAAATTACAGTCAGATATTCTCAGAGCTTATGTATATTCTTATCTGCCTCATCCTTCCACCAAAATTTCAGTTATCCATGCCCTCGGAAAGAAGGAACAGCTCAAATAAATGAAATGGCCACATCACCCCCAAATCAGCTACAAAATATGAGAATGTGGTCATGATCTCATTACCACAGAAAGACTCGGGGCCCCTGGGTGACATCAGGCAAGCTAGTTATTACGTGGTTAAAATGGAGAAGGAAACTAACAGTTATCAGATGCCTGCAGTGTGGTAGGCCCCACTTTACATACACTATCACATCTAGTCCCTGCAGGAATCCCAAGAGGGCAGTGTGAAAAATGAATCCCTTCTCACAGGTGAGGACAATCAGGTTCTCATAGGTTAAGTAACATGCCCAAAGTTACAGAGCTCCACATAGTGCAATTGAGACAAGTCTGCCTACAAAGTTTGTTCTTTGCACTATTTAGTGTTTCTTTTTTGCACTTTCATTGGTGCATAATAATTACACATAAGAGTAGGCTTCATTGTGACACACTTGCACATGCACTTCACATAATTTGGTCAGTTTCACTCCCCAGTACCGCCCCTTGCCCTTCCCTCCTCCCTCGCCCCAATCCTCCTCCTCTATCCCATGGTAGCCCTTCTATTTTCATTAGTGTTCTCTCTCTCTCTCTCTCTCTCTCTCTCTCTCTCTCTCTCTCTCCCTTTCTTTTCCTTTTTCCTCTCTAGTTTCCACATAGGAGAAAAAACATATGACCCTTGACTTTCTGAGTCTGACTTATTTCACTTAACATGATACTCTCCAGTTCCACCCATTTTCCTGCAAATGAGATAATTTTGTTCTTCTTTCTAGCTGAATAAACTCCATTGTGTATACATACATTATACACATTTTATTTATCCATTCATTGGTTGATAACTCCTGGGCTGGCTATTGTGATTTGTGTTGCTATAGTCTTGCTGAATTTAATTCATTTGAATAAGTACTGAGAAGTGGAACAGCTGGGCCACGTAGTGTTTCTTATAATCTCCCAGAAGGTAAGAAGACTGATGCCATGTAACAAGCAACTAAGTGCCACTGTGAGATGGCTGCTATATTTAGTGAGCTACATGTCAGTGTTTTCTGAGGCTTTGTCTGGGGGCATTTCTGTGCAGCTCATATCATTAGCAGCAGCATCTGGCACAAGGGCAAGAAGACAGGACACCTGACATAGGGTGCATCTGATCCTTATGCTGACATGTGCCCTGTGAGCTTTGAGAGTTTTCCTAGCATGGGGAACCCTGCCTCACTTAATCACCCTGACATTGAGTAACAGATGTGACATTTCCAACAGTAAGGCACGCAAACTGTCAAAAATAAATGAACACTAAGAGCAAGAAATTCAGCAGCCAGAAGGTTGTTGAGTAATCAAAATCTACCACCTATTATAAAAGCCAGAATTCATAGAAGCTTCTGCTTTCAATTTTTCAGGGTGCTAAATCCCAAGGAAATACTTAGCATTACACATACTATCCTTAAATACAAACCAAATTAAAAGATACATACTTGATGCAAAGGATTAAGTGCCAAACCTTTAATGCCCTCACCCTAATACTGAGAAAATGCCCATAGAATGTGCAGCCTGGCTAGCACCAATTGATCCTGATTAACAGCCCCAAACACAGTAGACACAGAAAAGCATCCACTCCCACTGAACCACCACATCATCTCTCGCTTGGATGATTGCAATAGCCTCATCCCTGCTACCCCCACATTGTTCACCCCCTTTCAGCCCACTCCTCACCAATAGCCAGACCATCTTCTTGAAATATAGATGTGATTGTGTTGTGCCCCCTGCTCAAAACCTCCCATGGTTTCCCAGTGTTCTCAGAATATGTTAGATTCCACCACAGCCAGCCACTCCCAGCAGCCTCACCTCACTGCATCACACCAAGCTCTCCTTTGTACTTCCTTTAGTTCCAACCACACCTGCCTTCCTCTGGACTTCATCACAGGTCAAATCCTCACCTGAATCACACTTTTTCTCCCCATCCCAAACTCATTTCCTTAGCTAATTTCTTTTTATCTTATTACTGCCTACCTGTCACATTTTCAGAGTGCCTACACTGTGTGTCCTATGTAATTTCTCACATTGCCCCACTTTCAAGATGATTGTGATTGAAATGCTGTGATTAAGCATTTGAGTGTTTGTTAATGTCCATTTTTCCTACCAAAATGTAAACTCCATGCATGTAGGAGAAAATGACTACCTTGTCATTTAGTGCACACCGTCCTGCTCTTCAGTGCCATATATTGTTGTTCATTTACTCTTTGTTGAATAAACAAATGAATGGACATAGTTACCCTTTCCCTGAAAGAGTTTTCTTTCATACTAAGTGTCTAGAAAAATCCAAAGTGGGTTTCCTTTTGGACTGAGTGCCTGTCCCTGAATGTCAAATTATCTCTGCTGGGCACAGGATGGCTTACTGTACTGAGAACAAGCTCCCTACTACTACCAGACACCAGTCTGATGTTACAGATTTCATCTACAAGATGATTCCTGTGGTATTAGCCACAATCTAGACCACAAATGAGACCAGATAATAAGAGGTCAATTGCTTGCCTTGCACAAAAGAGCCATTCAATAAATGTTGTGTTGGAATCTGAGAGTTGAGCAAAGTCTACCAAAAACCTCATACTGAAGTCTGAAAGTGTAGAATGTGATTTCAAATATTGAAATTTGTTGTTCACGCCTACAACCATACCACCCTGAACACACCTGATCTCATTTGAAACTCATTGTTCACATTGGTGTAACTTTGCCAAAGTATATTTCGTTGGTTGCTTAAGAAAATACGATGATCTTGGTTAGAATCTACATCTAACTTTGTTAATCAAAACCAAACCAAAAGCAAAACAAACAGCACTCTGAGAGGTTTAACTTTTGCTTTATGGAGCAAAAATTTCTGTCTTTATGTCAGGAATCTGGAGACCCAGAGAAGGGTATGACATGTGGGCAGTGCTACAAATATGCTTCTGGCCCACAGGTTCTGCTTTGTGCCTGTGTCTGATGATAACTAGGATGGCAGGAGTCTGCAGACATGCCACAGCAGAGCAACGATGGGGGGCAGCATTTAATATGGAATCATGAGCAAATGTAATACTTCCTTCTTAGTGCATAACCTAACACTGCATCTTAATCATGCAGGTAATGTCAAATGCTGATACAATGGCATAAAACAAAAGGGGAAAGTGCAAATAAATGATAGATGACAGCAGTTAAGGTAGTAACCAAACCAAGTAGATGAGAAGTACCAATGCCCGTGTCTGTATTACATTCCAGTACTCAGTGATCAGAGTGGAGGTGAGTTACAAAAATCAGCTTCATCATCATAGAAGTCCCATGTAGGAGACCATTTAAAATATTAAGAAAGACAAAACTCACACATGCTCATGCACCCTTGTACACTCATACATGCATCACACACACAGCATGAACAAGCTAGCGAAGCCAGTGATGCCAGGCACCTGCATGCAAATCCTTCCCTGCTCCAGCTCCCACACCATGAGGGGTCTCAGACTCCCTTGCCCCAGCACAGCAACTGTTCCGGAGTGTCTCAAGCTCCAGAGGCATGGCCAGGAGGTTCCCTCAGAGTTTCCACAAATACATCCTTGTGCAGCTCTGGCCAACCTGGTATCTGACAGGGTTAGCTGCCAGACCTGCCAAATTGTCAGCACAGTGTCCCAATGCTGGAAACAAAGGTACTGACTAAAACAGCCTTTCTTCTGTCTCCCTGCTCCCCCAGCCCCTATGCATGTATCCGAAGACCTGAAGAGTTCCTTTGCTTTCCCTGGAATTATTTAGCCAACTATGGTTTTGGAATATGCCAAAGCAAGTTCTAATCAAATACCTTATCTCTGGGTTTGTCTTCCACCTAAAATATGAGTCACTCTAAGAATCAAACAATTTAAGTTACCCTTTGTCTGTACTACAGTTTCCTTCTTTTGGATCAGGCTTCATGTCTCTTCTAGGTCTAAGTCAACCTTTACCAGGCCTTGGGCAGCCCAGGCTTTACTCTGGTGTTCACTTCACTGCTCTTGAGTACGTAAGAAAAAGAAGAAAAAAAGGGGTGGGAGGAATCAAGGTTTGAAACTGGCATCAACATCCCATTGGATGTTACTAAGAATCAGATAATAGGAAAAACTTAGATTTTATTTCCAGGCAAGGCTGTGTTATCACTTCACAATATAAGCAGCTGGTTGCTGCCCAAATACCGATGTGATTACCTGTCATTCTGTTTCAGCCATTGTGGTTTAATGTTTTTGTTTCAAATTTTTTTAAGCTTAAATATATCCATAAAGAAATATAGCTTGTCATAGGAAGGACCACAACTTACATCTTCATTAGATTATAATTCAATATTGAATTGAGACCTGAAAAGGTCTAATACATAGATGAGGAAGTCAAGGGACAAACTGTGCTTATTTCTCATTTTTTTTACGGTTTGTGGTCAAAGTCATGCCAGTGTTCCTTGTGGGAACTTGGTTGGATTGCTTAATTGCACCATGTTCAACCTGGCCTTCTTTCAAAAGCAGAGATTTCAATCTTTTTCCATCACAAGATCATAAAAATCTGATCTCTATACATGCTTATATGCTTATAAAGCACCAAAGGTAATTTAAGAAAACATAAAACTCGATATTTACCTTAATCTTTGAAAGTCATATAGCAAGGGGCCTGGTGACATCTAGATGCCATAAAAATGTACAGTGAAAGGCAACTGGTTACATTTGCACAGGAGAGATGAGTGTGAGTTGGAGAAGAAAATGTTCTTCATATAGGACTTTAATATTTCAATTTCAAGTAATAAGAATATATTCTCGTAGACATAAGACATACAAGACAATGCATCACGGTTAACACACTCAGTCACACAGGCTTGGGATCAAATTTTAACACTGGCCGCAGGGCCTTGGACAAGTCAGTTTACTCTGCAGCTCAGTTTCTTCACCTGTCAAATGGGGAATAAAGCACATTTTGGCATATCATGGTTGCTCCACAAACAATAGAAGCACCTCTAAGAATGGAATGTGTTGATCTTCTGAAGGTGGCTAGAATGCAATGTGGTAGGACAGTGAGGACACAAATAGCCTCCAATGAAGCCCCATCATGGAGCCACTCCTTCGTCCTTTATTCAGTCACTCACCAAGAATATACTAAGACCTGCTATGTAGCAGGAATCCAGCTAGAGTTTGAGTGCTCATCTTTAAGAAGGGAGAGAGCTGTATAGAGACAATGACAGGCAGGAGGTTCAAGGCTAGAAGAGAGGGAATTGGGGCCTCTTTCTTGTTCAACCAAGGAGTTGAACTTGGAGTAGAGCACAGGAATTGGACAAAGGGTCACAGAGATGAACTACAGCCCCAGCATAGGGAATGGCTAGTACAAAGGGGTCAACGTGAAAAGAACATGGAAAGTGGCATGGTCTTATTTGTGTGAGTCTAGGGCTGAGGGCATTGTCGGGCATGTGACAGGGGTTGGGAGTGTGTCTGATTGAGAAGAGGAAGGAAAGAAAAGTTGACCCAGGTGTGAGGATGAGATGAAGAATTACCAATGAAGAAGCTTGAGATGAATATGATAGGAGCAAGGATAGGAGATGAGAAGAATAAGATAAGCCAGCACGGATGATGGGTGGCAGATGGTGTGAATGGAGCACTTGATGTAGAATTTAGAAGACCTCAGTGGCTAGTTGGCCAGTGCTGCTTGCATGGCCTTCACTAAGGCCCCTTGGTACCTTTCAGTTCCAGTTGCCCCAGCTCTGGAATCAGGGAACAGCGCCTGTTAAATTCTGAGATCGTTTCTGGTCTGTCCAGTTTAAAAAAAAAAAAAAACAAATGTGTTACCTTTCTCCTCAGTGCTGGCACTGTCCTAGCCACTTGGGATCTGAAGATGAACAAAATATGTTGGTTATTCTCCATTTGCTATTCCCACCTGCTCAGATCCATCCCCTTCATCCCTTTTCTGCTCATTTGGTGACCCAGAAGTCCATCCTCCATGCATCACCAAGGCTTCCTGGCCATCTGGTTGTTTCTATCACCTTCACACAGTAGGAGGCTCTGAGGAGAAGGGCAGGAGAGAGGGGTGGGGTTACTTCTCTGCCCCCACCCCCCATTTCCTCCTCTCTGAGGGCTGGCTAGCTCTCTTCACGATTATAGCATCGGCCTCATAGGCCGTCTTCAGTGACTGCAGCCCTCTCTGAGGTCCAGTAACTCTATTTCCCCACTTGCTCCTCCAGGCCCAGATATGCCAATGAACTTCACTTTTGTTAGTGTCTGGTTACCCCAACTTCCTTTCAACCTCACTTCAATCTCCATGCATAATCACTTTAAAATTTCTTCAGTTAAACCATATGAGTGAGCCAGGCACAATGCTGTACACCTGTAATCCCAGCAACTCAGGAGGCTGAGACAGGAGGATTGCAAGTTCAAGGCCAGCTTCAGCAACTTAGTGAGGCCCTAACTAACTTAGCGAGACCCTGTCTCAAAATAAAAAAATAAAATAAAAAGGCTGGGGATGTGGCTCAGTGGTTAAACACCTATGAGTTCTATCCTTGGTACCAAAACAACAACAACAAAAAAAACCCAAATGAGTGGAATTTCATTCCTGCCGGACTCCTAAATCTTACAGAGCTTAAAGTACAATTGGGAAGGCAGAATTATAAATATGTCATTTTATCCTCATGTAAAATACCAGAGAAAAAGCCAAGGAGGAAGCAGTGCTGAAAGGCTGAAGAAGAGATGCTCAAGGGAGGTGTTTGTGGAGAAAATCCCAGGATCAGGATGGAAGTACTAACCATGGAATTAATGGTACCAAAGAGTTTATGTTGCTACTATGGCTATTATTGTTGTATTCTGAACAACTTATCAGATAAACAGCCCAAAGAGAAGTATAATCTGCCATATTAGAATAGAGTAGCACATACTGAGCATGTGTAATGGGAGAAAAGGCACAATTTTAGCTGTGAATTTGAAAAAGGGTTGGTTTTTGTTTTTTATGCAGGTTGATCATTTTCAATACTGTGAAAACAGAGAAACAAAGATCAACACAACCAGTGATTTCTATACTGAAATTGATTAAATTTCTTCCTAACGCCTCTGATACTTGGTATCATGATTCCACAGAATGGAGCAAGTTCTAACTTTCTCCATTGCCATTTACACTGTCACAGAGAACACAGTGGTGTCCTTTGTGGTGTGCACATGGCAGATGTTCCACTGCCCTGCCCCTGAAATCACCCAAGTTATGAGCAAAGTAGGAAGATGGTCATTGCATCACACACCAACCATAGCACGCAAGCACACAGGGGCAGCCCAGCTATGTGGAAGTCAGGCCTCTGTTCTGCGTCATATTGGAGCCATCAGCTCGAAGACCTTGAGACCCTGTGACCTTTACTCAGTGAACAGAATAGAGAGCCTTAGAAATCCATCTACTCAAGCAAAATCACAGGTCAAGAAAGAATGCCTATAATCCCAATGGGAGGCTGAGGCAGGAGGATCACAAGTTCCAGCCCAGCCTCAGCAACTTAATGAGACACTATCTAAAAATAAATAAAGATAAAGCAAAAAGGGCCAGGGATGTGTCTCAGTGGTTAAGCCCCCTGGGCTCAATACCCAGTACCCAAAAATGAAAAAATCAAAACTCTAACAAGCATAGCATTGTACCAAAATCCCTTCATTTTAGATCTTGGGCAGGTTATTAATCCATCTGAGCCTGTTTCTTCATCAAGAAACCAGAGTTAATAGTAATTCATGATAGTATTGAGACGATTCAATGAAATCATGTAGGTTAAAGACAGCTTGATGTACTGCGGAGTTGGCCTGATATGGGGCAGTCCATGTTCTGCTGGCATGACTCAACATACTGGGCACATACAACTTCTTAGAGGTTTAGCTTGAGCTATACCCAAGAGGTTCAAGATGCTCTAACATGATCCTTATCGTTTTCAGTCCAGAAAAAAATCAAGTGTCCTCAATATTCAGGGAATATTTTGAGGGGACTACAAAGTTGCAACTGCTCCAAAATCACCTCCTAACCAGTGGGGCAAACCAATACCCCTCTTACCTAGCTTGAAATTTCATTCTTTGGAACTAGTACCAGACAGCTTATTCTTTTTCTTCTCTTTCTCTCGTTTCCCTCTCTCTGTCCTCCACCTCTCTCTCTCTCTCTCTCTCTCTCTCTCTCTCTCTCTCTCACACACACACACACACACACACACGTGCGCATGCACACGCACACCTGCCAGCTACCAGTTTGCACCAAAAATAACCAGTTGTACTGACCCAATCATGAGTTCCATTTTCTCTAATAATTGTTGGACCCCTAATGTTGTTACTGACCCTTTCACTTAGACTTCTCAGCACCTGCCTCGGTACCTATCTCATAGTTAGCAGACAACCACAGCTGTTGCCTCACTGTGAAAAACCCACACTATAAATCCTCAACTCTCTCCCCTTTCCCTTTGCATTCAGGAGGCTCCCGCCCCTGACCTCCAGTTTGATGTTCCGTTATCTAGCAGAAGGCAGGAAACTGAGGGAAGGAGAACCACATGATAGGAAGGAAAAGGAAGAAAACTTCTCCAGGCTTGGGAAGGAAACCTCTAGAACTTTAGGATGAAATTAAATGGACAAAGTGATTTGAAGTACTATTTTAATAAGTTTAATGAATCAGTCAAACACACACACAAAATAATAGATCTGCATAGTCAAATGTATTTATTGACTAAAACAGAACAAACTATTGTGGGAACTTGAAGGGCATAAGGGACACACTTTTGACAAAAGCTTCTTTCATCAAGGACATGCACCCTTATCATTGGGGTTACCTACTATATCTCTCTATAAAGTTGACCTTACCACATGAAGAGTATTAATAGGGTACATTTCTAAACCCATCATTGTATAGTTTATGCTGAAACAAAAGACATTTACCTGATCAGAATTTAAAAGTAGTAAATATTACAGTTATAATTCCTTGCCAGCACCTTTGATTCATGTAACAGCAACCTGACCTAGTCCTCAAAAGATGCTCCTTAAAAGAACAAGTGACCTGGCAGAGGAAAAACTAAGTCATGTCTAGGACTCTTGTGGACTCTCAGTCTCCTTCCTTGAGCTAAGTGTGTGATAGAGATCCATTGACCCCCCTAACCAAGCAGCTCTGCATGAATCATGGAAGCTGGTCTTGTTCTAGAAAGGGAATCACACCCATCCCAGAGTTGCAAAGGTAAAAGCAGGCTCCAAGCCAGGTGCAGGTCTCAGGCTGCTGAAATAAGCCTATGATTGTCATGATAAGGGCAGCTAAAGTTTCTCAGCTCTGGGGAGTAGCAAGCCCTCTGAAATATCTACTATCAAAACCATATGCTTTAGCCAGGCACGGTGGCACATGCCTGTAATCCCAGCAATTTAGGAGGCTGAGGATCAGTATAAGGCCAGTGTAAGGTCAGCCTCAGCAACTTAGTGAGGACCTAAACAACTTAGCAAGACCCTGTCTCAAAATGAAAAATTAAAAATAAAAAGGGCAGCAGATGTGGCTCAGTGGTTAAGCACCCCTGGGTTCAATCCCCAGTGCCAAACACACACACACACACACACACACACACACACACACACACCTTTAACAGCTATGAACACTGTCCTGTCTCCTTGTGGGTGTGGGGGGGCCATCCTTTTAAAACCAAAGTCTAAGCCAATGTCCAGACACACCCAACAGTGGATATTTTATCACTAGCCAGCCCCGCAAGCCACAGGTCTTCACTGCCCAAATGCACTTTTCCCAAGCTCAGACAAACTTATTCTAAATTGTCAATGCAGGCAGGCATTTTAAAGAGACTTTAAACACTGGGCATTGTTGTGGAAGCTTTGCATCTATATCTGCATGCAAAGCAGTAGGAAATTGTAACTTTGGTAGACAGTGTGCTTATCCATGTTGCTTTCAACTCCTAAACTCTGAATGAACAGAAAGGTTACTGCAATCTTTGGTCTGTGATGATTAACCACAGGAAACAAGGAGCAAAAGCTTGTCCACAGCCTGTTTTGAATTTCTAATGCTGCCCCTAGTGCCTGGGTTAAAGGAAAAAAAAATATTTGTGGTTCTCATTAAAAATGGCAAGGCAGACCTATTCAAGGGGAGTCATGGTGATGGGCATTGGGGCCACTGCAATGGGGCCTTGCAGTGGGAGAAAGAAATTGGGCTAAATTCCAACTCCATAAAGGACAAGTGGGGATTTATAGCCAAAAAACAGAGTAGGGGGCTTGTTAGTGCAAAATTACTTAGAGGAAACATCAGGGAAAAGGGGGTTTCTGGCTAAACCACCTTGATAGGATTGATGCTGAAGGCCAGCCAGCTGGAGTGATAAGATATAAAGAAGGATAGTCAGATACCAAGAGTGAGGGATTTTTTCTAAACTTTGCTAGTAGAATCTCCAAGAACAAAAGGGGCAGCCCAAAGTCTGGTCTAGTCAAGCAGAGGACTGAAAGGAGCCTGACCAAAGTTTTGGTCAAAGGAGAACCTTGTCACTAGTAACATAGACAGCACCCCAGTAGAAAACAAAGCAATATTCTTCTCCAGATCCTCAAATCCAATTTTACAGCATCCATCTATGCCACTGGTTCTCTCCCATCCCATTCATTCTATATTTTATCAAGCTATTTTTCCCATAGAATCCTTTCAATCACGTATGCCACTTTTTTATGAGGAGGAAATGAAGGCTGGGGAGAAGGCTCATGGCTACTTCTGGATCCAAAGGCAGAATGGGAAGTTCCATTAAGAACCTAAGCCACAAGCCCACTTTCCTGTGCAGTGGGGACAGTTCCCAAAGTGCTGGCTCATCATTCCAGCTTCAGCCCACATACTTATCCATATTGTTGCAGCCCTCAGGGACAGTGATAGGAAACAGGCACAGTGAGGGTGGCCCAGAGAACACATTAGTTCTGGTGGGCCCAAGGACTCAAGGAAGAAAATACTCAAAACCAATGTAGTGTTTAGCACACTGACCACCTCAACATCTTCCTAACATTCCCTAGGGTCAGGGTGGAGAATATTGATACTTAGATTTGAAAAAGAGACTACAGAGATAATTTTAGGAAAAATTGGAGTCCCCTAAATTTATAAGCATTTTTCAAAGATCAGGAGAATAAAATCTAAAAGAGAAAAATCTTTTAATTAGATATCTTCTAGTCCACTGAATTTTCAGGAACTGAAAGCTATAAAATCATGAGCCAAAATAAACGTTTCCTCCTTTAAGTTGATTTTATCAGGTATTTGGTCACAGTGACAAAAAGCTAACACATCATCCTGAATGGCTGTAATTATACAATTGTCAAAACTCTTGGAAACTGCAAAATTTAAAATTTACTCTAATTATACTTTGATACAACCAGATAGAAAATACTTATAAAATCAATATATACTTCTCATAAAAATAAATAAATATGTAGGCAAAAATAAAACATTCACTGTTAACAGTTTAAAAAAATTTAATTCAGTTTTTAAGTCTCCCAGTAGCCTTTTTAAATTTGCGATGACAGGGACATTGTCTTTGTTTGTTTGTTTTGGTTGTTGTTTGGTTGGTTTTTGGTTTGGGTATCTGTCCATGGCCCCCTAATTTGATTAGTGTCACCTAATGTTTTCTGAGTAATTTCCCTAAAAATCAACTTTAAACATAGCAGTACTATTCCTCTATTTAGCATTCACTCAATTAATATTTATTTGGCACCTGAAGAATGCAAGTCACTGAACCAGGCACCAAGGAGCATGGAGGAGCAGGGCAGTCTGCAGTGATACCAAAGGGGAGGACAGCTCCATCATCCATCCTGGAAAGGCAGAACCATTCTTATCTCAAACAAAAGAACTTCCACCGATGGTGGTTGATTATGCAGGCATTGGAAGGCAACAATGGGGTGGTGAAACAGTCCAGAATAAACAACGGGAGCACCACTGCCATCCTTAGGCAGAAAAAACAAGGAGATCTGCTCCCAGGACCCAGGATCAGGGGCCCCCATTAGAGTCTGGAAGCAGGTGGGAGTTAGAGCCTCAAAGAGGATTATGGCTCTACTAAAGACAGCTCCCAAGGCACAGGGAATGGGGAAAAGACCCTGGTTTATCTTGTTGGTGCCTCATACTGGTCCCTCTTAGAATAAATCAGTTGACATTGGAGTGTGGACAGCACAGCCCACAGGTCCCTGTGACACACAGCAGAGCAGGGAACGCACAGGTCTAAGCAAACAGGCCATACACAGGGAGTGTTGACACCTGTGCACTAACCAAATACAAATGAGCAATCCCACAGGGAAAGCAAGGCAAATGTTCAATGACCCTACAATAATCGCCTTAACAGAATTACAGGCAAACCATAATGAATATTTAGGAAAAAGAAATATGCATTCCATTTAGAATTATAGATATCTTATGAGAGAGGCAGTGCTCTGAATATTTGGGGAAAATGGATGGAATCTTGAAATCTAGAGAAAGCATAAAAAGGATTCTATTTACAAATAACTAGTAGGCAAGTAACTTTTCTGGAATCAACTACTGAGACCATATTAAAGATGGACCAAAGTGCCAAGACAGGGAATGTGAATTTTTCCTGATAGATGAGAATCACTGAAGATTTGGGGACAGAGAAGTGACAAAATCAGGACTGTATTTTAAGAATTAGTCCGATAGAAGTATGGGGGAAATCTATTGGACATGGATACATCATGTAGAAGATGACGTCTTGAGCTAAGTGGGTGGCCATGAGAATACATGGAGTTGGTGTCAGAGAATAGGAGTGGTAGGAGAAGGGGGATATAAAGATCTCTTCTTCCCCACCATGTCTTTATTTAAGATGGTGCCGGCAGAGCTTCTCTTCCGGGTTGTTCCCCTGCTCCACCCTGCTAATGGCTCGAACCTTAGACCAATGACCGAGCAGGGAACCAATAGTTTGCCGCCCCACCACTTACCAACAACCCGCCCCTCGTGGAAGTCCCCTAGTGCACCCTATATAACCCTGGTGATTGTTCAATAAAATGGAACTTCTCTGATGGTGAGCCTTGCGTCTTGATGTCAATTTCTTTCAGGGGAGACCCAGGAGATTCCACATTTCAGTAATTTCCAAAATAAGTGAGGGTGCAATTATGCAAAAACAGGGAGAATGAATGGTAAATAAGAGTGATAGGATTTTTAATTTTAGAGGGAATTTCAGAAAGTATCCAGAACTGAATTTGAAATCAGAAGATTTGGGCTTGGGAAAGACCTCAAATTATTTCTCTCTACATCATACCTTTTGCTTATTTATCCTTCCTGCTCCCTCATGTTTATAATGGTATCTGTTTATAATGGTATCTCTCTCCAGAATGATATTTCAGTTTCTACACCTACTGCTCAATGCTTCATGCTCATTATTCTAGAAGCAAGTGCATTTGTCATGTCATGATGTCCCCCAGAAATCTTGTCATCTATAACCAGAGACAGTGGGGTCACACCATATTTAATTTGGCTACATAAATCTTGTCCATTGGCACGAGTTTAGAAGGGACTACAGGCATGACAAGCAAACATTGACAGCTCAAGTATAACTGGTACCTAACTTATAGTTAAATACTCTCAACAAAACTTAGCAAGCATTTTATAATAGACTTGGTTAGCATGGTGTCAGTTTTTCTCTAGCAATTCTATAAAAAGCACTGAAAAAGAGAAAATCCGTATAGGATAACACTTTGTTGGACTAGTATGTTGGCTTCTGCAGAAACCGAAGGACTGTAGAGAAGATATTATCCAAAGTACCATGTTTAAACCACTTAGACTGTAATTCAAAACCCTACATGATCTGATAACAGCCTTCTTCTCCAGCATTATCTCTCTCTCTAAACATTCAGTCAATAGCTCAAATTCAAATGCAACAAACGAGTACTCTATTCCAGGCATTGTGCCAATCATTACACCAAGCACCCACCAGCCATACCTCTTCCATTTAGACATTCCTACCACTACTCCTTAGCTGAACAGGCTCCTTTTGCCCATCTCTGCACGTGTGGAAATCTGTCCATCCACAAGAGCCTATTGGCGGACAGGACAAGGCATTGTAATCGGACTGCTTAGGATTCAAATCCAGTTCTACCAGTATCTTACTGTGTGACCTAACTTAAACTCTACACTTCAGTTTCCTGCTCTATCTTCCTTATGGGATTGCTGTAATGATAGTACAAGGTACCCAGAAAAGTGTGTATGGCTTAGAACCACACCAGGAATTTGTTAAGTGTTGATAAATATGAATAAGTAGTAGCAGTAGGATTTGAATGCCCAGCTCAAGATGACTTTCCTTCATAATATCTCATGCTCATGAGGACCCAAGTTCATGGTTCAGACTCACATGGTTCTTAACATCTGTGGCTTTGCATATGTTTTACATCTAATAAGCTAAATTCTCCTTATATTTCATTGATGAAGTTCCCCTTGAAGCAGGCTGCTACGACATTTTTACATTCCCCCAGCACACAGAGGCATATGCCTCACAGTGCCTAATGGTAATGATAAGTGTCTGTGTGTGTGTGTGTGTGTGTGTGTGTGTGTGTAGATTAATTCAGTGGACCCTAAGGAAAATTCTATGGAGGATGAACAATCCTTTCATCACCAGGAAACATCAACACAAATGTGGCTGCCAAAATGGGAGAAAGGTGACTGTAGAATCTCTTTCTCCTGAAGCCTTTAATAGTATCTCTGCTTCCTATCAGCCTGAGTTGGTTTAGATTCATTCCTATTAGAGGTGATGTGCTAAATGATTTATAATTCTACCCATTCATCTCAACAGAACACCTCCCAATAGTCATGCCTCCAAAATTTCCTTTGTTAGCTGCAGCCCTTCTGGGAGCCAGGCCAGGACCCTTGCATCCCTAGCTTAACCCACAGGCATGTTGCTGGGACCAGCTGGGGCTGGCCTGCTTCTGGAGAGACAAAAGAGTCCTCAGCTGATGGTTTGACCATGCAAAGAAGTGATCACAGCTGCTTCAGAGGTAATCAGCAAAGAATGTCAGGAGGAAATGGCCCCAGGGAGTAGAAATGCCCTCTTAGATGTTAGTTTCGCAAGGCAGTGGACAAATGACAAGTTGGAAATGGCACTCAGCTAGGATCAGAGATAGTACTGGGAAGTGACTTTCTTCTGCCAGCTGTACCACACATCTGCCACCCCTTGCTGAGAGAAACCACTGCACGAAAAAGATAAGTTTCCCAGCATGACTAACTTATTGAGTGACCATCTTTTTGCTTCTTTCCCCTTCATGCTATTGGGAAATG
Organism: Glaucomys volans; assembly: GCA_020662805.1. NCBI lineage: Eukaryota > Metazoa > Chordata > Mammalia > Rodentia > Sciuridae > Glaucomys > Glaucomys volans. Next base: position 541,312 of record JAJEJO010001554.1, read on the forward strand.
AGGTGTCAATGAAAGCACACACTTGAGAAAGCCCTGCTGCTGGAGGCACATCTGCCCTGGATGAGTCTTCTGGAGCAGAAGTGGACACTCACCTCCACTCAGTAGACTCACCCCAACCAGAACCACAGGGGATTGGATCAACTTCACTGTGAGGTCTGTCCCACTCCAATGCTGGACCATTGGTAAAATTAAAATGCAGAATTCAGGGAAGTACACATTTTGCTCTTAGAAACTGAACAGTTGCAAAGTTAGCCTGCAATCATCACATTCACCCAGTTCCAGTTTTGTCACTGCTTTCCAAGCTACACTCTAGAGAATGTAGTTCCATGAATTATTAGTAGGAAACCCCTTGGAAGAAAGGATTTGAGGTTCAAATGAGTCTGGGAAACATGGTCATACAGTTCCTTGAGTGAGGGGAGAAAAGGAAGTGGGTGGCAGCATAGTCTGGTGATTACGGGAACCCTGAGCTCATCTGCAGAGGTAGGCAGCACCCATAGGTGAAGGTCATGGGTGAAATGTGTTGAGATACTCCAGGAAAGGCACTCCTTTTTGGTGACTGTTTAGAAGGCCTGTAGAAACAAACTTCAACCCTCTATATTAAACTGTATTTCCAATTCCATATGAAATAAGTCTGAAAACTCCCCAGAAGCTCTTAAAACCCCCATTTTTCAAGAAAATTCCAGAAATATAAATGGATCCCTCTAAAACATAATCTTGAAAGAAGGTCAAGAGTTGCCTGCAAAAGTCTTGTAAAGAGCAGCAACAGATGCAGTGTGGGTGACTGGAGACTATGACCTACCTTCCTGTTGTCCTAACATGCAGGTTTTTATTTTCCACATTTTTATTGGTGCACTGTAATTGTACATATTGATGGGAATTTTTGTTACATATTTGCACACGCACACAATATAACAATCATTTGACTCATATCACTCCCCAGCACTTCCCCTATGCCTCCCATCTCCCTTTACTGAGCGCCCTTTGATTTTCATGAGATCCACCCTATCTGTGTTTTTCTTTTTCCTCTCTAGCTTCTGAATATGAGAGAAAACATATAACCCTTGACCTTCTGAGTTTGATTTATTTTACTTAACATGATAGTCTCTAGTTCCATCCATTTTCTTGCAAATGATATAATTTCATTTTTCTTTTTGGCTGAATAAAACTCCGCTATGTATGTATGCCACATTTTCTTTATCCATTCATCCATTGATGGACACCTAGGCTGGTTCCATAGTTTGGCTATTGTGAATTGTGCTGCTATCAAAATGGGTATGCACTAGAATGCAAGTTTATAAGTAAGAAGTCAGTCATTAAACCTGCGGTTGAGACTGTCCCTTTATTGATTCCAGACACAACAGCATTGCAGGTTTCCTTCAGTTGAGTAATAACACAAAGTATAAAGAACTCATTATCCAGTGAAAGTGCTGACTCCTCTGGATGTTCCCTCTTTAATTATCAGTTTAATGAAAACTCAGTAGTTGGCCAAACTCCTCTGCTCAGGCAGGCCTAGAGATGCACTGAGGGGTAGGGGAGAAAACTTCCCCCAACGCAAACAATGCCCCATCACTCTGCTTCCTCCTCACACCCAAACACGCTCCAATTTAAATCATGAACAAAAATTCACCTCAATATTTAAGTCTTTCTGGACATCTGTGAGGCTTGGGGAAGGACAGGCAGGGATTCTTAGGCTACAGACAGGAGACTGAAGGGGACTATGCCCACAACACCTGTGGACTGTGTTCACTCACAGAAAAGAGGCTATAAGTTAGTCAGTTCCAATCCTGGCAATGATGCTGGCCAGTGGTAACAGATTTCCTTTCCAGTGCTTCCATTTTCTAATACGTAAAATGAGGAGGTTTGGGCCAGAATCTCACGGATTCTTCTGGTTATACGTCCAGCTACTAGACAATGATTCTAGGCAAAGAAAAACCACATCTTTTCTGCTCTCCTCTGTAACTCTAGCACCAAATACAATTCTACAGTATAAAAGGTGCCAAATGGGTAATTTTTAATGTATAAACACTCAAATAAATAAAACATGAAGTTCAACATATGCAGCTGGTTCATAGAAATCAAGACAAATATTCCTCTTTTCCCTTATTTTTACCTCAATTTCCCAGATAGTATCCAAGATGTGCCCTTACTAGATTTACTCCGCTGGTGCATTGGGTTCCATTGCCACCTACCAGAGACAATGTAAATCCTCTGACAGGGAATTTGGGCAAAGCAATATGTCGGACATATGTGCTGATGATGATAGAAGTCACTGTGGAAAAGATCATCAGGACAGATGGTGATGACTTGTGATTTGAGGTTCAGAATGTGAACTAACATTCTGAAAAAAAA
>JAJEJO010001555.1:5172-29038 GCA_020662805.1 Glaucomys volans
GGATTGAACTCAGGGACACTAGGCCACTGAGCCACATCCCCAGCCCTATTTTGTTTTTTATTTAGAGACAGGGTCTCACTGGGTTGCTTAGCTGAGGATGGCTTTGAACACATGATCCTCCTACCTCAGCCTCCTGAAGCCACTGGGATTACAGGCCAGCACCACCATGCCTGGACTCCTAGGGATATTTTAAAAGGAAGGATGCCCACCCCCAGAGATTCTGGTCTGGGGCAGGGGCCAGCTCACTGGTGCATTTAAAAACCTCCCAGCTGGTTCTGGTGTGGAGGGAAGGGACAGGAAGAAAGGAGAATCACTAGATTATAAAGTATGTGTTGGGTATAGCAGGGGGCAGTCCAGGAGGAACTGGTGGAGTCAGCAATAGAGGGCTGGTGGTAGGCACCTTGTAGAGGCTTTATCTTGTGTGGTGAGGAGTCCTGGAGTTCAGCCCAGGGAGATCAGGAGCCCCTGATGAGTTGTCAGCCAGTCTCATTGATTTATGCAACAATGCCTTGTAGGAAAATGTTAGTCCGTATTTCCTCTCCCTCACTGCCCTTGCTGTTGCTGGAGAAGGAGCCCTAAAGAGGTTCACCCAGGACCACGGGGTCAATTCAACCTTCGAGGCCTCCTGGCCCAATTTCTCCATTTTTCCTGCAGAGCTACAGGTGCCCCATGTCTCTGGGCAGTGCAGATCCTCTGGACCTGCCTCAGGTGGGGAGCAGTAATCTATAGGGGATGAGCCCAGCCCCTTCTCCTCTTTTGTCCCCACTTGCCAACACCTACCCAGGCCCTGATCTCGTTACTTTCATCCTGGGCTTCTTTTCCATCACAGCCAGAAATGGCACAGGATCTGCCCCACCTTCCAGCACGCACAGTACAAGTGAAGCCATTTCTTCCCCCTGTTTTCTGAAACTACCACTCTGGAGCCAGACCAAACAGCCTTTCCCCTCTCAGCATGCATCTTGCTGGGCCTGTCTGGTTCCTGTGGCTCCTCACTAAATGAGTGCCACACTTCAGCTTCCAGCAGGAAGGAGAATGGAGGTATGGGAGAGGAGGAGAAGCTCCGGAGATGGATGGGTGGGAAACCTGAGACAGTGCCCAGCATGCTGTAGGTCTGCAATAAATGGTAGCACCATTTACTATTATTGATTAATGTTAATTATTATGACTTGTCATAGGCACCAAATTACAGTATTTCTTTTGGATTCAGTGTCCCCTTTTGTAAAATCTGGAGAAGATGTGCACATAGTTTGTAGGGGCAGCATGAGGACCAGCATGCAGGCATTTTGAGAGATGTTTGATTGGATCTGGAAGCTACTTATGGCCCAAGAAAATGCTGAATACCTAACAGCAGTTCATCAGACCTTCTGACTTCTGCCTGTGCGGGTGACAAAGGTCAACACCACTGCTTGGCTGGCAGATTGACAGAAGAGTCTTTCAAAATGCATCAGAATGAAGTTGAGGAGCTGTTGAAAGGTGGCCCCTCATCTGCATGCAGCATGTGATCTATATACACAGGAGCAAAGCCCTGGATTTGCATCGAATTTGAACTAAGACAAAATCCTTCCAGGGACAAATCCTCCTCAATGGGCTTGACTGCAGGGTAGAAGCCAGCTCTGATTTGTACATTTCATCCTCCTTCTTTCCTTAATTCTCTGAGCAGGAGTTACATGGGGTGAAGGGTCTATTAGATGGAATTTGACCAGAGGATTCAGGAATGGCCAAACCTTGGATTCAAGTCATCCCTCTTTCCAGAAAGTTCCCAAAGTCATGAAGGTAAAAATAAGTAAGAAACAAAAGTACCACTTGTTATAAGTTTGGGCGAGTCATGGGTCCCCAGGGCAGGCTGCTGTGGGAGCTGGGTGGGCACCTACTTCAGCCTCCTAGCCCAGACCCAGGCCTCACCAGGGCTGTGGGCTCAAGTTAGGAGCTCTGCCACATGCCCTGGAACTCTGACAAGGCAGGAGAGAGAAGATGCCAGTCAGCAAGAGAGCCCAGGTTGTCTTCTGACTCAGTGGTACTGATGAAGGAAGCTAAAGAAGGGCCCCAGCAATGTGGGTGGGTTTTAGTACATTGTGCCTGTGTCTGTCTATGCGTTGGAAACTGACCAAGTACATCGACAGCCCTGGAAAAGGTAGGGCAAAGGCAAAAGGTGGATGGGGAGATTCTCAACCTCCTGTAGGGACACAATAAGCAAAGTAGGCATGATCCCCACCTTCCTGGAGTTTACAATCTAGCAGGAAAGTAATTACTGGCAGGATCAGGATATTAGAATGTAATGAGTGATGTGCAGAAAAACCGTGGGATGTTATCAAGGTGCCTGTGGGAGGCCAGGCAAGGTATGCTGAAGTGCTCTGGACATTGAAATAGCGGGAAGGACTTCCATTCGCAAGGTGAGGTGGGGAGAGTGGACTGGGCAGGAAAATACAGTGTCACACTGATGGACAGTTTTGACTCACAGTCCCTAATGTCTTCTCACAAAATGGCTAAGGCCAGAAAGTGTTCTGATCTCACCTGCTCCTGAATGCTGGGGCGCCCAGGCTTGGTCCACAGGCCTTTACAAGTCTCATACTACACAAGGCCCTGGGAGGACACCAGCTGCACCAGGGCTCTCTCCTATGCTCCAGATGTTGTATATCCACTGATGCCTGGGCCTCTCCATCTGGGTATCCTTCACTCACCTCAAACTCAGTCCATCCAAATTACACACATCTCCAGCCACCTGCACCCCATCCTCTCCTCCTGGATTCTGCATTGCAGCATGTCCCTGTAGGATCCTAGCCACTGCCTTGGTACAGGTCAGTCCTTTCTTTCCTTTTGGACTGCAGTTCTCCTCAAAATGGTCCCCAAACTTTTAGCCACTGTATTATTCTGTTAAATGACCATTTGTGATCCAGTGAGGTGTCACTATCTGCCAGCTCCCCCAGATTGGGTAGGCAGAAAATATGATGATTAAGAATGTGGTCTCTGCAATCACATAAGTCAGGCTTATGTGCTGTCACCCTCAGTGTGACCTTGAACAAGTCATGCCACCTCTCTAAGGCTGGGTTTCCTCGCCTGGAAAATGGAGAGAATAGTAGCACCAAGTACTGTTAGCTAATAGGTAGCATGGGCTACTGTTTTTATCTGTCCTCAAGAGGCTTCCCTCTTCTCACCCTTCCTCTGGGTGACCTGCCCCTCCTCAACTCCAAATGGTGTGGTTGCCAATCATAATCTGATCCCAAATCCCCAGGGTTGGGGGGAAGGCTGGTGGGCACAGGTCCCACGCCAGGCCCGTCAGAACCTTTTGTTTCATTTGGAAATGGGAGCAACCAGTCATTGTACCCCACCTGGTGGCCACAGGGGCCATCAAGGGACCAGGGAGAGTCCATGCTGCTGTCTTCATTTCCAGAGTTGAAATGCTGTCCCCTGGGGGTCAGTCATCTTTCCCAAACGTGAAGGAAGTCCATCTGTAGTAAGAGAAAATGAAACAGAGAAGAGATGCCAAAGGGACAGGATTTGAGGGGACCATTGGAGTTCCTCTGCCTAGTCAGCTCCTGGGACTAACCCCTCCAGCAGAAGAGGTGATTCATTTCTTCACTTAACAAACTTTTATTGAACTCCTAGAACATGAAGGGGGAATATGGAAAATAGTAAGGTCACTGTCCCTGGGAGAATAATTGTGCTCTGACAAATGTCTCTCTGTCTGTCTCTCTTTCTTTCTCTCTCTCTCTCTCTCATAGTGGTTAACGCCAGAGGCACAGAAGGAAGAGGTACCACAATCATCCCAGACATCAGGGAGGGGGCAGCTCACCACAGACTTCCTGGAGGTGGTGACCCCCAGAGGAGTCTTGAAACTCCTCTGACAGGAGAAATCCTCAATGGATCTGCCCTTCAAAGTAAGAACTTAGGTTTCCAAGGTTACTTAGCTGGAAGTGTTTTGTGGACTTATTCCTAAGTATAAGTCTTTGTCACATACACATACCCCTGAAGGCTTCACTCAGGGGAGGCACAATGCTGAAAGGGAACCTCTAAATGCTGATGCCTGAGTCATCTTCCCCACAAGTCTCCCATTGTGTCTTGTCATTTCCTCCGGAAGTTTTGATGTTGGAAGGCCGCCCTGACCTACCTCTTCAGGTTGATCAAATGGCCCAATTGATCGAATGTAGAAGCCCAGACTGCCCTGAACTGAATGGATGGGAAAGGGGGGACTGTCTAGAAAGGAACGTGCCAGAGGGAGTCCAGCCACCACACAAGGTTGGCTGGAGCTGGTGGCCCACAAAGGATTCCTTTGTTATTCAAGGAGGTGTCACAAGAGCTTGGCCACAACTCATGAAGCGCATCCAGGAACTGTTCTGAAAGCACTGGCAGGGAGCTCTGTCTGGTGGCCTGGAACAGATTCTGAGCTAGAGGAGGCTGGGAGGGGGAACGCCTCTCCCTCTGCAGTCTGGCATCACCTGTCCCTGAAGCTGGCTGTCGCAGGTGCAGTGACCAAGAAGCAAGGCAGGGATGCCACGGTGATGGTGCTGGACCCTCTCAAGGGGAGGTTGACCACAGCTTCTGGCTGTGGTCAGCTCCTTCTCTGAAAGTTTCTGAGAGTTCCTGCTTCCACCTTGAACATTGGCCCTCTTCCCATGGATGGCCATATCGACTACCTTTCAAGCCCGAGTTGCTGTGAGGCGTTGAGGAGGTGCTAATAATAACACACGGGATCCACGGGCGTGGACTGCGATCGCCCCAGGCAGACCGAGGAATTTGGGTGCCTTACTTATTTCCTCAAAAAGTCAAGAAAAAGGATGACGCCTTGAAGCAGATTGTTCGTGGGGATGGCCAACAAGCCTTTCCAAACTCCTCTCTTGCTTCCTTTCATTCCCTGTTTCATGGCAGGATGCTCGGAATTAATAATGGCACAGCTTGCCTTAGTGACCTCCATCCAGACTTTGCTGAAGACTTAATTGCCCAGAACATAGTCTAAATGTGGCTCCTTGTGCGACTAGTCTTCCTTCTTTTGTTGTTATTACTCTTCCATCCTTTGTTTTGTTTTTACCACAAATGACTATTATGCACAGCATAAAGAATATGGGCTTGTACACATCAAATCCGGCAGTGTCAACTGTGGGTGAGGGCACGGAGCTGCGGAAAGTCTGGCATGCTGCTGGCACAGGGCAAACTCACAACAGACCTGAACAGCACAATGCCTGCAGCCCAGTAATGTCACTCCTAGGTGTACACCCTCATGAAACTCACGCAGGTGTAGAAGGGATATAAGAACAAAACTGTTTGTAGCCACATTATCTGTAACAGTAAAAAAAAAAAAATGGAGCAGCTAGGCATGGTGGTCCATGCCTATAATCCCAGCAACTTGGGAGTCTGAGGTAGGAGGATTGCAAGTTGGAGACCAGCCTCAGCAACTTAACAAGGTCCTTCTCAAAATAAAAATTAGGAAGAGCTGGGGATGTAGCTCAGTGGTAAAACTGAACTCTTGGGTTCAATCCCATATACCAAAAAAAAAATAAAATTTAATTTAAAAAAACACAACAAACAAAAACCTGTGAGCAATCTAAAGGTCCGTCTAGAGAATTGTGGCTTTTAAAAAGTGGTGACTATGAATTAGAGATCTATGTATCAACTTGGATAACGTCAAAAACAATTTTCAGAGAGAAGAACAGGTTTCAGGAGGAGGATTTCTTTGTGATGATGCTGTCTATAAAAGTTCAAAATATGTAATAGGATATGACTGAGACATATAAGCATGCATGAAATGATAAGCACCAAACTCAGGGCAGTGGTTGGAGGGGAGACAGCTGAATCAGGAAGACCAACAAGAGGAACACAGAGAGTTCAACTGTCTCTAATATTTTATTTCTTAAGCGAAGGGATGGGAACACAAAACGCACCCCAGGCTTTTGCAGGAGATAGGTTTTGCATTCCAACACCAGTCTAGTGCTTAGCCTCAGGTAGCCCTTGACATACTACTTGACCATTTCTTCTCCATCAAGGGCATTCTCATAGCACTCACTTCGTAGAGTGGCTGTGAAACTTAGTAATCTTTGGTAAGGGTATATTTCATTCCTGGATTCTTCTAACAAACTCTGCTAACAGATGCTCCAGACATGAACACAGGATGCAGGCGGAGGTGGTGCAGGGAAGGGGCCCATGACTGCACTGGTGGCCCAGGGTGGACTGGAGGATGTGGCAAAGACAACACCCCCGACTCTGGTGTTCTCTAGCTGGGTACACTGCCCAGGGTTTCTCTCCTTCTCTTCTTCCCTCTCCTTTTTCTTCTCCTGTTTCTCCTGCTCATTCACAGGACAAGACAGATAGATGCTGTGGTCATACAGCTGTCAAGTAGCAAAACTGGGATTCCAAAAGAGATCTCAGCAGTGACATACTTCCCACCTGGGTGCGATGGCAGCCTGTAATCCTGGCTTGGAGAAGCTGAGACAAGAGGATCCTAAATTCCAGGCCTGCCTTGGTAACTTAGCAAGTTTTTCAAAATCATAAATGAAAGGGTCGGGGTTATAGCTCAGTGGTAGTGCACTTGCCTAGCATGTGCAAGGTCCTGGGTTCCATCCTCAGTAGCACACATACACATCAAGAGAGGACACACTTTTAAAACTAAACCAGGGGTCCATGACCTTAGTCATCCTAAAACCAACCACCTGGGTATCTTTAAAGATACCAAGGCCTGGACCTCCCCTGGGATCTCTGGATACTATGCCACAGGGGTGTGGTAGTTTTCAGAGCTTCCTGCACTGTGGGGAGGCCCAGCCAGGGATGAGCAGGGATGAGGTCTCCCCAGCCCAGTCCCTGTTGTTTTGCAGGTTATTACTCTTTGATCTCTTCCTGGTTTGCTGGATTAATCAGGTTGTGTTTCTTTTCTCCTACATTATTTCCCTTTCTCTCTCCCAAGAAAATACTTACAGAAGTATCTGAGATACATTCATTTCTTCCTTTTCTGCATGGAGAATGAGGACATCTATTGAAGCATCTCTGCCCAAGAAGAGAAAAAGAAGGACGGTGAAAACCGGAGGTCTGTTCTCCCAACATCACCCCCTCTCAGACTGAGTCCCCTGCCTAACACAGTCTCAGCAACCGATGAGTCGCACTCTATGCAAGGCAGAGGGGGTGACCGACAGCAGGGAAGACCAAGCCTGGCCCATTTCTGACTGACCCGTGGACAAGAACCAGCCCAACAGCAAACCTTGAGAAGTTCAAAGAAAATCCACTAGGGGGCACTGCAACACCGCCCTGAGAAGAACATCTCTTCGGCTTTTTTTCCCCATTCAATTAGCAAAGCATTACCGTGTTAAGCACCGTTTAGCCCAAAGCTCTGGGCAAGATGCTGAAGTACAAAGATCAGGGCACAGGTGCTGCCACTGTCGAGTAGGAGGAGGGCTCAGAACCTGCACAGGTGAGTAAGGTGGTGGCTAGGCAGGGTCAGCCTGGGACTTTTTCCTGCTTCTAGGGACATATCTATAGGATACACTATATCTATATCTATCTATATCTATGTCTATATCTATCTATATCTATATATATCTGCCTATATCTCTATCTATATCTCTATATCTATCTCTATATCTTTATCTATCTCTATATCTATCTCTATATCTTTATCTATATCTAACTATATCTATATATATCTCACACATAACTACATAAATAACACACATACATGCGCCCATCATAGGGTGCACATGCACACTGCCACACAAGCCACATCCACACACTGGTAGTCCTGGACTTCCAGCACCTGGGAGGAGCTGGCCATGGACCATAGCAGCAGTTGCAGGGGAGGTAGGTTAGAGAAGAGGTAGGCAGAGAATGTGGTGCCGAGCAGCGGTGAGTTTACAACTTGAGAGAACAACCCCACAGCCCCCAGACACTCCACACATCATCAGAGTCACTATAAAAGAGCCCTGTTAAAACGCACACATGTTAACCACATGCTACCGCGGATTACACGCACTCATCCAGACCCACTAACATATAGCCCAGATTTACTGAGTGCTGAGATTGGGATGGGGGATCATCTGTCAGGGGGTCACAGGGAGAAGAATGATGGCACCATTGAAGCTGTGCTGATCATGTGCAGACACCTCGCCAGGGCCTTTGAGTGCTTTCTCTCTTAGTGCTTGCAGCCCCACTGTGCTGTGGGCTAAGACACTGTCCCCCTTCTTGAGGAGGACACTGAGACTCAGAGAAGGGAAGTGGTTTGCCCAGGATCACATAGCTATTAGGAAGAGGAGCTGGAATTCTGAACCTGTCCTGAGTGAACTCACAGGGAGATGTACAAATAAAATATCCAAAATGACACATGGGATCCAGCAATTATCAACTTCATTTTCTTTCTTCTGGTCTTTCTTTTTCCTTCCTTCCTTCCTGCATTTCTTCCTTTCCTTCTCTCCTTCTCTTTCTTTCTAGAATTTAATATGTTCAATTTGCATTCACAAGAGCTTTACCCAAGAAGGAAGGGGAAGGCCTGCTCATTAAGGTCCTCCCTTAATGTCTCCAAGTAGCCCTGATCACCAGAGATGCAAGCATCCCTGTCACCTGAGCCTATGACCCAACAGACATTAGGGTGCTGAAGGTATCAATGGTTGGAAAAAACTTCTGTGGAGTTTGTAGCCAACTCCAGTGGGAGACCCACAATGAGACCCCCAGCAAGGTCATGCCATCTACAGCATATTACTATGAGCCAAAATAAGATAAAATAAAATTTAAAGACTTCCATGGAAGCCTTAATTGACCATGCAGACAGAATTGCACACTGGGAGCTGGTCCTTGTTGGACTCCTCAAACTGTAAGATGGAGCAGGCCTGGCAACCAGCCAGTCTCAGATGGAAATGGCACATCCAGAGTTGAACATGAGCAGATCAGAAGGCAAGCTGCATGGCCCCCGGCTCCTGTGCCCTAGTCTCAATTTGTGTCATGGCTGGTTGGGTTTCTGTCCAACCAGCTGAAGGAGGAAGAGAACAGCCTGAGCAGGGCTTTCAGATGCTTCAACCTCATATCTACATGCAAACTGAAAATGATGGCAGCTGCACTACAGCCTTGCTCAGGGGTGGCCTTGAAACCCCAAGGAGAAAATTCTTTAATACATAGAGTTTCAGAGGAACTAATCATCCCCTTCATGTGGAAGGAGAAGTGGCCTGAAGTTAAGTATACGCAACTCAAGGGAAGTAGCCCGGGAAGAGGACGTGGATGAATACTTGAGAGTTGGTCAAAGTGTGAAGACCTTCCTATCACATGTTAACTCCCACCAGGAGCTTCCACTATGAAGGAAGTACTGAATGATCAATGGCCTGGTTAACTGACATCAACCGGCCTTTGTCATTGGGAGTCACAGTGCTGGCATAATTGTCCCATGGCTGCAGTGCAAGATGGAGGTTACACACAGACCCACCACCAAATCCCTTCTAGGTACATCCAGGTAGTACTTTCTTCTCTGAATGACCTACCTGCCGAAGATATAAGTGAAATTAGAGAGCCTGGAAGAGTTACCACTAGGAGGCACAGGCTGAACAGGTGCACCCACCAGGGGCAAAGTCCTACCTGTGGAGAAACTGCAGGCAGGAAGTTTCTTCTGTTCTCCTAGTTACAGTGGGTGGGATGGAGACTCCAGAAACTGCAGAGGTGGGGTGGAATGAATCAGGTCGACTTCCACCCAGAACAGCTGAGTGAAGAAGGTCCTTTGTATATCCAAGAGTGGGCTAAGGAGCTTGACTAATGCTGAATTGAGGGGGGTAGAGGGTTACTTTCCTTTGTTTAAGAATACTTTATATTGTATGAGGGGGTGAAGGTTTTCAAAGCACCACTCAGGCAGACTGTTTTGTAGTCAAGCCCCAAAACAATCTTGAGAAGTGGGCATTACCACCTTTGTCTCATCGAGAGCTGGACTGAACTTCAGATCATTTGTCTCAGGTCACACAGCCAGCCAGAAGGGCTGGACCTGAATCAGGACCCTCCAAGTGGAAGAACTTGGGTTCAGACTCAGTCTACTGACAGTTGGTTTTGTGGTCCTGAGAAAGAGCCTTGGGCTTTCTCCATGGTTCAGTTTCCATCTAAGTGAGGGACAGAGAGATAATCTTAGTCATCTCTTTTTAAGCTTTGATCAAGCGACACCTGTGCAGTTGGTGCTGCCCTCGAGCTGCGCACACCAGGCCCCCCCCATCAGAGCCTCTTGTTAAACATTCACAGCTCCACTGCACACAGGCCAAGGTGGCCCTTGTCTCCAGCACCTCTAAAATCCTTTACTTTTTTTTGAAACAGGAAAAAGGTATGTAGAGTACAAAATGTTTTTAAATGTCCCTCTCTCTCTTGTCTTTTTTAGCCATTATCTCTCCTGCATGGCCACTGCTGTTACTGGTTCCCCATGGTGGTTTCTAACAGAGAAGCAATCTTGGGCTAGGTGAGTCCCCTATTGCAGACCATGAGGCTTCCCAGAAAGTGCCACATTCAGACTCACCTGATGTTATAGACTTGCTACACGCCAGACTCACACAATTGTCTCTTTTAATTCTAAAATTTAAAAAATAAAATAATAAAAAGGAACCTGTTAGGTAACATCGAGACACTGATGGGCTCAGGTCACCCAACAAGACAGTGACACCCCCGGATCTGACTCCAGGGCCTGAAACTCCTTCGCCTCAACCTTTGCCCATTCAGTCCTGGCATACCCTTCCCCCCTCTGTCCCAAGCAGCGCTGATGTGGTCCAGAGTCACTGCAGCACCTGAATTCTTCAGTTCATCCTGCTCAGGTTGCTGTAATCATTCTCACTTTGCATGTTCCCAAGGAAGGCAGCCTATGCGATGCTTTCTGTTGGCCAGCCAGTGTTCCAACCAGGGCTGGCCCCAGAAGCTAACACCCCCATGGGCCTAGCTGAGCCTCACCGGCTTTGCCTCACAGTACCTTCTTCAGAGATGGGCAGATAGGGCTTCAGTGGCTGGAGCCAAGGCACCCTTCTGTAGTACCCACTGCAGTCATTCCAGCCCTGTTTTTCCTGGAACCTCCTCCTTTACTCTGGGTGGGCTACCACTCACTATCCAGGTGGGGAGACCAGAGGCCATAGGGCCCCAAATGTAGAACATTATCCTGAAAGCAAAGTCTCATGCAGGATCTGTCTGTCCTCAGCTCCATGACTTGCTCACAGAAGCACCAGAAAGATGACAGCTCCTTAATCCTGGAACCTGCCTACCCCTCAACCCACTCAAGTGGGCACTCAGCCTGAGCATCATCCAAGACTGAAGGATTGTCACCACAGGAACAAAGAGCTTAGTGACATCCTCTGCTCCCATGAAGAACCGGTCCTATGCTCCTCAGGACAGGGTTGAGCTCTGGGGAGGAAGTGGGCATTTAAACAGGTGGAACCTGTTGAAAGTCAGCGTCTCCTTTCTGAGAGGTTCAAGAAGGTTCCATGGGTTGTGGCATGAATGACAGCTACAGAATGAGGCAGGCAGGGAAGGCTGGCCTGGGAAGAGGCCCGTGGGAGGAGAGAAAGAAGAAAAGGAAGGAGGAAGGGATGCCTGGACACCTGGTGGGAGGACTTTTAAATAGAGAAGGAGCAAGTGACAGAGCATGAAGACTGGACAATAGACTTCCGGGGCCTCCTGTTTTCAAAAGGTCATCAATCAATCCACCAATCAATCAAACATCCCTCCTGGCCTCAGCTTTCAGGAAAAGTTAGATTCTCACCACGCCAGTTAACTCTCTAAGCTGTTCTTTTATCTTAACCTGAGAAACTAAGAGAATTTTCGGACTGTGGAATCACCTACCTGAGTGACTCACAACACTGTCAAAGCATCTAGAAGACGAAAATGGCATTCTGTGAGCTACTTTGTTGGGTGTGGTTTTCTGCTGTTGGAAGAAATGCATCCATATTTATCTTCCCCAAGCCTGTTTCCTCAATTGTACAATAGGGATATGAACACTGTCTCCCCTGGCCAGCCGTCTGCTGCGAGGATTCAATGACAGGAAGTCAGTAAAGTGCTGAGCAGAGTGCTTGACGAGCAGTAAGCACTTGGTAAATGTGAGCTGTGATTTTGTAACAGCCAAATCACTTCAAAAGCCGAGGCCCAATTAGTCAGCTTGCAGTTTGGTCCCTTCCTCATCTTGGCTTTAATGGCCACTAATTGCTCAGAAGCTAAATTTTCACTTACCGAAGCATTTATTATACACTCTCTTTGAGAGCAAGCTTGCTTCCTAAGTTAAAAAAAAAAAAAAGTGATTCAGTTTATAAAATTTCTATTTTTGTCCAACTGTTTTTAGAACTATCTTTCTCCATCAGCTAAGGAATTGGACCAGATAAGCTGTGAGATCCTTTTCTGATAAAAAAAATTCGGTTTCTCTGTTACATAAGATGAAGAACTCATGTTGACTACTCAAGTATCTTCAGGGCTCAGGTATCAACAAAAGCAGATTAATATTTTATAGAGAATAATTTGCAAACTGGGAGAGCTGAACCAAAACATTTAACATCCAGTGATGAATGTCTTGTCAATAATGAGGTCATTTGTATGCAATACATAATTCAGAGAGGAAATAAACTCTTTTCAGCATCATTTAGCTGAATTAATCCTAAAGAACCAATCCATAATACTGAAGGGGGGGATTTAAGATGTTCAGGAATGCATATTTGCAGAGCCCCAATCAATATATAATTCAATATGAAATTGACTAAATATGACAATATGAAAATGACTACATAAAATTGGTTCATTTAGACATTCAGAATAACACACAATCTTTACATGGTTGTAATAGAATAGTTGTTACAACCCCATGCTCTCAAGTTAGGTTGCCTGGGTTCAAGCTCAGTCTCTACCTCTTAACAGCAGTATGCCTTGGACAACTTATTCTTCTATGCCCGAGTTTCCCCACTTTTAAAATGGGGATTAAACTGTTAGGCACCTCTAAGAATTTTTGAAGATTAAATGTAAAGTCATTGGAACAGTTGCAGATGAATCACAAACATTCAATACATGATCGTTTATATGATTGCAATAATTTACAGTCGGCCCTTGTTATCAGTGGGTTCTAGCATTTGTGGATTCAACCAATTTCAGGTCAAAAATATTTGGGCAACCAGGATGCCTATAATCCCAGCTCCTTAGGAGGCTGAAGGAGGAGGATTGCAAGTTTGAGGCAACTGCACAAGACCCTGTCTCAAATAAGATCAGTCCAAATATGGCTGCAATCCTCTGGATAACCACCAGCTGGATAACCAAGAGCTGGATAACCTCCAGCTCTTCTAAAATGTGATTTTGACATTCCATTTTCCTAATATTTGATGGAATTCAATGATGAGACCATCAGGGCCTAGAGTGCTCTAAGACATTTTTTAAAAATTATTATTACAAATTCAATTTATTTAATGGGTAAAGGATGTTTAAATTTTCTATTTCTTTTTGAGCCAGGTTTGATAAGTTGTCCTCTTCCTGGAATTTGTTTTTTCATCTAAATGTTGGTCTATTGGCATGAACTTGTTCGTGATAGTTCTCTTTCATTCCTTCCAGGTCCAAGGGTCCATACTGGCTTTCTTCTTTTGTTTCTGATGTCAGTAACTTGTGTTCTCTCCTTTTTTTCTTTTCAGTTGATCAGTCTTATAAAAGATTTGCCATTTTTATTAATCTTTTCACAGAACCAACTTCATTAATTTTTTCATGACTTGACTTTTGTCTGTTTTATTGATCTTAGCCTTTTGTCTTTGTTCTTTCTGGACTCTTAACGTGAAAGCTTAGATCATGGATTTTAAACGCTTCTTTTCTAATATAAACATCTGAACCTATAAACTTCCCTCTGAGTCCTGTCTCAGTACATCTCACAAATTAAGCTTATTTTATTATTCAACTTATTTTCTACTTTCTCTTGTGATTTTTTTCTTGGACTCATTATTTATTTAGAAATCACTTGCTTATTTCCAAATATTTGGGGATTTCCTAGCTATCTGATTAATTTCTAATTTAATTTTATTGTATTCAGAGCATATACTCTAGACAAAGGCAGTCTTTTGAGCTGTTGAGATGTATGCTCCAGTGAGTGGTCTAATCCTTGAACAAGCCATGTGCAGTTGTTGGGTATCAAGTTCTTTGTTTGGGGGGGTGCTGGGGATTGAACCCAGGGGCACTCTACCACTGAGCCACATCCCCAGCCCTATTTTGTATTTAATTTAGAGACAGGGTCTCACTGAGTTGCTTAGGGCCTCGCTAAGTTGCTGAGGCTGGCTTTGAACTCAGGATCCTCCTGCCGCAGCCTCCCAAGTGCTGGAATTACAGGTGTGGGCCACCACGCCCGGATGGTATCAAGTTCTATAAATACAAATTAGGTCATGTAAGTTGGTATTGTTCAAATCTATAATCTTCCTGATTTTTTTGGTCTACTTAGTCTAACAATATTAAAGTCTCCAACTAAAATTATGGATTTGTTAATTTCTCCTTCAGTTCTGTCAATTTTTGCTTCATGTATTTTGGAGTTCTATTATTCGGTGCATACATGTTTGTTATGTCTATGTCTTACTGATAAATTGACCATATTATTGTGATTATGATATGACACTTGTAATTACTGCTACTTTGATATTACTGTAGGCATGCTAGTTTTTAAAAATGATTTTTATGTTTAAGGTGTATGAGATATATCTTTTCCCTCCTTTTAAATTCAACCTGTGTCTATTTCCTTGAAATTCATCCTTGTAGCTAGCACACGGCTGACTCTTGATTTTTTTTTATACTAAGACTAACAGTTTCTGCCTTTTTTTTTTTTTTTTTGCGGTGCTGGGGATTGAACCCAGGGCCTTGTGTGAGGCAGGCACTCTATCAACTGAGCTATATCCCCAGCCCACTGAGCTATATCCCCAGTCCTGCCTTTTAATTGAAATATGTAGTCTTACATGTTGAATATTTTGTATGATAAAGTTTAAATTTACCCTCTTGTTATGTGTTTTCTGGGTTTTGTTAGTTTACTCTTCTTTTGGGTTACTTATATAATTTTTAATTTTTCCTTTTTTTATATTCTTGTAAAATTATTGCAGATTACAATATGTATCCATAAGTGATCAGTCCACTATAAAGGAGGAAATGTAGGAAAATGTAGGAAACTTATAATAGTATAATTTTATTTATCTCCATATCCTTTATGTTATCTTGTCATAGATTTTACTTTTGCATGTTTGATAATCCTCACAATTCAATGTTATTCTTTTCCTTTAAACACTCTGATTCTGCTTTAAAAATTAGTATAAAAAAGCCGGCCATGGGATATATGCCTGTAATCCCAGGGACTCAGGAGGCTGAGGCAGAAGGATCACAAGTTCAAAGCCAGACTTAGCAACTTAGTGAGGCCCTAAGAAACTAAGTGAGAGTCAGTCTCTAAATAAAAAGTAAAAAGGACTGGGGATGTGGCTCGATGGTAAAGTGCCCTTGGGTTTAATCCCTAGTATGAATGAATGAATGAATGAATGAATGAATGAATAAATAAATAAATAAATAAATAAATAAATAAATAAATATTGGTATTAAAAAAGATAGCCTTTTCTATTTATCCACATTTCACTTAACTATATCCTCCAGGTTCATCCATTACAGGATTTCATTGTTTTTTTATGGTTGGATAATATTCCAGTGTGTGCATGTACCACATTTTGGTTATCGTTCATCTATTGAGTGACACCTTGTTTTTGTTCCATATCTTAGCTATTACAATTAGTGCTGTATTGCAGGCTTTTTTGTTTTTTCTTGTTTTGTTTTTGTTTGTTTGTTTTGCAGTGCTGGGGATTGAACCCAGGGCCTTGTGCATGTGAAGCAAGCACTCTACCAACTGAGCTATATCCCCAGCCCTTGTACTGAAGTTTTGTTTATACTCTCAGTTATCATTAATTTTTAAAGGTCTTTACTTTATCCTCATTGTTGAGGGATATTTTCAAAGAATATAAAATTATGAGTTCTTGCTTTTTTTTTTTTTTTTGGTACCAGGGATTGAACTCAGGGGCACTCAACCACTGAGCCACATCCCCAGGCCTATTTTGTATTATTTTAGAGACAGGATTTCACTGAGTTGTTTAGCAACTCACTTTTGCAGAGGCTGGCTTTGAACTCACAATCCTCCTGCTTCAGCCTCCTGAGCCACTGGGATTACAGGTGTGTGCCACTGCACCCAGCTAAGTTATTGCTTTTTTCTTTCATCAACTTAAAGATATTATTACAGGACAGGGCTGGGGAGTAAATCAGAGATAAAGATCTTCCCCAGCATGCATGGGACCCTAGATTTGATGCCCAGCACTGAAAAAAAAGAAAGAAAGAAAGAAAGAAAGAAAGAAAGAAAGAAAGAAAGAAAGAAAGAAAGAAAAGAAAGGAAAAGATGTCTTTCTATGTCTCTGGCCTCCCTTGTTTTTCATGAGAAGTCAGCCAGCATTCCTTTCTTTGCTTATGTATAATTTATCTTTTATTGGGCCACCTACAGATTTTTCACTTTATAGTTGTTCCTTTGGCTATGACAAGGTTAGGTCTGGCTTTCTTTTTATTCACCTTGCTTGGGTTCACTGAGCACCATGGATTTGTAGGTTGACATTTTTACTAAATCTTGGAAAAATTTGATCATTATTTCTTTATATACTTTTTTCCTGCTCCATTCTGTCTCTTTTCTTTTTGAGATCTGCTTTAAATATGTTCATTATGGAGAATAGATTTTTGTGGACAACTAGCAATTGCAGCCATGACATTCTAACCAGGAGGAAAAGAAAACAGAGGGAGCGGGGGTACACACTGCTTTGCTTCTACTCATATTCTGTTGGCCAGTACCCTGGACAGCTGTGAATCCAAATGAAATTCTCTCAACTAGAGAAAGAAGGGGAAGAGACTTCCGATTACAGTTCTAACGGAGTAACTGATACCAGATTCCCACCACCATCACCATAAACAACTATAAAACCAGACAAAATATATGAGGTAACTGTTCTCAGGCATTGAACAACAGGCAGTACCGGACTGTGACCCTTGAGAGAGAGGAAACATGAGTTGAGTTTCCACACAGGGCCTGGCTTCCTTCCTAGGACTGGAGCTGACATACAGCATAGCATTCTTGCAAAGTGCAAGAGGCAGGAATTAGAGTTGGGAGACACAGCTGGCTGGAATTTTCAGGGCAATGTAACAGAGAGAAGCTGAATGAACACAAGGGACTGAAGTGTACATTGGGATTCTCCAGCAGCCCTTGGCTGAGAGCTTGGCAGGGCTCGTGCAGGCAAGACACCACAAGGCCAAGGCCATGGGGAAGTCTGCTGTGGGGCTGAGCACAACCCAAGATTGCAGTGTTGGAAGATGTAGGAGTTCCTGCAATCCAGAGTTAGGAGTAAGGACATACATCCCCTATGACTAAGGACAACACCAAAGCAGACCACGCCTGAGGACTAATAAGATCCACTGCTAATTTACCTGTTTGCCAGGACTAAAGGGGCAGAGTCAAAGTCAGTAAATCAAAGAACAGAATTTTCCAGCACGAAAACTATCCCTAGAGAAGAGCTGGGATTATGGTTGCTTGCACACAGTACTGACAGGAAACAGACGGACTAGAAGCCAAAGGATCCCTGGAGGAATTTTCATTATCAAAGACTCCACAAATGTGACCTGTAAGCAGCAGGGATTGGTGTGACACCTAAAGTAACTCCTAGGTCTCCAAAATGCATCAGAGGAAATAGGTTGTGAAATCTGCACCTCTACTCTCCCACCTTATGCCCCTCCCCAAGAACATACCAGAAACAGGGCAGGTGGCTGGTGAGGCATTTCCTGCCAGGATCCCAGACAGAATGAGGTTAGAAGCCTTGCTTCTGCTACCTGTCTAGAACTTTGGGGCTGTCTGGACTCCCCTCTCACCAGGGCTCCTCCTACCTCCGTTTCCCTCCTCCTTCCTCCGTCTCTCCAGGGCAGGCAGAGTTATTTCCCAACTTGTCCTGATGGTACATCTCCCTGTGTACTTTTCTGATCAAGTTCACCACAGTCAAGCCTTGATTTATTAGAGGAAGAGCTTAGGATGACATTATTTCTTTTCTTTTCCTCACAACGACTGGCTTTTGAGACTCATCTTGCTGAAGTTATGGTTCAAACAGTCTCTCAAGGGTCTCTGTGTCCCAGGCAGTACCCTGCCAGTCCTTCCCTGGGCAACTAGAGAAGCAGAAAGGGTGATTTACAGGGGGAACAAAAATACATGGGTTTAATATTGTTCCTCTTGCATATTTTATTTCAGTTTGTCACTCGTATTTTTACTTTGTTTATGGTGTCTTTCAAGGACAAGGATTTTTAAAAATATTTATGATGTTGAATCTGTCAGCTTCTCCTTAATGGCTTCTGGGTTTGGTGCCTCACATAGGAAATCTTTCTGTACCCTAAGACTGAACATAGCTTTTAATGGCTGCAAAATAAGACATTGTGCAAAAATGCAAATGTGCCCTAATTTATTTACAGACGAATATTTAGGGTGTTCCTACCATTTAAATCAACATAAATAATGCGGTACACATTATTATAAATACATTTTTTTCTTCTGTAATTTAATCTGTTTCTTTAGGATAGATTCTTAAGAGGTCCACAGGCTGTTTTCACTGTTCTAAAAGCCGTAAGAACGATTAAATATTTACCTCTTATAAAAGAGATAAACTAAACTAAAAGGTCAAGTTTCTTTTCTCCTGCACAGAATTACAGCTGCTCAGTGTGGTTATATTTATATTTCAGGTTGATTAGAAGCTCTGATAGTTACAAATGACTTTGATTAATTGAAAATAAGAAAACAATTACTAGTTAACAAATGAACTTTATTTGATAGACTAAATCTTTTGAAAGACAGAGGAAAGTTTAATAAAATATTCCTTATTTTATAGAGGAGAAGGTGGGGGTGGGCAAAAACCACCTCAAGGACATCCAAGTAATTTCCAGCAATCAGGTTCTAGATTCTTTTCTTTTTCTTTTGTACTGGAGGTTGAATGCAGGGGCACCCTACCACTGAGCTACATCCCCAGCCCTTTCTGCTTTTTATTTTGAGACAGGATCTCACCAAGTTGCCCAGGCTGGCCTCAAACTTGTGATCCTCCTGCCTTGGCCTCCAGAATAGCTATGGGTGTGCACCACTGTACCCAGTTTGATTTCTCATTCACATTATCAGCCCATCTTTTAGATGATTAAGACAGCATCACCACCATCACCCTCATCGTTACCACCACCTCTTCTATGTGCCTCTTTGTGTGCTGAGTAAACCTACATCCCTCTCCTCCCTGAAGTCTAAGCTGAACTGTTAAGTTTTCAACACAGAAGTTCACACATGAGAGCTGTGGTTCCACTTGAACTGGAGGGTGGGTGCTCAATCTCACTCTAGCATCCTTGTAAGGATGGTTAAGAAATCATGTTCTAAACTTGGAATGAAATCCCTCTTTGACCCAGTTATCCCATGCCTCAGCATATACCCAAAGGACATAAAATCAGCATGCTATGGTGATGCAGCCACATCAATATGCAGCTTAATTCACAAGAGCTAAGCTATGGAACTAACCTAGGTGCCCTTCAAAAGATGAATGTATAAAGAAAAATGTGGTACATATACACAATGGAATGTTACTCAGTCATAAAGAAGAATGAAATTATGGCATTTGCCAGTAAATAGATGGAGCTAGAAACTATCATGCTAAGTGAAATAAGCCAGTCCCCAAAACCAAAGGCCAAAAGTTCTCTCTGATATATAGATGCTAACACACAATAAGAGCTGGGAATGGAAGAATAGAAGTTCATTGGATTAGACAAGGGGAATGAAGGGAAGGGATGGGGGTGGGAATGGGAAAGAGAAGAATGAATCAGACAGAACTTTCCTATGTTCATGTATGAATACACCACCAGTGAAATTCCACATCATGTTTGACCACAAGAATGGAATCCTAATTAGAATAAGTTATACTCCTTGTATGTGTAACAAGTCAAAATACACTCCTCTGTCGTGTATGTCTAAAAGGAAATTAGGTTCTATGGGTTGGGAGTGTAGCTTAATGGCAGAGCACGTGAGGCCTTGGGTTCAATCCCCACCACCTCAGAAAGTAAAAATTAAATTAAATTAAAAATCTTTTTAAAAAGAAGCAAGACTTTCAAGTCAAGTATTGACTCTCCAAGATTTAGTTTCTTCTGGAAATAATGAGAGCACTTGCCTCAGAGGATCAAATGAGACGATTAACAAGAAAGCATAAACTACAGGATGACAAATTATCTGTTCTGTGTAACACTAAGGTCTCTAGGCAACAGATGCCCACATAATACAAATAGTATACATAATAACCACCCAGAAAACTTTGCTTCACACTTTAATTTAAACACTCCTAGAGTTTGCCTTAACCAGGTTTACCTGCATGGGACTTTGTCCTGCATGCACAAGTTCACTCAGTTGAGCACACATTTACTGAAGGTCATTCCTAAGCTCCAGTAGGGACAAAGGTGAGCCCAGAAACCAGCCACATCCTGCTCCCCAGGCACTCTGTAAGCAGATGGTCTGGGAGCAGGAGTTGTGGGGGCAGGCATTAACTCCATTTAGAGGAAATCTGGAAATTTCTGCCTGATATCATGTCCCTCACTACAATAAATAATATCTATGGTTTCCAAGAGAAACTTTTTTCTTACAGTAGGAATATTTAGACGCTCTGGTAACTAAGAAGGAGGACCACAAGTTCAAGTCTGACCTCTGAAATTTAGCGAGATCCTCAGCAACTTAGTGAGACCCTGTCTCAGTAAAAAATATAAAAGGGTTGGGGATGTAGCTCAGTGGTAAAGCACCTTTCTCTCTCTCTCTCTCTCTCTCTCTCTCTCTCTCTCTCTCTCTGTGTGTGTGTGTGTGTCCTTACAAGAAAACTCAGAAAATAGAGATAAAAACTGGAGAATGAAGATCACTTTCAACCCCATCTTCTAAAGAGAAATGCAATGGTGTGTTTTTTGCTTCCTTTCCTTGTGTATGAGTATGTTTGTGTGAGATACACATTTTTAAGAAAACCCACATGGGGTTCATCCCACACTTACTAATTTTCCACTTGTCCATATAAGCTAAGTGTATCTGATGGGACGCAGGGTTCCTTACACTCCTGCTCCTCCAAGTGTGGTCCTAAGCTGGCAGCCCAGGCTTGTGAGCTTGATCCTTAGGAGGAAAGGCAGGGTCTCAGGCTGGAATTCAAACGGGGCATTTTCATAAACTCCCCAGAGAATTTATGTGCCCCATACAGTTTGGGGAACATTGCTGTATGGCATGGTTTTTAATGGCCAGATAATGTCCCATGACATGGTCAAACATCATTTACCTATTTCATTTCTCACTAGTGGGATTTACCCGGTCGCCAGAAGCCAATCACTCTTGGATCTGGTGGTTCTGCAGACCCTCCCTCCAGCAGGGTGCTCTTCCTTTCCTCTTCCCACTTCCGAGATGACCGCTTGGCCCCATCAGGGCCTACCCCTAGGACACCCAGGCTGCTGGCAAGCGTTGTCCTAGCCGCCCCGCCTCAGTCCTCAGCTTTCTCCACCCAGACCCAGGCCTGGCGCTGCGCACTTCCCAGCTCCGGTGCCTCGCCATTCAGAGCCCTCTGGCAAACGCCAGCGCCCCCAGACGGCAGAGCAGACCTGGCAGCGCCCGTGTCCCCGGGCTCCCCTCAACCTCGAGTCAACCCAGCTATTCCTTCCACCCCGCTCTTCCTTCTCTGGGATTCCCTGTGATTGCTGCAACCCGCAGCTCCACCCAACGTCCCGCCATTGCTCTCCTGGTCTTCCCCACCTCCCGACCTGCCCCCAGCCTGTCCCCCGGTGCCCTCCCGACTCTGGTGGAGAGACCTCCCTACAGCCCCTGCCCCCTTCCCCTCTCACTCCCCCATCCTTCTTCCAGAAACATCCTCCCACTCTCACCCACCCCTTTCAAGTTCCTCAATTCCCACCTCCCCCCCAAATTCCAGTCCTCTCCGTGGGAAAGTGAGAGCAGCCCTGGTCCCGCCCCGGCTGTGTGTGGCCCGAGGTGGGCTGGGCGCGCCCCCCCATCCCCGAGCGGGTGAATGAGGCCTGTGTGCCCGCTCTGTGGGCGGGCCGTCAATGGCCAGTGTGTCACTGGGTGAAAAGGCACCCAAGGACGCCTGTGAAGCTGCCCCGAAAATTAGCGTAGGTCCCCGACGTGCAAACTCTGACCCCGCGACCTCGTCGTGCTTCCCCGGGGCTGGGGCCCCAGGTCTGAGCGCGTGGGAGGAGCAGGGTGGGCGTTCAGACCCGGAGAATCAAAGGCCAGACCTGAGGGACACCTGCCAGAGCTGCCAGCTCAGTGTCACACAGCTGCGACAAGACAGTGGGTCCCGCCTCCCCCTCAGCAGTAAAGCAGTTCTTTCTCTATAGATTTTGATATGCTTTGGGGGGAAATCTTCCTTTAAACACCACAAGTAAACCCCCATCTTCACCGATGAAAATAGTTCAGGATTTTTTTTTTTTTTTAAATAGGGTTGACAAATCTGCTGTGGAAATGGAGTCACCCATGCATATGGAGGAGAGAATGGATGCGACTCGTGGCAAAATGCAATAATACAGAATAAGAGTCTTTGAATGCTTGTAGCATTTGATACTGTAATTCCATTTGTAGAAATGTAGCAAAAAGAATAATCCTAAATATTCCCCAAAGCTTTTTTACACAGATATTCTTTGTGCTGAAAGGAATAGTTTATTTAAAATTGGAATGAACTTTAGCATGGATGTGTATATTACTGTGCATCCACAAGTTGGGATGTGATTCTGCCATTAAGAACATTTGACTATATGTGGAAACATTTTTATTAAGTGAAAGAAATAGACTATAAGCTTGTATATGTGAGATATTCACAGGTATATAAGATAAGCACAGAACACGACTAGAAGAAAATAAATACACAGACTGTGTGTGTGTGTGTGTGTGTGTGTGTGTTGCTGGGGATTGAACCCAGTGTGTCTCAAATACTAGGCAACTAACTTTATCACTGAGAGTAGTATTCCCAGCTTTTCCCTTTAAAAATTTTCTGAACTGTTTTGGTATATAATCAGGTTATACAGAAATTAACCCATCAATAAGCTCTAGAAATGCAGCCCCTCTGTGTTGTAGCCCCTGGGGGACCCTCCTTATTTCCTACCCTTGCTCTCGGAGGTAGTCTTTTTTTTTTTTAACTGGGAATTTAAGTATTTTATTAATTCAGATAAACCAATGATATCTTAATGAATTGGTATTCATTAAGGTTTTTTCAATAATTCTACAGTTTTTCTCAATAATTCTGTACAGATTTAATTTACTACAAAATCTTTTTTTTACTGGTTGGGGTAGGAAATTTTAAATAGTGTTACTAAAATTAAGACAGCTCTGTTTCTGAATATTTGCTACATAATACTTGTTATGAGCATAGGTCTTAACTAAAATTTAACAGAATGTAAATTCAAAATATCTTCTCCATTTTCTCAAAGGATTTAACTAGCTATTCTTCTATTCAGATTTTATTTTTTATTTATTTTTTATTTGCTTATTGATTCATTGAACACAAATGGAGTACAGATATTGTTTCTCTGGTTGTACACAAAGTAGAGTCACCCCATCTGTGCATTCATACATATACACAGGGCAATGATGTCTGTCACACATTCTGTTATTATTCTAACCCTCCCACCCTGACCCCACCCCTCCCTTCCCTCTATGCTATCTATCCTTCCTCCATTCTTGCCACCCTTCCCCCCCAAATTATGCATCATCATTCATTTATCAGAGAGACCATTCGGCTTTTGGATTTTTGGGATTGGCTGATCTCACTTAGCATAACAGTCTCCAATATCATGCATTTACCTACAAATGCCATAATTTTATTCTTCTTCATGGCTGAATAATATTCCATTGTGT
>JAJEJO010001555.1:29438-71679 GCA_020662805.1 Glaucomys volans
TGTCTATTTTGGTGCCAATACCATGCTGTTTTCATAACTATTGCTCTATAGTAGAGTTTAAGGTCTGGTATTGTGATACCTCCTGCGTCATTCTTCCTGCCCAGGATTGTTTTGGCTATTCTGGGTCTTTTGTTCTTCCATATGAATTTCATGATTGCTTTTTCTATTTCTGTGAGGAATGTCATAGGAATTTTTATTGGAATTGCATTAAATTTGTACAGCATCTTTGGAAGTATGGCCATTTTGATTATATTGATTCTTCCTATCCAAGAACATGGAAGATCTTTCCATCTTCTAAGGTCTTCCTCAATTTCTTTCTTTAATATTCTGTAGTTTTCATTGTAGAGGTTTTTCACCTCCTTTGTTAGATTGATTCCCAAATATTTTATTTTATTTGAGGCTATTTTGAATGGAGTTGTTTTCCTCAATTCACTTTCAGATGATTCATCACTTATGTAGATAAATGCATTTGATTTATGTGTGTTTATTTTATATCCTGCTATTTAGCTAAATTCATTAATTAGGTCTAAAAATTTCCTGGTGGAGTTTTTTGGATCCTCTAAATATAGGATCATGTCATCAGCAAATAGTGACAGCTTGAGTTCTTCTTTTCCTATTCATATGCCTTTAATTTCTGTGGTCTGTCTAATTGCTCTGGCTAGCATTTCCAGCACAATGTTGAATAGAAGTGGTGACAGTGGGCATCCCTGTCTTGTTCCAGTTTTTAGAGGGAATGCTTTTAGTTTTTCTCCATTGAGAATGATGTTGGCAATGTGCTTAGCATAAATAGCCTTTACAATGCTCAGGTATGTTCCTACCATCCCTATTTTTTCTAGTGTTTTGAGCAAGAAGGGGTGTTGTATTTTGTCAAATGCTTTCTCAGCATCTATTGAAATAATCATGTGATTCTTAACATTAAGTCTATTGATGTGATGAATTACATTTATTGATTTCCGGATGTTGAACCAACCTTGCATCCCTGGGATAAACCCCACTTGATCGGGGTGCACTATCTTCTTAATATGTTTTTGTAAGCGATTTGCCAGAATTTTGTTGAGGATTTTAGCATCAATATTCATCAGAGATATTGGCTTAAAGTTTTCTTTTCTAGATGTGTCTTTGTCTGGTTTTGGTATCAGAGTGATGCTAGCTTCATAGAATGAATTTGGAAGGGTTCCCTCTTTTTCTATTTCATTAAATACTTTCAGGAGTATTGGTATAAGTTCTTCTTTGAAGGTCTTGTAGAACTCAGCTGAGAATCCATCTGGTTCCGGGCTTTTCTTGGTTGGTAGGCTTTTGATGGCTTCTTCTATTTCATTGCTTGAAATTGATCTGTTTAAATTCTGTATGTCTTCTTGGTTCAGTTTGGAAAGATCAAATGTCTCTAGGAATTTTTCGATGTCTTCAAAATTTTCTATTTTATTGGAGTTTAGGTTTTCAAAGTAGCTTCTAATTATGTTTTGAATTTCAATGGTGTCTGTTGTGATATTTCCTTTTTCATGACAAATTTTAGTTATTTGAGTTTTCTCTTTCCTTCTCTTTGTTAGTGTGGCTAAGGGTTTAGCTATTTTGTTTACTTTTTCAAAGAACCAACTTTTTGTTTTCTCAATTTTTTGAATTGTTTCTTTTGTTTCAATTTCATTGATTTTGGCTCTGATTTTGATTATTTCCTGTCTTCTACTACTTTTGGTGATGAACTGTTCCTCTTTTTCTAGGGCTTTGAGATGTAAGGTTAGGTCGTTGAGTTGTTGACTTTTTATTCTTTTCTTGAATGCACTCAATGCAATGAATTTTCCTCTTAGTACTGCTTTCATAGTGTCCCAGAGATTTTGATATGTTGTATCATCGTTCTCATTTACCTCTAAGAATGTTTTTATCTCCTCCCTGATGTTTTCTGTTATCCATGCTTCATTCAATAGCATATTATTTAGTCTCCAGGTGTTGGAGTAGTTTGTTTTTTCTTTTGTCATTGATTTCTAATTTCATTCCATTATGATCCGATAGAATACAAGGTAATATCTCTACTTTTTTGCATTTACTAAGGGTTGCTTTGTGGCATAACATATGGTCTATTTTAGAGAAGGAGCCATGTGCTGCTGAGAACAAAGTGTATTCACTCATTGATGGATGGAATATCCTATATATGTCTGTTTAGTCTAAGTTATTCATTGTGTTATTGAGTTCTATAGTTTCTCTGTTTAGTTTTTGTTTGGTAGATCTGTCCAGTGGTGACAGTGGTGTGTTAAAGTCACCCAGAATTATTGTGTCGTGGTCTATTTGATTCCTGTAATTGAGAAGGATTTGTTGGACGTACATGGATGGGCCATTGTTTGGGGTATAAATATTCATGATCATTATGTCTTCTTGATTTATGGTTCCCTTAAGCAGTATGTAGTGTCCTTCTTTATCCCTTCTGACTAACTTCGGCTTGAAGTCCACTTTATCTGACATAAGGATGGAAACCCCTGCTTTTTTACTAAGGCCATGTGCATGATAGGTTTTTTCCCATCCTTTCACCTTTAGTCTGTGGATGTCCTTTTCTAAGAGATGAGTCTCTTGAAGGCAACATATTGTTGGGTCTTTCTTTTTGATCCAGTCTGCCAGTCTATGTCTTTTGATTGACGAATTTAGGCCATTAACATTCAGGGTTATTATTGAGATATGATTTGTATTCCCGGTCATTTTGGCTTAGATTTGGTTTTTAATGTGACTTGGTTTCTCCTTTAATTGGCTTTTCTTTTAGGATAGTTCCCCCCTTTGATGACTTACATTGTTGTTGTTCGTTTCTTCCTCATGAAATATCTTGCTGAGAATGTTCTATAGCGCAGGATTTCTATGTGTGAATTCCTTTAACTTTTGTTTGTCATGGAAGGATTTTATTTCATCTTCAAATATGAAGGTTAGCTTTGCTGGATATAGGATTCTTGGTTGGCAGCCATGTTCTTTCAGAGCTTGAAATATATTGTTCCAGGCCCTTCTAGCTTTTAGGGTCTGGGCTGAGAAATCTGCTGATATCCATATTGGTTTCCCCCTATATGTAATCTGTTTCTTTTCTCTCACAGCCTTTAAAATCCTATCTTTATTTTGTACATTAGGCATTTTCATTATAATGTGTCTTGGTGTGGATCTGCTGTAATTTTGTGCATTTGGTGTTCTGTAAGCCTCCTGCAGTTGAGTTTCCATTTCATTCTTCAGGTTTGGGAAATTTTCTGATATTATTTCATTGAATAGGTTGTTCATTCTTTTGGTTTGTATCTCTGTGCCTTCCTCAATCCCAATAATTCTTAAATTTGGTCTTTTCATGATATCCCATAGTTCTTGGAGGTTCCATTCATGCTCTCTTACCATCTTCTCTGTTTGGGCAACTTTATTTTCAAGATTCAATATTTTGTCTTCATTGTCTGAGGTTCTGTCTTCTAAGTGATCTAGTCTGTTGGTGATGCTTTCCATTGAGTGTTTAATTTGGTTTATTGTTTCCTTCATTTCAAGGATTTCTGTTTGGTTCTTTTTCAGAATCTCTATCTCTTTGTTGAGGTGATCTTTTTGTTTCCTGTAGTTGCTCTTTCAGCTGCTTATTGGAATGGTCAATCATTGACTGCACTTGCTCTCTTAACTCATCATTTACTTCTCTGAACATTTTAATCATGTATATTCTGAACTCCTTTTCTGGCATTTCTTCTACCATGCTGTCATTGGATTCTATTAGTGAAGAATCTTGGTTTGTTTGGAACACTTTCCTCCCTTGTTTTTTCATGTTGTTCATGTACCCTCCCCTCCAGCAATGCAGATCTAGGGTATTGTAGTTTCTGCCCTATAGGCTTAGTGACCCTATAGTCTTCTGAAAGTTCTTTAAGGAGGGGAATCAATATTAGCAACACCCAGTACAGACAATATGCAGCTGTAAACCAAATTGCCCCTATGAAGACTATTGTTACAGTAGTCTTTTTGTTACAATATTGTTACAATATTATCATAATAAACAGAGAGGATGAGTTCTATTATTATCTACAGTATAACAAACAGATTTGCAGTAAGGACTCCAGTTTCTAATGGAGGACAAAGAGGATAGGGAGGGGTGTAGGCTGTAATTGTTAACAGTACAAGAAAAGAGTATGAAGAAATTCTAGATCATAGGAAGAGTGAGAAAAAGCCCTTGAAGAAATAGGTAAACAAAAGGAAAGTGGAGAGCAAGAAAAGTATAGAAATAAAAGTTTAAAAGCTATCACAAAGGAGAAAAAAAATATACACTATAACCATCATATCCTATTCAAACCTCCCAGTCTTTAGTAGCCTGAGGCATGAGAGCTACCTGACAATGAGCTTCCAGTCTCCAGTGGGCGTCTCAGGATGGGATTTGCCCCACCTGATGACAGTTTTCGCAGATAATACAAAATGGCTGCACTGGTTTCTAGAGTTGGCAAATGGTGAGCTGCAGCACAGGGTGTGGGGACTGAGACTGTGTGGGGTGCAGATGGTCAGGCTGGGCCCCTGGAGGTGGGGCGCTGTCAGTCAAGCCGGGGGTCCTGGAGGCAGGGTGCTATCAGTCAGGCTGGTGGTCCTGCAGCTCCTGGCTTTTTTTTTTTTTTTTTTTTTTCTCTCAAAATGGCGGCAGCCACGTGTAACCAAACCTGCGGGTACTGTGATGGTGAATTTCCAGGCAACAGCAGGCAGCTGGTGATCCACTGACAATCTGCAGGCTTCGCAGGCTACTGGTGGACGATTGGCAGGTGAACCTCATTGGTGGGCGATGAGTAGGTGAGAGGCAGGCGATGGGCAGGCCAGAGGCAGGCAGACAGGCAGGTGCCGGATGATAGGCGGCGGTCAGTGAGCAATCTGCACTCAAATGTAGCGCTAGACTGGTAGACTGCAGGTGATCGAGGCAGTCAGATGTGGTAAAGAGCAGGGGATCGATGAGGAGTAGAGACTGCTTCCCAGAGAATCAGATTCTCCTCTTTTCGAATCTTGGGTTACGGAGCAACAAGGAACACAGCCTCCCTCTAGTCCACCATCTTGGATCCAGTAGTCTGTTTTTATCATGTATGAATGAATCGCTAACCCTTACATAGTACTATTTTAAATAGTTCCAATTTTACATACATGGAAAAGTTATATGTATACTCCTGTGACTTGCTTATTTTGGTCAAGGTGATGCTTTGGGAATTTATCCATATTACTAAATCCAGCTCTGGTTCATTCAGTGAATGAGTTAATAATAAAGAACTTAGGCTCTGGCACCTGATGCTACATGTTTGTGTATTTTTTTAATAAATAAAATTCATTTTCACTACAGAGTAGTAGAAAGTTGTGATAATATTATATTAAATGTATTTATCTTTTCTTCTGCTGATGAAAATTTGTAATGTTTCCATTTTGTGCCTGTTGTAAATAATGCCACTGAGAACATTTTAGTTTGTCTCTCCCTGTGTACTTGTGAGTTTCTCTGGAGTAGACAGCAAGGTGTGCCTGGTTCAATGCTGTAAGTTACTGCCCTGTTGTTCTCCAAAATGATCATATCTTGTAGATGAGTTACCCTGCTCCCAACATTCATCTTGAGCACCTGTGCTTCTCCCAACATTCAATCTGAGCACCTGTGCTTGTCAGATTTGTTACATATTCCAGTTTAATGAGTGTGTAGTGTTGTTTCTTGGTCGTTTCAATTTGCATTTCCCTGATTACTAGGCGGTTAAAGATTGGGCATCTATTCATATATTTGTTGGTCATTTGTATTTTTTATTCTGTAAACTCTTGTCCAAAGCCTTCCCAAGTTTTCTGTTGATTATTGTCATTTTCTTATTGATTTTCAACAAATCTTTATATATTTTGGATGTTGATGTATTGCAGATAGTGTCTTTCACTCTGTGACTTATCTTGGAACTTTTTTTTTCTTTTGCGGTGCTGGGGTTTGAACCCAGGGCCTTGTGCTTGCAAGGCAAGCACTCTACCAACTGAGCTATATCTCAGCCCGTGTAACTTTTTAATGGTGTCTTCTCTGAGGTACAAAAAAAAAAAATTTAAATGTTAATATTGTCAAATTTATTTATTTATTTATTTATAGTTTGTATGTTGCGGGGGGTTACACCCCCAACTCTAAAATAATCTTTCTTCTTCCACAGTCATAAGTTTCTCTACATTTCCTTCCTTCTTTCTTTTCTCTTCCTCCTTCTTCTTTTGGTTCAGGGATTGAACCCAGGACCTTGCATATGCTAGGCAAGCACTGTATGACTGAGCTACATTCCCAGTCCCTCCCTATGTTTTTTTCTTAAAGTTTCAAATTTTTATTTTAGATTTGGTCTTACATCCATCTGGATTTGATTCTTTTTGCGGGGTAGAGGCATTGAACCCAGTGGTGCTTAACCACTGAGCCACACTCCAACCCTTTTCATATTTTATTTTGAGACAGGGTTTCCCTGAGTTGCTGAGGGCCTCCCTAAGTTGCTGAGGCTGACTTCAAACTTGAGATCCTCATGCCTCAGTCTCCCCAGCTGCTGGGATTATAGCCATGTCCCACTGTGCCCAGCTTGAATTTGATTCTTTGTGGCGGTATGATGGAAAGATCATCTTTCCCACATGGACAATTGCTGAGCCCCTTGTGGCTCAGCCTATTCTTTTCCAGTCATCTGCAATGCTGGTTTTGGCATAAATTTTGTAACATGTGTTGGTCTGTTTCTGTGTCCTCTATTCTGTTCCATTTTTCTGTCTTGAGCAATCCTGTACTTTCTTAATTCTGCAATTTGATAAGCAGTATGATGAGCATACACTCCCACTTTCCCCATCTCGACTATTTGGGGCCCTTTCCTTTTTTCTTTTTCTTTTTCTTTTTTCCATACTGGGGATGGAACCCAGGTCTGCGCATATACTAAGCCAGTGCTTTACCATTGAGCTACACATCCAGCCCCACAATTTTGTCTACATTTTAGAAGTAGCTTGTCAACTCTACAAAAATCATTGCTGGGATTTTGATTTCAACAATCACTTCATAGATTAATTTTGGAAAGGGGACATCTTTATGATATTGAACCTCTCAATGGATAAGCATGGAACATAATCTCCATTTATTTAGGTCTTCTTCAAAACCCTTCCATAAATCTTTACATGTTTTCCATATATATCTAACATCTTTTGTTAGATTTGTTCCTGGATACTTTATTACCATAGCTCTACAAAACTTCAGCAGTCTCTAGGATTCATAATTTTTAAAAAGCCTTCATATATTTTGCTAATTGTGGATCACTGTTAGCATTTAAGAATTTAAATCATCCAGACTGGGGTCTGGGAAGAAGGTCTACTCTATAACCAGTTTTCTCTGGTTTGATAAAACTGTTACAGCATTTGGAGAAAGGACGGAGGCAGGAGAATTTTTAAAAATACACTTAAAACTTTAAAGAAAAGGCATGGGGGCGGATTTATTAAAAATCAAAAAGTACCAAGGGTAAACGATGCAGTAGAACTCATGGCTCACCTGCCCATGTCAGTTCTCAGCACCTCCTCCCAGGCTGGTCGGCTTCTCCCAAACATCTGCAGCTCACAGGTGCTTTTGAGCCTTCTAGAATTACTGTAGTCTCCCACAATTATGTATATGATTAGGCTTTCTCTAAATCTATCCCATCTGGTTTTTTTTTAACACAGATGGAAGCCTAAAATGCAGTTGTTGAATGTTGTATAACCATCACCACTATTTGTATTCAAAACTTTTCATCATGCCCAGTAAAAACTCCCTACCTGTTAAACAATAATGCTCCCTCTCCCTTCCCCACCAACTCCTGGTAATGTAACTTATTCTGCTTTTCATAAGCATATAATATTTGTTCATCTGTGTCCAGCTTATTTTATTTAGCGTACTGTTTTCAAGGTATATCTATGTTGTAGCATATATCAAAATTTGATTTCTTTTAATGGCTGAATAATAGTCCATTGGAGGTTCATACCACATTTTGTTGATCCATTCATCTCTTGATGGATGCTTGAATTGTTTCCACTTTTTGGCTATTATGATTAATGCTGCTATGAATATTGGTGCACAAGTATCTGTTTAAGTCCCTTCTTTCAAATCATTAAGAGTGGGGTTTTTGGGTCATATGGGAGGGAGTTCTGTGCCAAATCTAATATTATAAGATAAATAGATACCCCATGCCTGCCATTAGGGATAAGTGAGCTCAAATCCAAACAATATTAGCAATGATCAGGGCAATATAATGCTGGACACAAAAGAATAATTATAAGACAATGCTACACACCACTTTATGACAACCAACTTGAAAATTCAGAGAAAATTGTTGAATTCCCAGAAACATGAATTGAGACCAAAGAGCTTGAAAGCTTAAAAAGGTTGTTTATTCCAGAAGATACTCAAAAAGTAATATAGGAAAGTAAACTTAAATATGATCATGTTTATCAAGAGTCAATAACAAGGGGCTAGGGATGTAGCTCAGTGCCTATCACGTGTGAGGCACTGGGTTCAATCCTCAGCACCACATAAAAATAAATAACATAAAGGTACAGTCAAAAAATTATTTTTAAAAAGTCAATAACAAATATCTTACTATAACTATGATCTCTCAAACTATTTCCATAAATAAACATCAGGAAGGGATGTGCACTTTGTTATTATTCAACATTATTTTTAAATGTTCAATTACATTAACAACAGAAAAAAAATCTCTATTTGCAGATGATATAATTGTAAACTGAGAACCCAAAAGACTGTAGCAAAAGAATTCTACTAGAAAAGAAATTAAAAAGTAAATAGATACACAAGATATTTACAGATTATAATAAGTACTCTGCAGGAAATAAAGTAATGATAGAGTATGAAAGGCTGGTCTTTGTGGTGCACGCCTGTAATCCCAGTGGCTCATGAGGCTGAGCAGGAGGATCACTGAGTTCAAAGCCAGTCTCAGCAACTTAGTGAGGCCCTCAGCGACTTAGGGAGAACTTGTCACTAAATAAAAAATAAAAAGGACTGGGAATGTGGCCCAGTAGTTGATCCCCCTTGGGTTAAATCCCAAAAAAAAAAAAAAAAAAAAAAGGAGTATGGAGGCAAAGGGCCTGACTCTAGCCAGGCTGGCCTAGTAGGGAAGATCTGGAACTAAGACCCTGACAATGAGAAGAGCCACACTGGGAATGGCATTCCAGCCAGAGGGAACAGCATGTGCATGTGTGGGTTTGAGACAGTAAGACCATATTGACAGCCCTTATGCGGGAGGCAGAAGGTAAGGTGTGAGTGGGAACTGTGGGCCAGAGTAAGAAAGTGGAATTTTATTCTGAGTGCTAGAGGAAGCCACTGAAGGACATAAAGCAGATTTATGTGTTTAAAATATGATTTATGTTTTGTTTTGGCCGTGCTGGGGGTTGAACTTAGGGTAGGGCACATACTAAGCACGTGCTTTGCCACTGAGCTACACCCTCAGTCTTGATTTATGTTTTTAAAAAGCATTTTTCTGTTTTGTAGAGAAGGCAAGGGAGGGGTGCATTCTATAATCCCAGCAACTCAGGAGGCTGAGGAAGAAGGATTGAAAATTCAAGTCCAGCTTCAGCAATTTAAGGAGACCCTATGTCAAAATTAAAAATAGAAAGGGCTGAGGATATGGCTCTGTGGTAAGTGCCCTATTCAATCTCCAGTACTTAAAAAAAAAAAAAAAAAAAGAGTTGCACCAGCAAGAAGATGAGAGATGGAAAAGAAATGCATTTTGGAGTTGGAACCCAAGTGGATGGTGAGGGGATGTTACCTCTTCTTTACTGACCTCTTTATTTTCAAACTTTAAATGGCATTACAAACAGAAAATAGGTTAAGTTGTAGGGGTTTTTTAAACTACCATTTTTAAAGTGGAGATATTCAATCCATGTACACTAATTTTCTTCTCTATCTCTGTTCAGAGCCTCGTGCATGCTAGGCAATCACTCTACCACTGAGCTGCACCCCCAGCCCACCACAATGTTTTCTTCTCTCTCTCTCTCTCTCTCTCTCTCTCTCTCTCACACACACACACACACACACACACACACATTTTTTAAATTTTTTTTAACCATGATGATTTTCCTTGCCTTCTTCTTTTGCTTTCCCTTTCTCCTTGTCTTTTATTCTTCGTTTTTGAAGGACTGGCTGAGTTTTCTTCTTTTTAAAGTTCTAACGATCTTTGCAGTTTAACATTGTATCTATTCTTTGGGTCTCCTAGCCGTCTGGGATCTTAAGACTTACTTTAAGTATTAACCTTTTGTTCGTCTCCCCGCTCCCTCTTTTTTCCTTAGTTTTTTCCTAAATCTCTGTGGTCGTCCCATATCCATTTTTAAAGTGTAAGTTTCCGGATGAATGAGCGAAGTTGCCTGGTTCATTTACGCTCGCCTTTCTCTTCTTTGCCCTTAAGGAGAACGAAGAACGGATGGTGTCGCTTCTAACCTGACAGGAGTGGAGGACGCAAGGGAGGACGATGGAGCAGGAGGAGAGTTTCGCGCCTCCCCGGGCTGGGGCTGACTCAGACCTGGCTCATCCCGGCTGCAGTGTGCTGTCTGCGTCGCAGAGGTGAGTCTCACTCTTCCGACACCAGGGATTTAATCCCTTTGCCCAAATCCTACGAGGGCGACCTCATGGTAGTTCAAAATTACCCCGCTAGAGGGCACTGGTGCGCTTCCCAGAAGAGACTCGCCCGGGTGTGTGCGCAACTCAGCCTGCTGGATTCTAACGTTGGCATAGACAGGTTCTGCGCACTGGGGGCTGCGGGCGAAGGCGGCCTGGGGCTGCCCTCTAGGAGCTCACAGACCCTGCAGTGCAGCCAGGGTGGAAGAGACAGTGCATTCTCTTCGTTGCAAGACTGTTCCCCAACATGCACACATCCACAGGCACCACTAGAGCGTCTGGAGGCCAGACCTGCAGAAACCGTGAGGAATCTAGCCCAGAGCAGGCAGGAGTGCGTCTCATGGAAGACAGCAGTATAAATTGAGACCCCCAAATGCCCTACACCACGGCCCTAAAGCCGTTTTCCCAGTGCTGCCTCCATGCCTGAATAACCCCCCAACCCCAAATCACTCCATTATTTAGAGGATTTTTGTCAAATGCACTTAAATTAACCACATGTTACCAAGGACAACTCTGTAACCCTCTGAGATTTGCAGTCAGGCAGTTTGGGGGTCGGGAGCACTTTGGGCTGTAGGTCGTTGGGGATATAGCTTGTCATTACCTCAAAGACTACAATAATTGTCACTGCTCTTCACTTACTCCATTCCAGGCACTGTGCCAGGAGATTTGTCTGATTATCTCTTTTAATAAAACAGTATCCTGAGATCACTAGGATAAGGTGATGTCTGCTGGGTTTCCAAGCTGTAAAATTATTTTTCCCTTAGTAAAATTAATAAATATTTGGAGGGAGAAACTGAGATTGGAATAATCTGTTTATCCTTAAATCTCTCCCTCAGTGTCTTTGGTGTGCCCCTGGGGCACCTGTTCCTGCTGTCATTGATAATGTGGGTGCTTTGTTCACTGTCCTCCTGTCACCCCTCTCTGCCATCTGCATGCAGCACTGTATTGACACTCCTCACCCCACTGTCTGTTCCATGCCTTTCCCCCTGCACCCTGCCCTGTGTGTGCATGATTTCCAGTTTACTGAACTCTTCCTTTCATTTAGCCATGGCTACTTTCCTCTCTCTTTCTCAAGGTAGCATCTTTGGTAGGTACTTCTCTGTTGAACTCCTGTGTCCATCAAATTTGGCAAATAGCATCTTTTACCATTTTCTTGGGAATGACCTAGCCTTAGTTCTGAATTGCTTTAACTTCCCAATCCTTTCTTTATAGTCTACAAAAATTTCCACCTTCACAGTCATCCTCCCCTCCTTCCATCCAATCTCAGACAAAGAAGAGGGGCCTATTCCAGGCCAACTTGAGCTCTGGTAGCCTGGTAGAGTAGGAAGGGCTCACACAGGCTCTGGAGCAAGTCAGACCTGGTTTGGATCCAAGTACCACTACTAACTAGTTACAGTCTCTGTTTTTTGTTTGTTTGTTTTGTTTTGTTTTCCTTTAGAATTTCTGAGCACCAATTAACATGTTAACGATATTTACATGTACTCTTTGTTATGAACTGTAGGAATTAGTAGATGTGTGGCAAGTTCCTGAAATGACTCTGACATGGAATACTCAGTAATGACAGTTGTAATTATTCATGGCATTGGTCCCTGTGCCCCATAAAAACTGCTCAGTGCATGATCCCACTTCTCTCCTGTGTTTTTAACCTCTCCCTTCTGACCTGGTTTCCTTCTGTCAACTTTTCAACAGGGTCACATCCCTCCTGCCTTCTAAAACAAGCAAAATCCCAAACCCAAAACTCTTCTCTGAAGAAACCCACCAGCTCCCGAGCACAGTCAGCCCTTGTCATGAGAGGAGAACAGGACAGGAAGGGAGCCTGGCTTGACCACTGCCTGGCTCCTGGGCGATCCTGTTTCAGGCAGGAATCTCTGCTTTGGTTTTTTACCTCAGTGGATTGACTTATTTCATTAACTCCAGAAAATTCTCAGCCATTATCTCTTCAAATATTGCCTCTACTCCATTCTTCCTGCTTTTTTCTGGAAACTCAATTAAACACACATTGGATTTTTCTCCCTGTATCTCCTACTTCATTATCCTCTCATCTGTGTTTTGCATTTGTATGCTTCTCTGCACTTCATTCTATGTTTTTTTTTTTCTGACTTATCTTCCTTTCCACTGATTATTTGTTATTAAATCTTCTGACGGGTTCTTAATTGGGTTAGTGTACTTTTTTCAATACCATGATATCCATTTTTTAATTTTTATTTTTCATACCAGGGATTGAACACAGGGGTCCTTAACCACTGGGTCCCCAGCCCTTTTTAATATTTTATTTAGAGACAGGGTCTTGCTGAGTTGCTTAGGGCCTGCTAAGTTCTGAAGCTGGCTTTGAACTCATGATCTTCCTCCCTCAGCCTCCCGAGTCCCTGGGAATACAGACATGCACCACTGTGCCCAGCTAACTGGTTCTTTTTTAAATTGCCAATGTTGCTTTCAAAATTTCTGTGTCCTTACATAAAACTTTAAATGTGGCTGTTATCTCCATGGAAACAATAAGCATTGTTTCATTACAGATTGTAGCTAGTAATTCCAATAGCTCTGAGCCCAGGGGTGGTATTTCCACGGTCTATGCTTCTGTTGATTCTGCCCCAGGTCATTTGTCTCTTAGGCCTCATGTGTCTGTGAGCTTTCTGGGCATTCTATTTGAGAAAATTATCTTAAGAATTAATTTGAGATCTAGAATTTCTTCCAGAGAATATCTTCACTTTCCCAGTACCTAAGGGCACTAGCAGGCCAAGAACAGGACTTGAGAATATTCTATATAACTTCCAAGTCAGTGCCCACCCTTGACTCCAGATGCAGTCCTTTGGGGTCCCAGCCCAGAGCAGAGGGTGGGCTTGGGCTTGTACTGGGTTTCCACTTTGGTGGACATGGAATGCTCCATCCCTCCTGCTCTAGAGGTCCCCAGGGCACTGCTCACCTCACATGTTCTGAGGATTGGCAGGCAATCCTCAGGACCATGGGTGAAAGTGTCAGTGGGTTGGAGCGGCTGTGACTCTTGTGCATCTCCAGGACATTATGCAACTCACCTAAGGAGCTTGGTCTGTTAGCTGCCTTCTCCCAGTGACAGGCAGGTCACAGGTAGGGGCAGAGACTCATCAGGCTAGGCTCTCACCCTCTCTGTTCTACTCTATTAATTCTTCTTGTTCTTCTTTTTCCCCTCCCCTTCCTCTTCTTCTTCTGATTAGGCCTTCGACATTATTAAGATGGTTTGATGTCTCTTCTAACTTTTGAAGTCATCTTTAGAAAGACAGTGATTTATCCCAGAGTTTTCTATTGCTGGAAGCAAGTGACAGTGCTTAATGACCTTTTATCACTTCTTTCCTAGGTGAACTTGGATCCTCCCCTTTACTCATCCACAGCTGAGTATCACACGGGGTCTACAGCGGGCATTACCACATAGAGAACAATTTAGAACCAGCCACCAGATATGGCCTGGCCTCTACCTGGGCCCAACTTGGAAGCCATCTTCCTGTGTCCCTGACTGTCTGCCCTCATAAAGGCATCTCTGATACGAGTGCTGGACTTCCTGTGTGGCATCCTGATGCAGAATTGATCCCAAGGTCTCTATGGGTGGGTGTTTCTATGAGTGGACCTCTCCCAGACAACCCACCTGGGGAAGAGGCCCATTGTCTCTGATTCTCCTGTCTTGTCTCATGTGGCCTTTTCTCAGTGGAGCCCACACCACATCCTACCTGATATAGTTGACATATTATGGGCACGTTGTGTCTTCCTTTTCATTGTTTTGGTTGTTTTTGCTTCGTTCATTTTGTTTGCTTGGGTTGAAGAGGTTCAAATTATTTTTGTTTCTCTGTCCCTGCCACATTATCATCCTTGGCCTACACAAAGCCATTTCCTGATTTTGTTGATTTGCTTTTTCTCCTTGATCCCCGTCCCTCCTCACACAAGTAACTATTTTATTCTGTTAATGGGCATCTTGATTTGATGGTGTTTAAAATGTGTATTGTCTATTTATGTGCACATAATTAAAATTTTATGTGAATGGTACTGTGTAATATACCTTGTTCTACTTCCTCTTCTCTCTGTTTTTAACATCCAACCACATTGCTGTAACACCTGATCAAAGTGTCTCACCAGTGCATGACACCCTGTCAGGTGGACCTGCTACATTTTATCAGTCTTCTCTCCCGGCATTGTACACTCTGTGCTCCTATAGAAAAGTGCTGTGATGAACATCTTTGTGTTCATGCCTTTATGGATCTGTGTGGAATTTTCCTGGGAAACATATCCAGGAGCAGGATTGCTAAGCAAGAAAGTATGCTTGTACAGGCCTCAGTTCAACCAAGGAGAACCAGGCTGCATTCCAGAATGTCCATGGCCATGTGCACTTCCCGCAGGAATGCAAGATTGAATTCTGTTACACCAAATCCTTCCAACTAAGCATTACCTGGCTTTCTAACGGTTGCCTAATGGGTGCAAAATGATATTTCATGGTGAGGTTGTTTTGCATTTCTGAGATTACCAATGATTTTGAGCATCCTATTACATGCTTATTAGCTTCTTGGGCTTCTCAGCTAGTGTCTCCCTATTCAAGTCCTTTGCCCATTTTCTATGGAGGTTGCCGAGATTTTTCCTTATTGGTCTGTAGGAATTCTTTGTATAGTCTAGAATAATTTTAATGCCTTGCAGGTTTAGATATTGCAATATCCTTTTTTAGTCTCACTGTTGCCAATCACCTTTCCCATAATGCCCTTCATAGAAGAAAAATCCTTCATTTTATGTAATCAAGTTCTTTAAATTATTTTCCCATATGATTTGAACTTTTGAAACTTTAAGAAATTCATTCATATCCCTAGGATGTAATATATTTTCCTTCTCTGTCTTCTGCCAACTGTATAGTTTTTCATGTGTAGCTTTTAACTCCATCTAGAGTCCACTTACATAAGTAGTGTTTGGTAGAGATCCAGTATAATGCTTCTCAAGGGTGAGCCCATTTTCTCACCATCTACTGAACAATTCATCCTTTCCCTCAGATCTGGGGGTATCACTTTTGTCCTATTTTAGTTCCCACAGCAAGGCAGGCAGAGTGGAGAAAAAATCGACAATAGCTTTAAGGGGCCAGAGAACCTTCAGCTGTGCATCCCACACAGAACTCTGCTCCACCCTACACACCCTTCTCACTTACACATGCGCACAAAGGTCAGGCTGGCCCGAAGCCATCCCCATAGAAAAACCTGGCCGCAGTGCTACAGCCCCTGTGCCAGCACCCACAGCCTGGATGGCCAGCGCTGGTCCTAGCTTCAAGGAAATTCAGAAAGACCTCTGAGTTAAAGGACTCCAGAGAGGCCACAGAGGGTCTAAGGCAGTCATAATGGATCAATTCTAAGTTCAGGAGCAAAAGAACAGGAGAAAAAAGTTTGTTCACTGGAAACTACCCAAATACAAAAAATAATAATAAATGCTGGCAAGGATGGGAGAAAAAGGAACCCTTTGACACTGTTGGTGGGATTACAACCACTATCAAAATTAGAGTGGAGCTTCCTCAAAAGACAAGGTATGGAACCACCATATGATCCAGCTATGCCACTCCTTGGTATTTATCCTAAAGAATTAAAGTCATCATACTACACATATATTTATAGCAGCACAAATCACACTAGCCAAACTATGGAACCAGGTGTCCATCAACAGATGAATGGATAAAGAAAATGTGGTATATATAGAGCTGAGTTTTATTCAGTCATAAAGGAAAATGAAATTATGGCACTTACAGGAATATAGATAGAACTAGAGAACATT
Source organism: Glaucomys volans (assembly GCA_020662805.1). NCBI lineage: Eukaryota > Metazoa > Chordata > Mammalia > Rodentia > Sciuridae > Glaucomys > Glaucomys volans. The sequence continues at coordinate 45,769 of JAJEJO010001555.1, forward strand.
ATGTTAAGTGAAATCAGTCAAACTCAGAGGTCAAGGGTCATATGTTTTCTCTCATATGTGGAAGCTAGAGAGGAAAAAGGAAAAGAAAGGTGGGGGTTGGGAATATCAGGAAAATCAAAAGGAGATCAGTAGAGGAAAAGGACCAGGTGGTGGGAAAAGAAGAGGGAGGGGGAAGACTTGGGGAGTGATATTGGCTAAATTATATTGTTGTGTTGTGTGCATGCACAAATGTGTAACAACAAACCCAAGCACAACTATAATGCATCAATTAAAAATGTAGAAAAAAAGGTTTGCAGGAACTAAAAATAAAAAGATTCCTCCAGTCATGCTGACCACTAATCTAACTTCTGACACCTTTAGAAGGTTAGATTAGTTTTTGCCAGTTTGGGGCCTTAATATGAATAGATTCATATGATATTACTAAAGTATTATTTTTTCTCATTTAAAAACTTTTAATCAGCACATAATAATTATGTATTTATGGGATACAGCATAATATTTCAATACCTATATACAATGTGTAATGATCATGTGTGAGGTTTCTGTCACTCTGTGACAAAACACCCGAATTAAATAACTTATAAAGAGGAAAGATTTATTTTGGCTCATGGTTTCAAAAGATTCAGTCCATGGTCAGTTGGCTTCATTGTTTTGGAGCCTATGGCAAAGCAGAACATCATGGCAGAGAGCATGTTGGGGAGCAAAGCTGCTCACTCCTGATGGCTGGGAAGGAGAGGGGGAGAGAGAGAGAGAGGCAGAGAGGGAGAGAGGGAGAGAGGAATGAAGCATGTTCTCTTCAAGATCATCCTCCTATGGAACCTCCTTCCATGAGTTCCCACCTCCTAAAAATTCCACCACCTCCCAGTAGTGTCATTATCTGGGGATCAAGTCTTCAACACATGAGCCTCTGGGGGGCATTTAAGATTCAAACCATAGCAGATCAGATGAGAGCGATTAGCATGTCCTTCATCTCAAACATTTATCACTTCTTTTGTGTTTGAAACATTCAAAATTCTCTCTGTTAGCTACTTTGAAATATATAATCAATTATTTTTTATCGTAGTTACCCTACTGTGATATAGAACATTAGAGATCATTCCTCCTATCCAAACGCACTCCTGTCCCCACTAGCTATCCTCTTTCCATCCCTCCCCCCCCAAACTCTTCCCAGGCTCTGGTTAGCACTATTCTACTCTCTACCTCCATGAGAAAACTCTTTTAGATTCACATACAATCCTTGTCTTTCTGTGCCTGGCTTATTTCACTAACGAAATGTCCTCCAGTTTCATTTATGTTACTATAAATAACAGGGTTCATTTTTTTCCTAGACTGAATAATATTTCATTATGTATATATACCATTTTTTTTAATCCAACCCTCTATCGATGGACATCTTCTAGGCTGCTTCATTTTCTTGGCTATTATGAATAATACTGTAATAAACATGGGTGTGCAGATGTCATTTCAAAATACAGATTGTATTTCCTTTGGCTATATACCCAGTAGTGGGATTGCTGGATCATATAATAATTCTATTTCTAGTCCTTCGAGGACCGTCTCTAACATTTTCCATAATTGCTATACTAATGTGCATTCCCACCAATAGTGAATGAGTGTTCCCTTCTCTGTATCCTTGCCAGCAATTATCATTTTATGTCTTTTGATTATAGCATTCTAACTAGAATGAGATGATATTTTACTGTGGTTTTGATTTACATTTCCCAGATGATGTTTGAGTTTTTGTTCTATTTATTCATTTATTTTTCTAGTGCTGGGTCCAAACCCAGGGCCTCTGTGTGTGAACCACTGAGCTGTATCCCCAGTCCAGAGTATTTTTTCATATATTTGTCCATTTATATACCTTCTTTAGAGAAATTTCTGTTCAGATCATTTGCCCATTTAAAAATTGGATTAGTGGTCTTTTGCTCTTGAGTTGTTTGAGTTCCTGATCTATGAGTGGCTTGCAAATATTTCCTCCCATTCTATAGGCTGTTTCTTAACTCTGTTGATTGTTTCCTTTGCTGTACAGAAGATTTTTAGTTTGATATAATCCTGTTTGTCAATTTTTACTTTTGTTGTCTATCTTTTGGGGGTCAAATAAAAAAACTTTACCCAAACCATTGCCTTTTTCTTAGAGTAATTTCTTAGTGTTGGGTTTTACATTTAAGTCTTCCATTCATTTGGAGTTGATTTTTGTTCATGGTGAGTGGTCTCGTTTCTTCCTTCTGCATAGGGATATCCAGTTTTCCCCACACTATTTAATGAAGACCCTATTTTTTCTGCAATGTATGTTCCTCATGCCTTTATAAAAGACAGTTGGCTGTAAATACATGAATTTATTCTGGTTCTGTATTCTGTTCCAAGCCTATTTGTCTGTTTTTTATATTGGCATCATGCTATTTTATTCGCTATGGCTTTGTAATATTTGTATGTATATTTCTATATTACTTATTCATTTATTTATATTTGTTCTAATTAGTTATACATGACTGTAGAATGTATTTTGACACCTCACGCATAAATGGAGTATAACTTTCTCATTCTTCTGGTTTATCCATGATGTAAAGTTACACAGGTCATGTAATTGTATATGCACATAGGGTGATAATGTCGAATTTGTAATATGTTTTGAAGTCAGATGGAGTGATGTCTCCAGCTCTGCTTTTTGTTTAGGATTGCTTTGGCTATTAGGAGTCTTTTGTGTTTCCAATATGAATTTTACAAATGTTTCTCCATGAAAACTTCCATTGAATCTTTAGATCACTGTGGGTAATACAGATATTAATAGATTAATTTTCCCAATCCATGAACATGGAATGTCTTTCAATTTGTGTGTGTGTGTGTGTATGTGTGTGTGTCCTCTTCAATTTCTTTTCATCAGTGTTTTATAGTTTTCATTATAGACATCTTTCAACTCCTTGGTTAAATTTATTCCTAGGTTTTCTGTTTGTTTTGTTGTTGTTTTTAGCTCTTGTAAATAGAATTACTTTCTTGATTTTTTTTTCAGCTAATTCATTGGTGTACAGAATCTCTACTGACTTTTTATGTTGATTTTGTATCCTGTGACTTTAATGAATTCATTGATTAAACATTTTTTTGCTGGAGTCTTAGGCTTTTTTATTTTTTGTTACCTGGGATTAAACCCAGTAATGCTTAACCACTGAACCACATCCTTTTTATCTTTTATCTTGAGAGAAGTTCTCACTAAGTTGCTTAGAGCCTCATTAGATTACTGAGGCTGGCCTCAAATTTTCAGTCCTCCTAGCTCAGCTTCCCCAGTGGCTGGGATTGCCCGTGTGCACCACTGCGCCTGGCTAGGCTTTTCTATACCTAAGATCATATCATTTGCAAACAAAGACAGTTTAACTTCCTTCTTTACTGTTTTGATGCCTTTTCTTTCTTTCTCTTGCCTAATTCTCTGGCTAGAACTTCCCAAAGGACTTTTAAGAACAGAAATATCTAATGCTCAATCTTGAGAGTTTTGTTTCTGAATGATGTAAGACCCAATCATCATCCTTCCACATGCAGTCATGCAGTAAGCCTGCTGAATGAACAAATTAATGCCTTTTGTAAGTGGCATGGTTTGGTTTTCTGGATGGTAGAAGTAAAATCGAAGGAAAGAGGCTGAGTCTCCTCTCTGCTCAGCTGTGAAGGGGAAACCAGGGAGCTGCTGTGAGACCTGCTTGCCAGGGAGGTGCTGCTTGAGCAGACTCAGACTGAGCCAGGTAGAGGGGACGACCACATTGTGGAATGTTCAGAAACCCTGGACAGAGCACTGGACTTCCTCCAGAGTGTGGGACAGGGGCTGAGTCAACATTATATACTTTTGAAAGATAGGATGACCTCCACTAACATCTGGATTACAAACTAGATAAGCATGTCATTTTATTAAGAAGATAAAAGAACTAGTCATCCCCATGGACATATGGTCATCCCTATTTGACATTAACTGGCTGGTTATTCTTCCTGTGTGATTTATAGCTGCAGGAATCTGGGGGGGGGGGGGATCAAAGAAGCTTGCACAAGTCTGGAAAAAGAGAGAGGAGGGAGGAGATATTAGCCAGATAGCAGCAGGAAACAGAAAATAAAACCCCTTCTGGTAGAGATGCAGAAGTGAACATGAGAGGACATGAAGAAGGTTTTTGGGACCAGTCCTTGGCAGGAGTCAGACCACACATAAAAGAGACTTCTTTAATCCTCAGTAGCAGGAAAAGTTGAAACCAGAACAACACCCAGCTGTGCCTCCCAGGGGAGCATGGAGTCAGCTTGAGGAAGATGGAAGGACCCAACCTTCCAAGTAACCTCAGGTAGTGTAAAGTAGGTCTCAATGTGGTCGTGCATTTGAATCACCAGGGGAGATTGTATTTTTCACTTTTACTTGGTGGTAAAATATACCTACATAACACAAAATGTCCCATTTTATCCATTTTTTTGGTACTTAGTTCAGTGGCATTCAGGACATTCACCACCTCCATGTCCAGGACTCTTTATCTTCCTGAACCGAAATTCTCCACCCATTAAGCAATAATTCCCCATCCTCCCCTTAAGCCTCTGGCAACGGCCCTTCTATATTTTATCTCTGAATTAGACAAGTCTAGGTAACTTACACCAGTGGAGTCTTATATTATTTGTCCTTTTGTGTGTTCCAGGGAGTTTTAAAAACAGGAATTCCCAAGTCCAACCATAGACCAATTAAATTCAGAAATTTGGTGGGCGGGGGCAAACATAGGAGCTATTTTTAAAACTCCTAGTGATTCTAATGGGCAACCTTGAGGACAATTGGGACAGAAGGTCTGAATCAGGTTTATTTTCAGGAATCCCTCCCCCAGAACCAATATACCTCATCACCTGCTGACTGAGGTCTGCAATTCCTTTACCTGTGAGCAAAGTTCAGAATTTTCCTTTTTCACCTGGAGTTGAGAAGCTTAAACTGACAGAGAGATATCACAATGACTGAAACTCATCTGCTAAAGATTTATCTATCAGTCAACAAGTGTAAGTGATTATTATCAGACGCCGTCTCCTTTGGAAAGACAGAGGATTCAGGGTAGCAGATGGTGAGTGAACGTCCATCTAGGAACTGGGAGAGACAGACATGCTAGGGACCCAGGGCCACTTTTTGGAGTGGTTGATAAAGGTGGGTCCTGTTTACCTTTAATTAGTTTGTGGACGAAATAGGAATCGAGAGGAATTTAATACCAGCACATCTGTGCATTCGCCTCATTTGGAACACGGCCACTCGGACATATGGTTCCCATCAACTGTATTTTTGCATGATTCTTGAATCCCCTCCCCCCTTTTTATTTAACTGTGCTGACTTCATTACAAAGGAACTTCACTTACATGGGTTCTAATTGAGGCATGACCAGTGCCTCGCTGGAGGAAGAGTTCCTTCTGCTCCTTGTTGCTGCAGAACTAGCAATACATAGAAATGATTAGATAGACAGACAGACAGACAGAAAACAAGGGAATGACAGGAAGTTTCCTCACCAGATCATAATATTCGTTCACCATGTGGAAGAAGGGAGGTATATGGGAGTAGGACTAGAAAGATTTGAATGTTTAATTTATCTATTTTTTTAAACCCTGGAAGCCAGCAGGACACAATGTTAGACTTGTTCATTCTAAGTTGGCATTTTTTTTATGCCATAGTACTTGTCTTTGTGCTTTGGGGTGCCTTTAAAAGTTGTCAATATTTTACATATGTGCCTATGTACATGTATGAAGAAATGCTTAGGTGCCGAGAAGAGTTCTTACAAAGTCTTTCATGTTAATAATTTTATCATGAAATAAAATCAGAATAGAATATTTGGAGAACAAGAAAATAGAGACACAGATGAATATTTCCCATAAAATTACCATCTAGAAGTTGCCACATTTTGATGTCTTCACATAAGAGCCCTTATCCCAGGTATTAAATAATCACATAATTGATTTCAAGTGTTCAGATAGTTTCTGATTGCAAAGACAATACTGTTCATTGTAAAATGTGGGAAAAGATCAGGATAGACAAGTTACCTGTTGCCTTACTATCTGGAATGCCCATCACCATTCACGATGACAATAAATAAAATTTGATTTTCTTTAGATCTATTTTATTTAGATCTAAATGAGTTAAGACCTTACTGGATGCCATGGGTTGAATGTGTCCCCTCCATGGGTGTTGCTGAGGTGATGGTATTAAGAAGTGAGGCCGTTAAGAGTTATCTAGGCCATGAAGGTGCCTCCTTCTCTATAAATGTGATTAGGTACCCTTGTAAAGGGGTTGGGTGGGGAGTAATTTCTACCTTGCCCTTTGCTCTCCCCCGACATGGGGACCCAACATTCATTGTTTTGCTTTGTTTTGTTTTGTTTTGTTTTGCCTTTCTGCTTTCCACCATGTGAGGATGCAGCAAAAACGCCTTCATCAGTGCCAGCACCTTTCTCATGGACTTCCCAGCCTGCAAAACTGTGAGAAATAGGCAGGTGCGGTGGCACACACCTATAATCCCAGCCGCTTGGGAGGCTGAGGCAGGAGGATTACAAATTCAAAGCCAGCCTCAGCAAAAGCGAGGTGCTAAGCAACTCAGTGAGACCCTGTCTCTGAATAAAATAAAAAAAAATAGGACTGGGGTTGTGGCTCAGTGGTCAAGTGCCCCTCAGTTCAATCCCTGATAGCTTCCCCCCCACTCCACAAAAAAAAAAAACAACAACTGAGAAATAAATTTTGTTCTTCAAAATTTTCCCTGTCTCAGGTATTCTGTTATAGCAGCATAAAATGGGCTAAGGTACTGAGTGTCTATGCTAATATCAGAAAAAAATAGACTTTAAATAAAAATTTTACAAGAGAGTAGGGGTTACAGCTCAGTGTCAGAGTGCATGCTTAGCATGTGTAAGGCCCTGGGTTCCATCCCCAGCACCAAAAAGAAAAAAAGGAAAAGAATAAAGTTTGCAAGAAACAAAGAAGGAACCCATGTATCAATAAAAGTTTTGATATAGCAAGAAGATATAATAATTATAAATAATTACTCACCTAATACCAGAACCTCAACACACATGAAGCAAAAAATGACAGAATTGAAGAAAGAAATGAGTAATTCTACAACAATGGTTGGAGATTTCAATTCTCATTCTCAATGAAGAATAGAAGATAGACAAAGAGAGAATTTAACACAACAAACCAGCTAGATAGAACAGGCATATACAGAACACTGTATATTAACAATACCAAAATACACATTCTTCTCCAGGGCACATGGGACATTTTCCAGGATAGACTGTATCAAGTCTCAATATATTTAAAAAGATACATGTCATACAAAGGGTCCCCTCCAAACACAAAGGGATGAAGTTAAAAACCCAATAACAGAAGGAAAACTGGAAAATTCACAAATATGGGGAAATTAAATTATATACTCTTAAACAACTGCTGGGTCAATGTATTATTACTCAGCTCAGGTGCCATAACAAAATACTATAGATTTGGTGGCTTAAACAACAGACATTTATTTTCACAGTTCTGGAGGCTGGGAAGTCCAAAGTCAAGATGCTGGCAATTCTGGTTCTTGGTGAAGATCCTCTTCCTAATTTGCAAATGGCTTTTCACTGTGTCCTCACATGGCAGAGTGAGCTTGGTGGCTCTTCTTCTGATAAGAACACTAATCCCATCATGGGACCGTACTCTTATGACCTTATCTAACCCTAATTACCTTCCAAAGTCCTCACCCTCCAAATGCTATCGCATTGGGAAAAAGAGCTCTGGCACAAGAATCTGGGACAGGGGCAGGGGGGACATAACATTCAGTTCATAGTATCCCGTCCTTTCCCTTCACAATTCTTGTCCTTCTCACATGGAAATACATTCACTTCATCTCAACAACCCCCCAAATCTTAACTCATTCCAGCACCAACTCTAAAATCTAAAACCACATCTAAATATTATCTAAATCAGAATATGGTGAGAACTGGGATAGGATTCATCCCAAAACAAGATTCCTCACTAGTTGGGAACCTGTGATACTAGAGAAGTTGAGTGCTTCCAAAATACAATGGTGTGACATAGGATAGACACTCCCATTTCAACATGCAGAAATTAGAAGGAAGAAAGGAACAGAGTCCAACCAAGTCCAAAACCTAGTGAGGCAAATATCATTATATTGAAGCTAAAGAATCATCCTTTTTGATCCTACGCTCTGTCCTCTGGAACCAGTGAGGCAGGGGTCTCATTCAGTGAAGCCATGGCTTTGCAGGGCAGGAGTGGTGCCACCCAAAGGTTGCCAGTGGTCACACTCCCAAGGCTCCGAGCGGCTGCCGTCTCCCTTATGGAGTCAAGGAGGCAGCCCTAATGATTCTGAATCACCTACAGGTGTCGTTCTGCCCTTGTCTGGAAGAGTAGCTCTCATTTGCAGACAAGCAACTCTATGACCTGGTCCTGTAGGACCTAAGAAGTCAACAGATTTCCTTCATTTCACCTCACATTTGTCCCCTTCGGTTCAGACTGGCAGTGTTTCTTCAGGGTGGCCCAGGAGGTCTCCCTGTCATACCAGTCTCCCATTCAAAGGGTTGTTCGACCACACTCTTAGGTTCAGATCATGCTTTCTTCCTTTTTACAACACGGATAGGCTGGGAATTTCACAGATCTTGACGTTCTGATTCCATTCTGTTTGACAATTCCTTCTCTCTCTCTCTCTCTCTCTCTCTCTGTGTGTGTGTGTGTCTCTCCCTCTCTCTCTCTCTCTCCCATTTTACCATAAGCAGTCAGGAGGAACGAAACCATTCTTTTAACACTTCACTCAGAAATTGTCTCATCTAAATACCAATTTCAGCCAGGTGTGGTGGCACACACTTGTAATCCCAGCAGTGCAGTAGACTGAGGCAGGAGGATCTCAAGTTCAAAGTCAGCCTCAGCAATTTATCAAGGCCATAAGCAACTCAGTGAGACCCTGTCCTAAATGAAATACAAAATGGGCTGGGGATGTGACTTAGGGGTTGAGCACTCCTGGGTTCAATCCCAAGTACCAAATCAATTGATCAACCAATCAATCAATGTCCCATTTCATCACTTGCAAGTTGTACCTTCAACAAAACACTAGAATATGAGCATGTTTCAGTCACTTTTTTGGCCACTTTATAATAAACGTTGCCTTTCCTCCTGTGTCCACTAACAAGTTCTTCATTTCTGTCTGAGCCCTCACCAGGATGAATGATCTTTACACATTTCTATCCATAGCCTGTTCATAATTATTTGTCATTTTTCTAAAAGAAAGTTTTCTCTATAGCTCTCTTCTTATTTCTGAGACTTTAGCAGCATCACCTTTAAAAGTCAGTCATAGCAATCCCAGTTTTTTCTAGCGTGCACCTCAAAACTCTTGCAACCTCTACCCTTTGCACAGTTTCAAGACCACTTCCAAATTTTAGGGATTTGTAGCAGTACCTCATTTCGTGGTACCAAAACGTTCTTAGTCATTTGGTGCTGCTATAAAAAAATAGCACAGACAAACCGGGCTCAGTAGCCTGTAATCCCAGAGGCTCGGGAGGCTGAGGCAGGAGGATCACGAGTCCAAAGCCAGCCTCAGCAAAAGTGAGGCACTAAGCAACTCAGTGGGACCCTGTCTTAAAAATCCAAAGTAGGACTGGGGATGTGGCTCAGTGGTTGAGTTCCCCTGAGTTCAACCCCTGTACCCCCCACCCCACCCCAAATAGCATAGACTGGGTGTTAATTTCTCATAGACATAGACTGGGTGTTAATTTCTCATAGTTCTAGAGGCCACAAATCCAAGATCAGGTTGCCAGCAGTGTCGGGTTCTGGTGAGGGGCCTCTTCCAGGTTATAGATGGCCACCTTCTTGGCATGTGCTTACGGGGTCTTTCCTCAGTGCCTGCTCATGGACAGTCTCTTTCTTCCTCCTCTTATAAGAGCACGAACTGCATCCTGAGAGCTCCCCCTTCACAAGCTCATCTAAGCCTTTTGCTCCCCAGAGGTCCCTACCTCTACATACCATCACATGGGAATTAGACTTTCAAAGCATAAATTTTGGGGAGTCACACACATTTAGTTCCATAAAGGGACCATGTTGATTTTATAATTATTCATTACCTTCCTAATAAGATTGAATCTCAACTAGATATTTTACATCCTTTGCCATTTTTCAACTAAGGTGTTTATTTTTAACTTTTTTACTTATAAAAACTTTCTATATTGTAAGAAAATGAATACTTTGCTACATAAGGGATAAAATTTGACAGTTTGCTTTTCTTTTAAAATTTGTTTTTTAAGGTAATTTTCATAAATAAATGTAATGCTTAATTTTCATTAATAAAAACTTAAAAAATTTTAAGATGTAATTATTTTTAATTCTTTATGTTTCTTGCTTTGATATCATTCACAGAAACGCTTCTTTGGGCTCATAGGAATTTAGCAAGGAATGCCACTAATAACAAAAGTGAAATCATTAATCATCACTGCCATTTATTGAGTATTTACTATGTATCAGACATTCACATATATTATCCTATTTAATCTTCATAGCAAACCTGTGAAGTAATTAGTATTCCCATTCTACAGGTCAGGAAACCCAGGCTCAAGACCACAAAGTAACTTGTCCATAGTCACATAACCTGCAAGTGTTGGAGCTAGATTTCAGTCATTCTGCTATGAACAAACTCTGTTCTTTTTAAAACAAGTGGACCTGGGTCCACACCCTGGCTCCACTATGCCAGTTAGTAGATGAACCACCCTGTACCCCTTATCATTTCATCCATAAAATCTGTTGAACAGTACCTCCCTCACAGAGTTGTTGAGGAATTTAAATGAAAGAAAAATATGTAAAATGCCTGGTACCAAAAGTCAGTCCACCTGAGAGAGTCAGCCCACCAGGCCTCTGGCTGGAGCCCCTGGCTTCGGGCTCTCTCCTCCCTGGGGGACCTAAGTACCCGGGCACAGGGACCAGCGAGAGAAGGGGCAAAGCAGCATGGGGGAGCAGATGCCCATGGAGAGGTGCAGAGGTTAAAACCCCAGACCCAGCAACTTCAATAAGGAGCAGAATGAGATGGCTGAAATGCCACAAACTGCAGAGGTCCCACCCTGGGAGTGGTGTAGGTGTCTGCAGTGAGAATATTCCTTCTGTGTGTGGGAGGCAGGGTGGAGCTCCTGGGGTGCTGTCTCTCTCTGTGGCTCAGAGGCTTGTGAGGACGACCAGTGACAGTGTGGCTCATTTGTGGCTGCTGTCCTGTGGGTCTGTCTTCACATACACACTGACACCATGGGAGACATTGGGGGACACCTGATGGCAGGAACATTCTTCTTCTTGTACGCACTCTACTATTCAGTGCTGGTGTCCCTGGCTCTGCTCAGGGGACAGAAGGTCCTCAAGCCACCTCTTCCCCCAAGGAAAAAGCAAGGACACAGGCTGTGGCAGCGAGTACCCCTGGAAGGAATGGTGAAGATGGCTCTTGGTCTCACTGGCATCTTATCTGAGTTATTCTACCCACTGGGGGTAAACCGGCTAAAGATGGTGGACTGGGAGGACCCCCATCGACCATTCATGTTCAAGGATTCCTGGCAGCATGTCACCATGTACTTGTTCTTCATGCTCACTGGCATGGTGGACATTGTCAGCCAGCTGTGTCTGACCCGGCAGAGCGTGAAGCTGGAGCGAGCAGCCGAGGCCACGGCCTTCTACGTGCTGGTGCTGCTGATGGCAGCCCACGTGGAGAACAAGAGCACCCTGGAGATCCGGGCACACGTCCTGTTCATGGTACCCACCTTCCTGGTAGCCCTGGTGCTCAACATTGAGGTCTGGGTCCCTGACCAGCCTCCGCTCTGGGTGCTCAAGGTATGGATGGGACTGGTGCTCAGCACTTGGATGCTGCAGATCTCTGTGCTGATGTATAGTCCTCCTTCTGGACAACCGTGGCAGGCAGACAACCCTGGGGACCTGGCCTTCCTTGTCATCTTCTTCTGCTGGCACCTGGGCTTAGGGGCTGCTCTGCTGGCTGCTGTCTATGGCCTGTGCAGCCTCTGGCATCATCACTGCTCCTCCTGGACAGAGGCCTCTGGTCCCAGTTACCAGCTGTGCCCCACAGAATCCAGTGGTGAAGAGCTAGACAAGCTCACAGCAGGGGCCACACTGCGGGATGCAGGTATCTAGGTACAGAAATTGTCTTTGTCCCATGCCTATTATAATGAGAACTTCAAGGGTACCCACTGCATGAATGGCGCAGAAATGTCCTGGAATCTACCATATGGCTTTCCATCCCAGGAACTATCTTCCTTGTTCCAAAATAAACCGTTCAGCTCCAAGAAGGACTTCTTACCTATCACTGTTCTTCCCAGGTTAGTCCCTTGCCTAGTTCATTGTTCATACGGTTCCTGGCCATGCACATCTATGAAGTATGAACAAGCCGTAGTGCTTCCCCCTGTTAGCTTTTGGGATCCAAGAGGCAGATGTGAAGTGAGGAACTCGGAAATAGGTGAAGGGAGTGGGTAGGGGTCCGGGGAGGATTGTATCTGTCTTCGGCAGGGCAGGGCTGGTGTGTGCAGGCGTGTGCCTACAGCAGAAGCGTTCCAATGTGTGGAAGACAGAGGGGTCTGTTTATGCATAATGGTGACATGCTTTCTTCCTTTCTCTGTTTTTTTTTTTTTTTTTTTTAATTCACACTAACTATAGCAGGATAAATAACTTGTATGGATTTTTTTATTTAACCAAAACTAAATGAGGCTACTTCTGTCTCCTGAGAAAGTAAGTAATGAGAGGTTGGTGGCAAGGAGGAAGTGGAGAGCATCAAATTAGCAGTCGAGAGAGAAAAAAGGTCAATGAGGAATTTCCAAAGGTGGTTATAAAAAATTAGGATGATTTAAATGTAATTTAAAAATTTTTTTTTTTTGCTGTGACATTAAACAACTTTGTGATTCCAACTCCTTCAGTAAAGTCTATTACACATTTTGTGGCTTGTGTGAATGATTCTGGGGAGAAACTGAAGAAAAGGCCCAGATCTGAACTGGGGGGGAAGGACTGCCATGAAATGGACAGTGCCGCTGATCTCCTCATTCTGAAGATGCAAGAACTCAGAGCTTGGAGAGGGCCTGCGGATGTCCACCCCCTGAAATTTCCAGAAAATTTTAGCCAGTCATTGAAACTCTCCTGGAATGAGACACAAGTAAATTCATATATTTGGTGAAATACATGAAAGAAAATAATCTGCTTCTAGTAACACAAGTCAGCTTAGGTGAGACAGAGACACCCAGTATTTGGAAATCTGAATGAAAGCACAGGAAGAAGGGAGGGGATGCTAGCCAGGGACTCGGAGAAAAAGCCATAGAGAAAATACCCAACACGAAGCTGCTGCAGTCACACCCCGCCCCATGCAAACAGAAGTGCTGTCCTTGAAGAACAGGGAGCTTCAAGAAGCAAGAAGCAGAAAAGGCAGGCTGCACACTGTCCTTGGAAAATACCACTGAAAACCGTCTAAAGAAGCAGCTTGCAGGGGTGCAGGTCACAGACCTCAGACACTTGGTCAGGGAATTAATTTTGGAGAAGGGAGCAAGGGACGGGAAAGAGGAGGGCCAGGGTCCAGCAGCCCACACTGGCAAGGCATGGGTGGGGAGACTAGATTTTAGAGGAAGAAAAATATGTCTTCCTGAAGCAGGAACGCTGCCAGCCCCACCTTCCCTCCTCAGGGAAGCAGGCACCAACTCAGGGAGAGACCAGCACCCTTCTTTCTGACCCACCCCAAAAGCCTAGAAGCAAAGCCAGATTCACCCTGAGACTTATGAAACTTAAGCTTCAATACCCTCACTTTACAAGTCCTGTTGAAAGCCCTGGAAGGTGGTCACATGATCACACATCACTGAAAGATTTGCAAAAGTGAGACTGTTTGGTATTCTTTTTCCTAAAGAGGGTTCTCCAATTTGTATAAGCTTTAGGCGCCACTAAACCTGGCTCTGCCCTCACCCCAGGAGGCTTGATGCAGATTAACTTTCAGGGTGCTTCACCAGTGGAACATTCTTTAGTTGGTTGGTTGCTTGGTTTGTTAAGATTCTTCCTTCTTCTACTTGGGAAGAAGCAGCTTAAAATGTTAATGAGATCACACACTGGCTGAAAATCACCTTTAGTCAAGAAATGTCAGTGGGGGGCTGGGGATGTAGCTCAGAGGTAGAGCGCTTGCCTAGCACATGTAGAGGCGCTGGGATCATCCCCAGAACCACAGAGCAAACCATTGTAAATGCATGTTACTAGATCCCAGGAGTCAGAGGCTCAGAAGACCAGTGGCTGGGAGAGGAGGTGGGAGTGAGTTACACAGGCTGGTCCTACTCACTCTCTTTGTCCTGGGGGCAGGAGTAGTTTTCTGCACAACCAGTCCTTGCTTAGTGTATTAATCAGTGTTCCCCAAAGAAAAAGGAACAGACAGATCCCTTTTTAGATAGGTATCTAAACAGGGATATCCAGATATATATCCCTATTTAGATAGATATCTAAACAGATAGACAGGCAATATGGATGATAGATATTTAAGGAATCAGCTCATGAGATTGCAAGGGGTGTGCAAGACCAAAATCTGCAGGAAAGACCTGTAGGGAAGAGACCCAGGGGAAAGTTGATGTTGCAGTCTTGAGTCTGAAGGCAGCCTGGAAACAGACCTTTTTCCTTGGGGAACATTAGTCTTAAGATCTTCAATTAGATAAAGGGTGGAGGATAGGGAAGAGTGGAAGTAGTTTGGATTAGACAAAGGGGGATGAAGGGAAAGGAGCGGGGATGGGTTTAGGAAAGACAGCAGAATGAATCGGACAGAACTTTCCTGTGTTCATATATGAATATACCACCAGTGAAACTGCTCTTCATATACAACCAAAAGAATGGGATCCTAATTAGAATAAGTTATATTCCATGTACTTATAATATGTCAAAATACACCATACTGTCAAGTATAATTTAAAAGAATGTTTAAAAAAATTTTAAAAAGATCTTCAACTGGTTGCATGAGGTTCATGAATATTATAGAGGGTAATTTTCTTACTCAAAGTCCACTAATTTAAATGTTAATCACATACAAAAAAAATACCTTCACAGCAACATTTAAACTGACATGTGACCAAAGAACTGGGAACCACAGCCCAGCAGAGTTGACAAAAAAGTAATCATCATACCCTGCATATCAGAACAAGGCCACTTAGATGTGATTTATATCAACTGTGTTTGTGATGATTTTTGGAGACTTTTCAAAACAACCAAAAACTCCAGCTACATAATCCTAGCTGGACATCTCCCTTTCCATATTCTCTCTAGTGGGAGAGAAGGATGGGTGTGCAGATAGGTGGCAGCTATTTTTAAAGATGAGAAAATAAATGTTTAGAGGGTTTTTTTAAAAAAAAATTTTATTAATGTTTTACATTTTACACATCTTATAAAATATTGAAAAGTATTTTGAAATCTTCCTTGTGTTCCCATCCTGAGATCCAAAAGGGTGGGAAGTTATTTCAGTCACAGTGTGGATGCTAGGATTCATACATCAAAGGTGAGGCCTTTCCTGATGGTGGGGAGCCCAGATATGATGACTAAACAGTAAACAAGTTAATAAGTTTAGAAGTGAAGATCCTGAAGATGAAGAAATCAAGAACTTTGAGCCTAATGTTGGAGGAAGGAATTGGAAAGGGACAATGACATGCCAGGAAGAAGGCAACCTTGGGCTAGAGGAGAATCCCCGGTTATAGGGTTGATCTTAATGTGTCAAGGAGAGTTAGAAGACAGGAATCATGGATAGCAATGACTTTCCAAGGAGGAAATGACCAGGGTTTCAGCAGAGATGGTAATACCATTAAAAGAAAAAACTGAGACCAATTAAATTTAACAAAATTGACTTGAAAAATAAAAAAGGTTCTAGAACCAGGCAGCATTCCAGACAAAGATGATTCAGAATGCAACCTGGAACCATATGCAGGTTATATTTATAGCCAGAGAAAAAGGAGCAGACACACTGAAACAACCTGATTGACTGCTGTTGGCAATTGCTTTCTATGGTCATGTTCTGGCAGTTTTCAGCCTGATTGACTATAAGTTTAAGTGCTATGATTGGTTAAGACTCAGTTCCTTGGTTACAAGGGTATATTCTGAGGTTAGGCTACAATTTGTTTAACATCAAGTAAGTTGCAGATCACTACATAGGGAAGCCACTATTAAACCAAACTTACTGTTAAAGTGCAAAATTTTATTAGTTAATGTAAAACTCGCGAAAGAGGCGGCGGGGCCTGGCGGGTAAAGCTCCCAAAAGCGGAGGCGGGCGAAAAGGAGTGCACTCACCAGAGTCAGACAAAAGTGGTAGCTTGATTTTACTGGAATGTGTGTCCCGGGCAAAATCTCCAGCCCCCTGGGGGGAAAGTCGGGGTGGGAGAGCCAGGAGAAATCGCACGTGGCTTTGGCTGCTCAGGGTTTTTATACAGGGGAAGGGGTCCTGCCCAGGAAAAGGTGGACCCAAGATGGACGTCAGGGTCAGCAGGTCTGCCTCATCGGTCACTTCTGGCACAGTGTGTTGCTAGGTGGCCGTGCTCCCTCCCCCTGCAGCTGCCCAATATGACCTAACAGTTAATTAATATCCATCTCCCAGAAGTATCATGAGAAATAAGTGAAGCACTGTGTATATAACACTTGATACAGAGCATGATGTACAGTAAATGCTCAATAAGTATAAGGTTCAGAGACTGAATATACAGACAATGACCAAAATCTAACATAAGAATAGAATTTTGGGGCTGGGGCTGTAGCTCAATGGCAGAGTGCTTGCCTAGCACGTTTGAGGTACTGGGTTCCATCCCCAGCTCCACATTAAAAAAATAAACAAATAAAGTCATGCCATCCATCTACAACTACAAAAAAATTTTTTATAAAATAGAATTCTGACCCATAATCTTTAGCAACCAGCCTAGGAAACCAACTCCTTATCAACAATAGCCAGCTGAGGAAGCCAGCCTGCTATCTAAAACTTACATAAGTTGTAGACTTATGGAAAGTCACTTAGTCATCTCTAGTAACCAGTTTAGAAAACAAAACAATAATCCCCATGCCAATTGGCCCCAAACAGTGAGGACTTAATTAATAATAACTTAAAGTTTTCCTAATTTTTGCACCACTTCCAACTTAGGATCAACCAAAGGAAGTTAGATAGGCACCCTAACAAACCACATAGGGTGCTCTCTTCTAGTTAGGCTGCCTACAGCTTCCTCACACCAATGGACTCCACTCAGGGCACCTGAAGACCTCCCTTTTCCCTACTCCTCTGCCTGCCTTCTAGTCTCTGCCCCAACTTGTGACTTGATGGTAGCTGACTCCCTTGTTACAGCAAACTCTGCATAAATAATCTTTGCCTGTTCTCATTTGGTTGGTCTTATTTTTACCAATTTAATCAATTTTTTCATTAATTCATCCAAGCAGTTACTCAATATTTATTGTCTATTATATGTCAGACTCTATAGAATATTGTCCTAAGTATAATGAACTTGAGACAGCAGGGAGGGCCCTGATTTCCCCCATCAGAATTCCCCACTTCACATAAGATGCTTTCAAAAAATTTTCTTTCACCAATGACCAGCTTCAGGAGCTGCTGATGCCTTACCTGAGCTTTCCCACAACCCTGAATGCACAATATGCCTGAACCTGACTGAAATATGACTTTCCTGGGGGCAGTGGTAGTGACAACTGCCACCATCTTTTACCAGTTGAATGCAGACTGAACCAATGCATGTGAGCATGTCACTGTGTCAAGTGCAGACCCCAAAACTAAGAACAGAAAATTTGGCAAGACATCTGCAGAAATCCTGGGACTGTGTACCACAGCTGACCGTGCACCTGGGCAAGTCTACCGTCTATAGACTTTGTCTATAGAAACTTGACTCCTTGCATTCTCAGCAAAGCCAGCCTGGGAACCCTAACCCACATGCTATCTCCCTTCTGCTCAAGTATAAGCTTCAATAAAGCCTCATTCAGTTGGTATTTCCTCTTTGTGATCTCTGTCTTCAATTGAGCAAAAGAACTGAAGACTGAGCTGGTAACACTAAGAGCTGGTAACACTGAGCTGTTAACAAAGTGACTCAGATACCAGGATCCCTGCCTTCGAGCTCATTACAGTTCAGAGGGAGAAGAAAGACCAATAAACAGGAAGCTAAGTACACTCTGCAAAAGGCTATAATAAGGGGCATCAAAACCAGACAAGGGAATCAGGGAAAGCTCTCTTAAAAAGGGATATCTCCATAAGAATGAGCATGGCCAGAGGACAGAGATGGAGAAACATTTGGGCAACAGGAAAGGGCCATGGGGAAACCTCCAGGCCATAGAGACATACAGTTTCAAGGAAGCAAACCCAAGTGACATGATCAGACCTTGGCATTCAATCTGGTTGTGGTAAACCATGAAGTCAGGTAGTCAGACCAGGGTTAGTGTCCTTCTAAGCAACTTAAGGAATCTGGCATTTATCCTGAAGTACTGATCACATATCCATTTTAGAATATGGCTTCATGTGGAGTGAGGCCTGGAGGAGCACAAACCTGGAAGCAGGAAGAAGTGAGGAAGTTTAAGGTGATGGTGGCTAGACAAGAGGAAACAGGAAAAGTATGTTGATTGGTTTCCTGATGGGACCCTTAGCTGGAGATCTGTAGGGGAAGAAGCCAAAGCTTAGTCAGCTGAGAGGAAAGTAGATCATGAAAACCAGACAGGGAGATGAGGAAGAGGAGATGAATTCTGGGTGGAGATATGACATTTGAGGTGTCCCCAAAATTGCTAGTTGCACAACTCTGAAATTCAAGAAAAGGGGATGGGGAGAGAGGGAGATCTGGGGGTCACAAGCAAAGCCACAGCCATTAAAACCATGAAGATGGGTGAAGTCCAGCAGGAGAGGGTGCAGAGAAGAGGGCCCTCTGGGAGGCACCACATCTGACTGGGAAAAAGGAAGAGAACCACTTAGGCAGACCAAGGAAGGGCAGCCAGGGAGGAGTAAGGAAAGCCAGAAGCATGCTTTAACACAGAAGCCGAACACTGATATTGCTCCAGAAAAAGAAAATAGCCAACAAAACCTCCTTCTGGATTCTTTATTCTTCCTTTCTCCTTTCTTATCCCCTATTTCCCCCCTTCACTTCCCAGAGAAAAAGTTCCTGGGACTTTGGGAGGGAATGGCTCTCAAAACCAAGTGGAACTGGTCAGCCATTGCCCTATAGTGTTGCCCAAGTTGCTTGCTGGGCACCTGCATTCCTGGAGTCTTAGAACTGACTGGAGGATGAAAGAAAATGGAAAGTGAAAGTTCTTAGGATAGACTTCCCCCTTAGACATACCCCCTAAGACTGATTTTACCACTATCTTGATAAGGTGGAACTGGAAGTTAATTCCTGGACCACACTGACCATTATTTTTTGTCTGATGAGTGTACATTATATTGTTACCCATTTGGTCCATCAGGCCTGATAAACTGAGTGCCTTACCATATACCAGGTGGAAAATGGAAATCAAATTTCCTCTCTCCTCACTGGTCTGTGAATACAAAACGGACAACAGGAAGAATAGTGACCCCTATTTCATGGTGCCCCACTCCTCAGAGACTCACCCAGGCAACTGTCTAAATTCCCCCTCCCTTCTCTCTACCTTCCCTTGCTACCTACCGCTGTGGGTGGCCTTCCGGCTTCCCCAGGGACCCAGAGATGGCCCCACCCCTTCCTTGTGGCTGAAGGTGTCCTAAATAAGCAGCAGGTTTTTTCCTATA
Organism: Glaucomys volans; assembly: GCA_020662805.1. Lineage (NCBI taxonomy): Eukaryota > Metazoa > Chordata > Mammalia > Rodentia > Sciuridae > Glaucomys > Glaucomys volans. The sequence continues at coordinate 65,484 of JAJEJO010001555.1, forward strand.
CTTGGAATTCTTTCATGACACCCAGCGAAGGAGGCGCCCAACCCGCTGCACAGGGCGCCCAACCCCACCCGCCTTCCTAGAAACAGTCCCTTAACCTCCCCCTCGAAACCTCTTCAAGGATGCAGAACCCAGGGACATCTCTGAAATGCCATGCGCTGTGTTGCAGCAAGCTCACAGGCTTGCAAATCAATCTGTCCTTACTGTCCCGGGACAGGGTCTGTGGGGAGTGGGAGGGACACTTGATTTTCACTCCCTCCCCGCCCCCCGCTTTTGATTGTTTTACCATATGAAAAGAAAAGAAACCGGTAATGTTCATATATATGTGATTTTTTTTTTCCAAATTTGAAATCAAAGCATGAAGTTACTAGGAACCGAACTCTGCCAGGCTGACCCGGCTATGTCCCCTACACTCCTCTGTCTCCTTCTTGTTAAAGGGGGGCTCTGGCCTGAGAATGGCCCTGGAGCCCCTCCCGCGAGGCGGTGAACACCAAGCAAGCCCGGGAAGGGGCGGCGGGGACGCGGTGGCGTAGAACCCTGTGAGAACGAGCGAGCAGAGGACGGCTGGAGCTGGTGGCGAAGGGAGGAACACCTCTGTTCCTGCCCAGGACGCACTGCCTCGACCCGGTTTGTCGTCTGTTCTGGGGCCCCCGCTGTCCTCAGCGCCCCTGGAGAGGGGGCTGCGGAAGTGTGCTGCCGAGGCGAGCCCTCAGCAGGCAATTCCTTCTTCCACAGTGGCCTGGCTCATTGGGCTCAGAAGTTCCCACATCCCATGTGGGGGAAGGAGGGAAGATGAATGGATGTCCCTTGATGGACAGATCGATTTTTTTTCGGTCTATAATGCATGCAATAAATTAATTTTCTTCCAAGCTCTTGGGAGGCATCAGAGAACAATACGAAAATAGCAGCCTGCCAGAACCTGAGGCAGGGGAATAGTTGGATAGAAAATAAACAGTGAACTAATTAAATCATATATTGACTTTTAGCTCTTAGTAATAAAAATTATCTCCTCCCACACACTATTAAAAGCAAAAGTTCTACCACAAACTGCTCTCCCACACGCACCAGCTAAGGTGTGCACCAAGTGGGAAACAAGGCCTACACAAGCTGCTAAACTTTTTTTTCATTCATAAAACATAGTTTATCTTAATCATTGGGGCTCCTGAGAATTTCCTAAGTGCCCTTTCCCTCTTCTTAGCAGCTAAGTTCTTTTTTTCATTATTTTTAAAAATTATTTTTACAGACTGCATTTTGATTCATTGTATATGAATGGGGTTCAACTTTTCGTTTCTATGGTTGCACACAATGTAGATTCACACCATCCATGTGATCATACATATGCATAGGGTAATACTGTCTGACTCAATCTACTATCTTTCCTTCCCCCACCCCTCCCCCTCCATTTTCCTCTACACCATCCAAAGTTCCTCCATTCTTCTCTTAACTCCCTGCTACAATACCCCGCCCCCCTTATGTATCATCATTCACTGATCAGAGAAAACATTCGGCCTTTGATTTTTTGGGCTTGGCTTATTTCACTTAGCATGATATTCTCCAACTGCATCCATTTACCTGCAAATGCCATAATTTTATTTTTCTTTATGGCTGAGTAATATTCCATTGTGTATATATGCCACAGTTTCTTTATCCATTCATGTATTGAAGGGCACCTAGGTTGGTTCCACAATCTAGCAATTGTGAATTGAGCAGCTATGAACATTGATATGGCTGCATCACTGTAGTATACTGATTTTAAGTTCTTTGGGTATAAATCAAGGAGTGGGATCGCTGGGTCAAATGGTGGTCAAAAGTTTTGAAGGGTAAGAAAGGATGGCACTTTTATTCCACAAGGTCATAAAAACACTTTTGTCCACTTATTTTACAGTCAATTCTGGCAGAGAGACCAGATGTGCTGACAGAAGGAAAGCACACATTTGAAAAGCAAATGATAGGTATACATGAGTATCCTAAATGGAAATAACAAGACTTAATGTCCAAATAATAGTGCCCAATATGACAAAAGGGACCAAGACCAGAGGACAAGATCCATTTGCAGGAGGCCCTTGCTAGGCATTTTTCTTAAGCTGCAAAGCAGAATAGTTTGCCCTGTGTTTAGTTTTGGACAGTCTTGTGGGTGGGGATGGCACTAACTGATCATGTAGGTGGCATCTCCAGCGTAGCCTATATTCACGTGTGAACTTTATAAGTGAACACAGCAGCACACCACAGTGCACTCATAGGCAGGGTCATCATCAGAAAGTTCTTATCAGTGACACTACCAAATTCAATAGTACCTTTTTATAAGAAAGGCTCTCTAAAGCCCATTGATTATCTTGAAATGGAATTCATAGATAATATAATCTACCTTCAAGAATAACTGCAAAAACATCACTCTTCTCTGAACGATTCATAGCCAAAGACCCTCAGGAACACACTTGTAGCTGCACAAGTTCACTATTCATCACGAGGAAGGAGAATGCACACTGTGGGGAAATGCAGGGCGTCTCCCCAGAGGGCCTAATCATAGGACTTAGATTTTTATTAAGCAACTTTGGGAAGGTGCATGGAAGCAGTGCCTCATGGATTGGACTGTGGAAGTAGTTCTATGGTTGGGTATTGGAGTACATTTTATCTAGAAGGATGGAAGTTTAGAGAGAGGCTGAAGTGATAATTATAAAAAAGTATCAGTCACTCATAGGAGCCAGGACAGGGGAACCTGGCCATCTCTGTGGTCTGGAGAACGCACATGTTTTGTCTGTATTCAGACTTCCTTGTGGAATGTTCTTGTGCTTCTCTGGAGCCACCACTGGCACAGAGTGGCCTTACCTGATATTGGCATCCTGTGAACTGGTTATGTGCAACAGAACCCCACAGCCTTGCTGTGAGTGCCAGGCCAGCTCCCAGGTGTCAGACTGTTGTTTCACATGTCCTAATTGTAATAAAAGAAGAAATAAGATGATTGATAATCGAATGTCTTTCCTCTTGTAAATGACCTGGCACAACTTTACTATAATAGTTTAATGTCAGTTTGGATTTGTGTGTATGTGTGTGTGTGTGTGTGTGTGTGTGTGTGTGTGTGTCTGCTGCTGGGAGTGAACCCATGGGTACTTTACAACTGAACCACATCCTCAGGCTGTTTCTCTTTTTTCTTTTTTTTTTTAATTTCAAGATAGGGTCTTGCCAAGTTGCTGAGGCTGGCCTTGAACTCGTGATCTTCCTGCCTCAGTCTTCCAAGTAAATGAGATCCAGTTTGGATTTCAAAGTAATATTATTGGAAGTGTCTTCTCACAAAAATTCAGAAGAATGAAAGATAGTAGCTATGGATAAGATCGGAATTAAAATTTGTGTTATGATAAATAATAACACACCAGACTCACTATCTATAATATGATAAGAGAAAAAAGAAATAGAAACAGGAATAACATGTCAAGCAAATTACAGGCTATCAAAGAGGAACATTAAAATAACAATGTTCTCAACAGCATTTTTAAAAGTCGTGTCAAAAAAATTCCCTATGTGTGACACAAAACAAAATTAATGATGAAATACCCCAGAAATCATATCTCCTGTCTTTTTATGGGGAGTACTAGGAATTGAACTCAGGTGTACTCAACCACTGAGTCACATCCCCAACCCTGTTTTGTATTTTATTTAGAGACAGGGTCTCACTGAGTTGCTTAGAGTCTTGCAGTTTCTGAGTCTGACTTTGAACTCACAATCCTCCTGCCTCAGCCTCCTGAGCCGCTGGGATTACAGGCGTATGCCACCATGCCCAGCCATATCACCTGTCTTGAAATGTCAATATTCATGCATTCTGGAACTTAGAAAGACCTTGAAGATCATATTCAGTAAACCCCCAAGATAGTGCATATTCTAATACAATTGGATTCACTCTGGACTCCTGTCCCACCTCAGTTCTCAAATCTGAATCTCAAACTGAGGCAGACCAGAGGCATGATAACAATTATCTTACAGGGCGGTGCTCAGATTACAGATAATGCTTGGGAAGTGCCTGGCTCATGGTGCTCTAAAGACTGGCCATTGTCTGTTTTTGTTGGTGTTCTTGTTGTTGTGTGTTTTGTGCATGGATGGAGAGAAAGGGTGAGTGCCTATGTGGGTCTCCCAGATTGCTTGGAAGGTGCTTGATTAAACATACAGTGCGTCTGCAGAAAAATTGAAGATATTAGTGCAGATAGTGAAGATATTAGTGCCATTGAAGATATTAGTGCAGGACAGGTACTGGGGGCAAAATAGGGGACAAAGAGAACAGGCTTGGAAGTGACTAAATTGGGACTTGCTCATTTGGATTTACCAATAGTTATGTACAATATATTTCAATATTTTTACCTTTAATTTGAATAGTACAGACTTTCTGAAAAAGTTTTTTTATTTAATACCACAAAAATGCAACCGCACTTTGGACCTGATGGCCTTTTGAATGCCTTTTATTTCCCCGAGGACTTTATCATTTGTTTCATCAGGTGGAGGAGAATAGAGGCGAGATTGGAAGAAGAAACTGTAAAACTGGAGAACGAAAGAGGCCTCTGAGGGGTTAGGCTCTCAAAGGTGGATCACTTGGGACTGTTCCAGAGTAACTGAAAATGCCAAATCACAGCAAAGAATCCAAAATAAACAAAATAACACACAATGTTCACAAGATGCTTTTCTTTGCATTGTGCTAAACATCTGGTGCTGATTTTTTTTAATGGTCTACAAACCCGTGTTGCCAACAAATTGCAGTTGAGACTCAATCTGTGACACAGACAACATAACAACATTAGAAAATGGAATTATTATTTCTATGAAATAAGTTTTTAGGGTTTTGAATGCTGTCAACGCCTTTGCGTGCATTGTCAGTCATTTTCAAAATACATTTCCACTGTGGCTTTTTTCATTTCTTAACCTTATCCATGAAGCAGGAAAGCGTCTTTCTCCCACCAGGCGCTCTCATCCATTAGTAATGAAAAATCGCTCCACAGATCTCATTACACAACCAACATTCAACACCTTTCACCATCTCATCAATTTTTCTTAGAACAGTACCAGTGTTCATAATGGAGGAAAAAATTAATTCTGATCATCCTAAGAATTTTTTTAAATCCTAAGATTTTTTTTTCTGATCATCCTAATAACCTATCATTCCTGCAATTTGAGGTTTTTATTTTTTCTCACAGTATCAGGCTGCCTACCATCATCTGCAATCATTGATATCATTCTGAAAGAAATTAACAACTGTACCTTCTACTCAAGTTTTTTTTTTTTTTTAACATTCAGTGATAATTCTAGTTTCCAAAGTTCTCTTCTAAATCTCAGAAGTCTATGGTTTGCTGTCAACTTTAAAAAACATATTTCTTTGTAAAACTTTCCCTTTATCTTGATGGGGTCACTGTTTATTAAATTAAAAGTCCAGAGTGGGCATGTGGACAGATATAAAGCCAAGTTTTTGACAGTCAACTGAATGCTGCTCACCCCTCTCCTCTGTATTTGACATTTTGTCACCGAGGCTACATCACCTTCAGTAATGTCACCCTGAAGTGGACAGTTTCAATGCAAATAGATTTGGTGGCCCCAATAGTACCAGCAGGGTATCTCAGGGTATAGTATCAGGGTTTCTCAAAATGGTGGACTCTCAGTAAATTTCCAAATAAAACAACGCAATCTTTCCTTGATAGAGGTAGTTGTTTCTTCCTAGGATTTCTGGTACATACCAAACCTTGCAAACAAAACTAGTAAGCAAACAAACAAAACCTTTGTATTTTTTTGTACAATGGGATTAGTCCTAGGCTTAAATAATTATAAGTGGATTTTTCACGTACCAAATTCTGGGTTCAGTTAGATTTTAAAATCTGATCATCATAAATAGGTTTGTCACTATTTACAAGTCCTTAAGGACACAGGAAGAATCTCTCTATGCCAATCTGGCCCCACTAAATGCCATCAGTAGCCCCCATTCATTACAACCAAAATGAAAGAGGCATACAAATTTCCAAAATATCCCTGGAAGCATTGTTACTGTAGAGAACCATTAATTTTTATGAGGACACACTCACACATCTGTGGTTTACAATATGAGCTGCATCTGATTTACATAAAAATATAAAGTCATGCAAACACGAGCAGGGCTGTTTTCAGACTTTCACTAGACTTGGACTTTCTTCTTCTTCTTCTTCTTCTTCTTCTTCTTCTTCTTCTTCTTCTT
>JAJEJO010001555.1:71689-185065 GCA_020662805.1 Glaucomys volans
TCTTCTTCTTCTTCTTCTTCTTCTTCTTCTTCTTCTTCTTCTTCTTCCTCTTCCTCTTCCTCTTCCTCTTTCTTTTCCTCCTTTTCCTCTTCTTCCTCTCCTTCCCCTTCCCCTCCGCCTCCTCCTCCCTTTCCTCCTCCTCCTCCTCCCCCTCCTCTTCCTCCTCCACCTCCTCCTCCTCCTCCTTTTCTCTCTTCTTCCATCTCCCTCTTCTTCTTTTTCTGCTTTGCTAGGGATTGAACAACCCAAGGGGGCTCTTGGCCCCCTTGAGCTATACCCCCAGTCCTTTTTATTTTTTGTTTTGAAACAGAGTCTCACTGAGTTTCCCAGGCTCGCCTCAAACTTGGGATCCTCTTGCCTCAGCCTCCTGATTTGCTGAGATTACAGGCTTGTGCCACCACACCTGGCTCAGACAGTCTTGCTTCCAGAGGTCATGTGGTAGTTAATATCAAGCATATTAGAATGCGCCCCCATCCTATAGTAAATACAATAGTAGCCATTTGTTATGTGCCAGACACTATTCTAAGTATTTTACAACAACCCTCTGAAGTACACAGTATTCCTACTTCCATTTTACAGATGAGGAAGCAGGAATGGAGAGATTTAGTGAGTTGCACAAAACCACTCAACTAGTAAGTGGCAGAGCCCAAATACAAAGCTGAGGCATGCTGATGCTAACATGCTATGGATGGCCTGTATAATTCTTGTAGAGTTTCAATTTGAGAATAATTAAGATGCTATCTATGAATTAGTTGAATTGCAGATGACTTAACCTTTGCAAACCTCAGCTGTAGAGTTTTTATTTTATATTTTGAGCCTATCATCAAATTTAAAGTCTCAAACATTATCAGAAGGCCCTTGGAAGGCACTCAAGCCCCCAGTACCAGGCGTGCACTACCACCTACAACAGTGTTGGCTGGGATTCTTCCCAACATGATCATATGCATTCAATCCAGCACCTTCATGCAACCCAGAAGAACCAGCTGACACTCACCCTATCTCTCCATCTGTTTGTGTACGTGTGCAGATCAAACTGAAAAGAATGGCCAGCTTTTAAAGCACCACAATCCATGCAACATTACTTCTGATTTCAACACCTATCTTATTATCTCAATTTATAGATAAGGAAACTGATGTCTGGTGATTAAATGACTTGCCCAATGTTTCATACCTAGGAAATGACAGTGTTGAAAATTGAATCCTGGTCTTTATGGTTCTACAGTCTCTGTCCCTGTTAGGCTCAGGTCTGCCTTCTTGAGTCTTCCCTTTTGCCCAATACTCCCTGCCCAGCAATGGAACCTCAGCAGATTTCCACTTGTCCTATCAATCAGTTCCCATCCAGCAGGAGACTGAAGATACTGATTCTTCCCCTACAATCTCTGCCATCCCCTTCCAGGGCCGGATGAGCCCTCAAGCTCTTGCCGATGCGTAGTCAACTTCAGGGAGTTGTCCAGATGGAAGATTCCAGAGGAAGCAGGAAAGTTTTCTCAGTGCCAGATCATATCAGCTCTTCTTTGCCTAGGCACCAAATCACCCATCACTTCTAACCATGCCCTCTTCTTAGAGATGCCTCTTCCAATAACCCTGGGGCCATGATTAGACAAAGTTGCCCTTCATCCTGGTTGCCTATACCCCAGTGGGTCCAAGGCATGGGGATGGATGTTACCATTTGTTCCCTCTCTTGAGATTGAGACTCAATGAAGCCTGTCACCTGGGTATCTCAGAGAATGGGGTTGAAGTAGCCACATTTTATTGGGTATGTGGTAAAGTAAAAACCAATAAGAGATGGAAGGGAGTGGAGATCTAGGCAGAGAGAAGAAGAGGAGAGAGAGAAAGGGTGGGGGGAGAAAGCACATAAATGGGAGGAGAAAGCACATAAACAAGAAAAAGAAACTTGGTGCCTGCCTTTTCAATCCCCAAATGCTTCCTATCCTTAGGTTCCATGCAGTCTGCCAATAGCCTTCCAGTAATCTGTGGCAAAGTTCTCTGCGTCACATGCTGGACCCACTGTAGCTATAGGTGCTGAGGCCCTGAACAGAGGCCAAAGGACCAGCTCATTAGTCCCAGCTGCACCCCCCAACTCACTCACCTGGTGGGTCTTGACACTAAAGTAAGCTCACTCTGCCAATTCCAAACTCATCAGTGGCACAAAATGTCTCAAGGCCTGCCCAGTCCCACCTACCCAATGGTTCAGAGATGTCACTATTCACCTGAGGTTCCTGGACCCTTACAATGAAGTATCACACAGCCCAGAAAGTGATGGTATCTAATGGTCTGGAAATAAATTCACAAATCTACATCATGGATAGCTATGTACATATGCACATAACCAGACATGTCTTCTCAGGACATAGTCTAGGAAGCATCATGAGGGATTTTTTTTTGCTTTGTTTTTATTTTTTAATAACACTGTTAAAATCGAACACACCCTATAACGTGGATGGCTCACACAGAACACCATGATGAAGAAAAGAAATAACACACCAAAGAGTTGATATATTAGAACTACCTAACTGTGGAAATCAAAAACAATGAAAATAACCTATGATGCTAGGAGTCAAAATGGCAGGAACCTCTATTCTGATGGGGAGAGGAGCGGACAGGGCTTCCCTGGTGTTAGAAATGTGCTCTTGATCAGGGGGTTGATCATCTGGGTTGATTCATATGCAAGATATTGTCAGGCTGTACTCTTTATATTAGTGGAACCTATTGCATGTTAAATTATACCTCAATTTAAAAGCACACACACAAAAGAAATGCTATGGGTTCTCCCCTTCCCCAAGAGCATTCCCTCAATAAGAATACTTTTCAGCTTGCCGACCTCGTCTTTCTGAATCCTGAAATCCCTTTGCCTCCTCCCTGTGCCGGGAGATTTTCCCTTCTGGAAGCTTAGTTTGGAGCTGAGAGGTACTGTTATAGTTTAGATCTGGGCGTTCCCCAAAGTCTCTTGTGTTGAAAGCTTAGTTGCCAGCCTGTGGCTTTATTAGGAGGTAGAAGAAACATTAGGAGGTGAGGTATAATGGAAGGAAACGACATTATTGGAGGCATGTCCTTAAAGGGAATATTTGGACCCTGGCCCCTTCCTCTCTCTTTGCTTCCTGGCACCATGAAGTAAACAGATGTCCTCTGCCACATGTTCCCCACAATGAAATACTGCCTCAACACTAATGCAAAGGCAAGAGGGCCAAGTGACCATGCACTGAAACCTCTGAAACCATGAACCAAAATAAAACTTTCCTCCTTTCAAGTTATTTATCTCAGGTATTTTGTCACAGCAACGGAAAACTAACTAACACAGCTACCAAATAGGATTAAAGTACTCTTTACTAAGAGACTCCAAGTTCCATGTTCCACATGCTAGTGACCATATTGCCTCTCAGTTCTGTTGTAATGAAGCTGGACTCTAAAACATCCCTCCTTTGGCAGCTGGTCCAGTGCTAAGCCCCCCCTGGGGGCAATGGCTGCTCTATCTGCTACTCCCATGTTCATTAGCATTTACTTTACCAATTACTAGCCAACTTCCCTTTATCCTAATCTTCTGTTATGGTTAATAATTTTTTACATTAAGTTCTTCCTGTTCAAGTTGCTGTGTGACTTCTGTCTCTTGTTGGACCCTGACTGATCGATTCTCTTTATAGAGGATTCCCTCTTTGTAGAGATTCCCTCATACCCCCTTGGAGCGGGGTATGAGCTTTGCAAATAGTAGTAGCAATGGTCTGAGTAGAGCTGTCATGCAGTAAAAAGCTCTGCTACTCAATGGCCGTGTGTTTCTGAGTGAGTCGCTTTTTCTCTGGCTTCTCCTGGAGTAAGTTTGGAATGTGCCCATGTATCCTGTTCTGACTCCACAGGGATGTTAGCACTGTGAGCTACTCAGAAGAAAGGGTGCTACTAAAATCCCAACATCTATTAGTTGTCTCTAACCATGAAGACAACTCTACCTTAAATTCCTCCCTGCCCAGTGTGTTGCAATGGGACATACCTGAGGTTTCTGCTATAATCACCACCCACTCACTGTTAGAATGGAAGAAATGGGTGGAGAGAAGCAAGAAGGCCCAGAGGCTTTGGAGGTGAGCAAGGGTTAATAAGACCTCTGAGAAGTTCAAAACAAGGGCAGATTTTAAAACTCCACAACCCTGCCTACATCCTCCAATTAAGCTAATGGTAAGGGTTCTCTTAGCATAGAATTTGTGACAGTTCCCCAGCACGTATTTGATACTGACCAGTGCTGCAATGTGCTGGCCTGAACCTCTTGCTCTGCACAACTCCAGCAGGTACTGTGCACGTCCTAATTCTGTGAATGGCACTCCCTGGTGCTGGGCAGTGTAAAGAGTCTGCGCTGCCATCTCGAGTAGTCCTGCCTTCTGAGTGAGCTTTAGGTGCTGTTCGTCCATCCTCTGTGGGCTGTCTTCTCTGAGGTCCTGCAGAAAAAGGCTCCTATGTGCAAACTTTTAACAGAGAAAACTTGAGCCAAGCTTCCAGAATCCTCAGAATAATCATTCTGTTTTCTTCCTAACTGACCTTCCCCACACCATATCTTTCCTCTGTTCCTTTCTGCTCATAGTTCTTCAACCAGTACTGCCATCATAGGGCTTACAAATTCCTTACCTATTAGCATTATGTGTCACACACCATTATCTCAGAACAAGTAACCCATCTTAAGATAAAGATGGTGTGAAACTGGCATATGATCACAGGATTTACTGATCTTATCATGTTCTTCCACACCCACAAGCAAACAGCCTAGGAAAACATTGGCAAGGCTATTAAAGTCTCATTGATACACCAACCTAGGGACAACACCCTGTGGAACTGGAGTGCATTCTCCAAGGTGGGGCATATCCACTAGCCAAGGGATGATTTTCTCAGTATTTGGACCAATGGGAAGCAAGACGAAGAATTGTGATTAGTCCCTCCTGCCATCATGCCCCAATGACTCACTTATATACTTCGAATTTTCTGAACCGGCAGCTTTTTTCTCCCTTCTGTTAGAAAACATGGCACCTGCCTGTGGGAGGAAGATAATACATCTACCAGGCAACACCACTAGACTTGAAGTTACAGCTCCTGGCTGGACCCTTGGGAATCCTGCACCAGTGGGCCAACAAGCAAAGATTACTGGCAGAGGGTGATATTTGAATCTGATTGTCATGAAAATATTAGATTAGTGACTTCTGTCTCATGGGAATAGGAAAGACTATGACTGGAACTCAAAGGTTCAATGCCTTATAATAATAGTGAACCAGCAATTAGAGCAACCACTGTCCAACAAGGGTAGCTAAAACTCAGACTTTGTGGGGGATAAAGGGCTACATCTCTCCACCAGGCAATAAACCCCTACCAATCAAAGTGCTGGCTGATATAGAGGGAAATCTATAATGGTGTTAAGAGATGATAAATATCAGTTTCAGCTTTGGGACCAGTTGCACTGGTGGGGATCATAGATTATTATCCTAATAGTCTTGTACTAAGTTCTTGCAGAGATTATTGCTCCTCACCATTTTGCTGGGAACTTTTGGTGGGTTGCACTTGACAGAGGGCAAGAATAGCTCTGAGTCATACAAGAAACAGGCTGTTTTGAACTCCTCTTATGCACCACTTCTCTTGGCCAAACTTCTTTTTCTTAAGTCAGGGCTTTAACAACCATTTTTGCACAGATGTCAACCAGTTGTTGCCTGTACAATCTGATAGTGCTTTGCCTTGGGCCCAGGAACACACACTTCAAGTTCTATCCCTGATGCTGTTTTACACTTACATATGTGTAACCCAAAAATATAGAAAGGTTTACAAAATAATTAAATGATGATAGTGATACATGCATATCCATATTTATCCAGCACAATTCACAAGAGCTAAGTTGTGGAATCAGCCTAGGCATCTCTCAACAGATGAATGGGCAGAGAAAACATGGTATACATATACAATCTAGTTTTAGTCAACCTTAAAAAGTGAAATTATGTTATTTTCAGGAAAATGGATGAAACTGGAAAGCATCATAAGTGAAATGAGCCAGATTCAGAAAGAGAAGCTTCGCATGTTTCTCTCATATGTGGGAGCTAGGAGAAGGAGAAAATGGGGGGATGTTATGATGTAAAAGGGAGACTATTAGAATAGAGGAAAGAGAGCAGGGGAGGGGTGGGGGAGGGGACATATTGGGAAATTAATTTGATCAAGCTATGTTATAAGCATGTGTGATTATGCCACAATGAAATCCACCATTCTCTATCATTACTCCGCACCTATAAAATTACAGGGAGGTTGAAAGCTCATGGAGCTATTCTTCAAGTCTAAGGCTTAGACCAATGTGGCTGGAAGCCAATAGATAAATTCTTCCTTTTTCATTCCCCAAGCAGACATCTTTAAGATGCATTTGATGAGGCTTATTGCAAAGTGCCCTAGTCTGAACACCAGTCACTCATAGCAGCAGCCAACTCACTTTCCTTCTTGCTTTGCTCCCTTTTTCTTCACTTTTGATCCCAGGAATCATATTCCTAGGTAATCTGCCCACAGAAAGCTTTTATTTCAGGTTTTGGAGAAACTCAGCCTAATATGCATGGCCAGGTGATGTCTATAATATCAAAGCTAGCTTTCCACTCTTCTGTTGGAGTTTCAGAGTGACTAATTGGGAACACAGGGAGGCATTGGCATTAGTGGAATATTTCTGTATTTTGGAGCATTAGCCCATAAATCCAGCAATTGCTCTGGCTTCTTGCTATAGAATAGACCTTCGTGAAAGCCACCCACAGATTCTCCTGCAAAGAAAGGGAAAGTGTTAGCATGCAGGAAATAGGGGGGAAGTAGTGGGGTGGGGAAGATAAGACTTTCAGAATGGTAGAGAGATTTTGATTCGCAAACTTGGAAAAAGATTCTGGTTCTAGGATGTTATCTGGGGAAAAACTTCCTGGTCAATTTCACTTTAAAATCTCCAACAGGTGTATAGTTCCAGGAGCCCGGAAAAACCCTTCTGTGTTGGGCCGTGTATCAAAGAGTCAAAATCCTGAAGTTCTGCTACAAAGAAAAACTTGGTATGCTCCCTTCCAATGGAGCTCAAAGGTAGACTTTCTCTGGCATTGATTAAAAAAACAAACAAACAAACAAAAAAAAACAAATCCCAGTATCTGGGTTCTAGATCATGACAGGTCTGGTTATCATCCATTGGTAGGTCACAAAGGGCTTCCATAACCTAATTAAAATCTGCTTTGGCATAATTCATTAAAGTCTAACACTCTTGAGTCATACAAGAATTTATAAGAATCGAAGACACATACAGGTTCTATTGTTCATGGATAAATTTTCCAGTAACCATATTATAAGAGGTTAATTTATGCTTTCCAGTGGGAGTAGATCTGATGGTCATCAGTTGGTGATACCTTTGACCAAGAGGATCCAATCTGTTCAGTTAGCTTTGCTTCATGCCATTGTGTTTGTAATACTTAACTTGTGACTTGGCAGTGAAATGAGCACCTCTATCACTGGAGATTTTCCAGGAATGCCCCAACAAGGAAACATATTTCTAATGACCTTTTGGCTGCTGTTGTAGCATCAGTGTTCCTGCGTGGGAAAGCTTCCGGACAACCAGAAAACATATATTAAGGGTGGTAATTGAATGAATCCGTCAGTGTTTGAGTGATCCAGCAGGTGCCAGGAATGTCTGACCTGAGTTTTTTTGTCTTACTAGAATTATGGAATCAACAAATCAAACATTGGTTTTAAACTATTTTAGCAATTTTAGAAATCATCTCATCAATTTTTTTCACATTTTGCATCATTTTCTATCTTCCATGACTATTATGGAAAATAGGGCTTTTAATATGTTAGTTTTAAGAACTCAGGAAGGATCAGGTGGCCGTCCAGATGCTCCATGAGTACATGCTTACCACCGAATTTACATTCTCTTAACTACAAATTTTGTTTACCCAATTCAGGTCCACAGCATTGTTTATTAAATAGGTTATCATAGGGGTAATTTGATCAATCTTAGTGGGCTTCATTCAGATTGCACACCTCAATTTCAGTACTGGCTCATTTAGCACGACAACCTGCCAAGCCATTTCCTTGATATTTTTTAAATTTTGATTAATTATACGCAAATAGAGTATGATTATCGTTTTTCTGGTTGTACACAAAGTAGAATCTTACCATTTGCATATTCATACATGTACATCAGGTAATGATGTTTGTCTCATTCTATTATCTTTCCTTCTCCCCCCACTCATTTCAGTACACAATCCATCCTTCTTCCATTTTTCCCTTACCTCCCCCTGCCCCCACTATGTATCATTAACCATTTACCAGAGAAATTCATTCGGTCTTTGGTTTTGGGGGATTGGCTTATTTCACTTAGATGATACTCTCCAGCTCCATCCATTTACCTGCAAATGTCATAATTTTATTATTCTTTATGGCTGAATAATATTCCATTGTGTATATATACCACAGTTTCTTTATCCATTCATCTATTGAAGGGCATCTAGGTTGGTTCCACAATCTAGTTATTGTGAATTAAACTGCTATAAACATTGATGAGGCTGCGTCACTAGAGTATGCTGATTTTAAGTCCTTTGGGTATAGGCCAAGGAGTGGGATAGCTGGATCAAATGGTGGTTTTCTTTTCTTTTTTTTTTTGAAACCAGGATTTGAACTAAAGGACACTCGGCCACTGAGCCACATCCCAGCCCTATTTTGTATTTTATTTAGAGACAGGGTCTCGCTGAGTTACTTAGGGCCTCGCTAAGTTGCTGAGGCTGGCTTTGAACTCGCGATCCTCCTGCCTCAGCCTCCTGAGTCACTGGGATTACAGGCGTGTGCCACCGTGCCCGGCTCCACTTTGAGTTTTCTAAGGAATCTCCATACTGCTTTCCAGAGTGGCTGCACCAATTTGCAACCCCACCAGCAATGTATGAGTGTACCCTCTTCCCCACATCTTCCCCAACACCTATTATTTCTTGTATTCTTGATAACAGGTATGCTAATTGGGTCTGAGATGAAATCTTAGGGCAGTTTTGATTTGTGTTTCTCTTATTACTAGAGATGTTGAACATATTTTCAAATATCTGTTGATCACTTGTAGACCTCTTCTGTGAAGTGTCTGCTCATTTCCTTAGCCCATTTATTGACTGGGTTATTTGTATTCTTGATGTAAAGTTTTTGAGCTCTTTATAAATTCTGGAGATTAGTGTGCTATCTGAAGCGTGTGTGGCAAAGATTTTCTCCCACTCTGAAGGCTCTCTCTTCACATTCTTGATTGTTTCCTTTGCTGAGAAAAAGCTTTTTAGTTTGAATCTATCCCAGTTGTTGATTCCTGCTTTTATTTCTTGTGCCTTGGGAGTCATGTTAAGGAAGTCTGGTCCTAAGCCAATATGATGAAGATTTGGACCTACCTTTTCTTCAATTAGGTGCAAGGTCTCTGGTCTAATTCCTAGATCCTTGATCCATTTTGAGTTGAATTTTGTACAGGGTGAGAGATAGGGGGTTAGTTTCATTTTGCTGCATGTGGATTTCAAGTTTTTCAAGCACCATTTGTTGAAGAGGCTATCTTTTCTCCATTGTATGTTTTTGGCACCTTTGTCAAGTATGAAATAACTGTATTTATGTGGGTTTGTCTCTGTGTTCTCTATTCTGTACCCTTGGTCTACCTGCCTATTTTGATGCTAATACCATGCCATTGTTTTTACTATTGCTCTGTAGTATAGTTGAAGGTCTGGTACAGTGATACCCCCTGCTTCACTCTTCTTGCTAAGGATTGCTTTAGCTCTTCTGGGTCTCTTATTCTTCCAAATGAATTTCATAATTGCTTTCTCTATTTCTATGAGGAATGTCATAGAGATTTTAATTGGAATCACATTGAATTTGTATAGCACTTTTGGTAGTATGGCCATTTTGACAATATTAATTCTACCTAAGAACATCTTTTCATCTTCTAAAGTTTTCTTTAATTTCTTTCTTTAATGTTTTGTAGTTCTCATTGTAGAGGTCTTTCACCTTTTTCATTAGATTGATTCCCAGGTATTTTATCTTTTTTGAGGCTATTATGAATGGGGTAGTTTTCCTAATTTCTCTTTCAGAGGATTCATCACTTATGAGTAAGAATGCATTAGATTTATGAGTGTTAATTTTATATCCTGCTACATTACTGAATTCATCAATGAGTTCTAGAAGTTTTCTGGTGGAATTTTTCAACTCTCCTCTAAATATAGAATCATATCATCTGCAAATAGTGATAGTTTGAGTTCTTCTTTTCCTATTTGTATCCCTTTAATTTCTTTAGTCTGTCTAATTTCTCTGGCTAGAATTTCAAGGATGATGTTGAATAGAAGTGGTGAAAGAGGGCATCCCTGCCTTGTTCCAATTTTTAGAGGGAGTGCTTTCAGTTTTTCTCCATTTAGAATGATGTTGGCCATAGGCTTAGCATAGATAGCCTTTACAATGTTGAGGTATGTTCCTACTATCCCTATTTTTGTAGCATTTTGAGCTTGAAGGGGTGCTGTATTTTATCAAATGCTTTTTCTGCATCTATTGAAATAATCACTTTAAGCCTGTTAATGTGGTGAATTACATTTACAGATTTCCAGATGTTGAACCAACCTTACATCCCTGGGATGAAACCCACTTGATCCTGGTGCACTTTCTTTTTAATATGTTTTTGTATGCCATTTGCTAAAATTTTGTTAAGAATTTTTGCATCTATGTTCATTAGGGATATTGGTCTGAAGTTTTCTTTTCTTCATGTATCTATGTCTGGTTTTGGTATCAGGGTGATATTAGCTTCATAGAATGAGTTTGGAAGGGTTCCCTCTTCTTCTATTTCATGGAATACTTTCAGGAGTATTGGAATGCATTCTTTGAAGGTCTTGTAGAACTCAGCTGAGAATCCATCTGGTCCTGGACTTTTCTTGGTAGGTAGGCTTTTGATGATGTCTTCTATTTCGATGCTTGAAATTGGTCTATTTAAATTGTGTATGTCCTCCAGATTCAGTTTGGGTGAATCATATGTCTCTAGAAACCAGTCAATGTCTTTGAGATTTTCTACTTTGTTGGAGTATAGATTTTCAAAATAGTTTCTAATTACACTTTGTATTTCAATAGCATCTGTTGTGACATTTCCTTTTTCATCATGAATTTTAGTAATTTGAGTTTTCTCTCTCCTTCTCTTTTGTTGGCTAAGGGTTCATCAATTTTGTTTATTTTTTCAAAGAATCAACTTTTTGTTTTGTCAATTTTTAAAATTCTTTTGTTTCAATTTCATTGATTTCAACTCTGATTTTAATTATTTCCTGTCTTCTACTACTTTAGGTGTTGATCTGTTCTTCTTTTTCTAGGGCTTTGAGCTGTAATGTGAGGTTGTTTATTTGTTGACTTTTCATTCTTTTATTGAATGCTCTCCATACAATCCATTTTCCTCTTAGTTCTGCTGTCATTTAGTGTCCCAGAGATTTTGATATGTGATATCATTGTTCTCATTTACTTCTAAGAATGTTTTTATTTCCCCCCTGAGGTTTTCTATTATCCATGCATCATTCAATAGTGTATTATATAATTTCCAGGTGTTGGAGTACTTTCTGTTTTTTATTCTATTATTGATTTCTAATTTCATTCCATTAGGATCTGACAGAATGTGAGGTAGTATTTCTTTTTGTATTTGCTAAGAGTAGTTTCGTGGCATAACATATGCTCTATTTTCAAGAAGGATCCATGTGCTGCTGAGAAGAAAGTGTATTCACTTCTTGATGGATGGAATATTCTATATATGTCTGTTAAGTCTAAATTATTGATTGTGTTATTGAGTTCTATGGTTTCTTTGTTCAGTTTCTGTTTGGAAGATCAAGGCTTCTTGGTTGGGAATAATCAATGCTTGTGGGCAAAGGTGACCTGGTGTTGATAGATGGGCAGTTGCAGGAAAGGTGCTAGACCGGTCAGGGTGTGGGCCTGGGCACTAGACCGAGGACTGGGGGTGCTGACCTGTGCTCAGTGCTGGAGACGCTGGGCCTGATGGCCTGGGCAGGGCTGCACTCCGCACTGGGGACTTAAGCAGCGAACCTGTGCTGGAAGCTGGAGCTCCGAGGGGGCAGGCCTGTGCTCCTCGCTGGGGACTCCCGCCAGCCTGATGGTGCAGCAGGCCGGTGCTCGCTGCTTGAGACGCTGTGCCCGATGGTGTAGGAAGGCCTGAGCTCTGTGCTGGGGACTCAGGTGACAACCTGTGCCCCAGCTCCGAGGAGGCAAGCCTGTGCTTCCCATTTCCTTGATATTTAATTAATTCTTGTTCTGCTTAATGTTGGGTTGGCAGTTTTATGACCCTATCAGTTTCTTCATTAGAGTTCTGGGAATTCTGACTCAGACTGATGATAATGATCTTAAAAGTAAAGTTCAGAGGCCTGGGGTTGTAGCTCAGTGATAGAGCACTTGCCTGGCACACATGAGGCACTGGGTTTAATCTTCAGCACCACATAAAAATAAATAAATAAATAAAGGTATTGTGTCCATATCCAACTAAAAAATATATTTTGAAAGGTAAAGTTCAGAAACATGAATTTGTCAGTCTTTTTCATGAATCATCTCAGACATAAAACATTTTAGGTTTATAGATAATCAGGAAAGTACCAGAATACACAATTAACTGTCCATGACGAGACTTAAACTGACCATCGTTAAAGATCTGATGAGTTCATTACAATAGTGGTGCAATTGACCAGGGAATTCTATTGTTTCTGTCTCATACAACATTTTGTTAACTATGACTATGACTATTACATTGTACCAGGAATATTAAAGTTCTATGAGGCCAGACATGGTGGTGCATGCCTGTAATCCCAGGGGCTCAGGAGGCTGAGGCAGGAAGATTCCTAATTAAAATCCAACTTCAGCAACTTAGAGAGGCCCTAAGCAACTCAGAGAGTCTGTCTCTAAATAAAATATAAAAAAGAATTGAGGATGTGGATCAGTGGTTAAGCACCCCTGAGTTCAATCCCTGGTACCCAAAAAAAAAAAAAATTGTTTTTTCTATGAATTTCATACAATTTCTGAAATAACATATTAACAACACAGACATAAAAATATAACTCGAAGTTTTAGCAAACTTATTATTTGACAACATTCCCATTTCCCATCATTCCCATAAATAATATATATAAGCTAATATATCAAATAAGTCCAATTTATTTAATATATCTCTTTTTGTAAGGAGAGTTATCCTTTTGAGATGTCTAAAGGTTCATCAGGAAAATGCAAAAATTAATTGGAGATCATGAAAAGGGTTTAATTTAAAATTTGATATGGGGAAGTCCATAAAAAATGTCACAGACTTAAATAAAACATTTCATCAAAAAAGGATCTAGGGGCTGGGGTTGTGGCTCAGTGGTAGAGCGCTTGCCTAGCACAGGTGAAGCACTGGGTTCGATTCTCAGCACCACATATAAATAAATGAATAAAATAAATGTCTACCTACATCTAAAAAATATTTTTTTACAAAAGGACCTAGATCACTGTATACAATAGTCATTAATTTAACCAAAGTGAAAATTTAAAAACTTCAAAGGTAAATACAAAAAGTTACATATATTTAGAAAAACCTTAGCTCTTTTAACAGAGAGGACTTAGTTTTCTTAAGTGATAAAAAACCTAATTTAATAAAGAAAAAACTACATGAAGCACAGGAAATTATCTTGGTAAAACACAGAATCCTTGTTTCCTAGGACAATTCCATAAAGGTAAAGAAAAAGCTTTCACAATTTCCTCTTAAGAAATTCTAAGAAAAATCCTTAAAAGAGAAGACCAAACTCTGATTTTACACTAAACTTCTGATATTAAGGCTCAGTTTTTAAGAAAACTTCCCATGTCCTTCTAATGTTAGCCAGCTTGATCTTATATAAAATTCATTTCTCAAGATCCATCTTCCGTGAATCTTCTATACTTTATCATTCACTTGGTTTTTATCCTATATTTGTCCTCTTCTCATTTTGGAACAACTATCCATTATAATTCAGGGTAAAAATTACTTTTTTTTTCCTTTGACAAAGCACAGAACTCTAATTCCTTATAGCTTTTGCTTACTGGAAGCACATCTTACCTTCCTTATATACTTGCACATAGAGTTGTTTCCCTTACGATTTCTGGTAACATATTCTAGTAACAATTTCTTAGTTACATATGCTAATTAGAATTCTTAACCCTTGGTGACCTTAATTTCCAATGAATAATAGGAAGAAATCAACTATCAACTGTTACACCAGCAATCTATAAATTGCAAATCTATGAATCATAATTTCTAGAAGTATGTCATTTCTCAAAGTATAATTTGTCAGTGTGGCACAGAATGTATTTACTAAGAGTTCCAAATAGCTTTAGTATCTTAGTAATAAGAAATTGTAGAGGACACAAAACAATATATCTATCCTCTTATGGGTTTTGTTTTATTTGGTTGGTTGGTTTGTTGTTGTGAGGAAGCCTGAGAGCTCAGGCTTGGCATTCTTGGTGTTATGAGTGTTAGACTTTTTGGTATTGGAAGGACATCTTTTATGTGGGAATTTTATCTTACATCTGCTTAACTCATTTATTTTAAAAAAATATGCTTGGATTGCTTATAAAGATGTAACATTAAACAGCAAGCTATTATCTTGTTATTTTTCTTGCCGACACATTTTGTAAGAGATAACATGAGCTTATATTACCAGTAAACATAGGTAGGAAAAGTCATGCACCTATATTTTATTTAATGTTGAAAACTCTGAGGATGTTGTTGTTGTTTTAATAAAGCAAACAATATTCTTAAGTGTTAGTCAGCTTTTCAGCACTGCCACCAAAATACCTGACAAGAACAACTGAGAGGAGGAAAAGTTTTATTTTGGCTCATGGTTTCAAAAGTTTTGGTCATGATCAGCCAGCTCCATTGCTCTGGGCTCAAGATGAGGAAGAACATCATAGTAGAAGGGAATAAGAGAAGAAAGCTGCTCACCTCATATTATGAGCCAGGAAACAGAGAGCAAGTGAGACACAGGGACAACATATAAACTCCAAAGACATGCCGCAGTGACCTACTTCCTCCAGCCATGCCCCACCTGCCTTCAGTTATCACCCAGTACAGTACAGTAGTCCTTCCAAACTATTAATCCATCAAATGGATTAATCTACCGATTAAGTTACAGCTCTCAATCTAAAAACTTCACTTCCTGCATTAACACAGGAGTCTGGGGTGACACTTCATATCCAAACCATAACATTCCACCCTGACCCCTATAAGCTCATGCTCATCTCACGATGCAAGGTGCATTTAGTCCATCTCCAAGAGTCCCCATGATCTTAACAGTTGTAGCACTGTCCAAAAGCCCAAGTGAAAGTCTTCTCTGAGACCCAAGGCCAAACTCTTGGGCTGTGATCCCCTGTAAAGAACAAAAACAAGTTATATCTATATCTATATCCATATCTATATATCTCCAACATATCACAGCAAGAATAAATATTTCCATTCTAAGTGGGAGAGATAGGGGCATAGAAAGAAGGACTGGGCTGGGCATGGTGGCACATACCTATAAACCCAGTGGTTTGGGAGGCTGAGGCAGGAGGATGGCAAGTTCAAAGCCAGCCACAGCAAGTTGGTGAAATCCTGTCTCAAAATAAAAAGTTTTAAAAAGGATGGGACTGTGGCTCAGTGGTTAAGTGCCCCTGGGTTCAATCCCTGGTTACCCCCACCCCCACGAAAGAGAGAGAGAGAGAGAGAGAGAGAGAGAGAGAGAGAGAGAGAGAACCAAAGCGAGACCAAAATTCAGATGCATAAACAAGTCCTGTAACTCCATGTCTGGGATCTAGGCTTGTGGCTGTGAGATGTTATTTCCCCAGGGCTTGGGCACCCCTGCACCTATGGCCTTACGAGTTGCAGCCCACATGGCCTCTCTCTTCGGCTGGTCCCGTCCACTGCCTGCAGCTTTCCTCAGCAGACACTCCTTGTTACTGGCATCTCTTAATCCCAGAGGTCTCCACTGCAGCTTTGGTTTTCTTCTCACAATTTCATGCATCACCCTCTCAGGGGCTGCCCAATGGAATTACAATCCTGTTACACTCTGCTACACAGTGCCAAGGTCTGCTGCCAGCTCAAGCAACAGCTGAGCCCCGTAGGACCTTGGTTGCAGTGGCTTCTGAGTGCCTGGATGAAACAAATTCCCTGGAAACAGCTTTCTAGGCACCCCTGTGCAAGCGGGGTGCCCCCAGGGTCACTTAAGTGAATTTTCACTGCTCCTTCCACTCTACTCTCTATAGATCCAAATCATAACATCTTATTTACAAAGTTTACCCAAGTCATATGAACTTGAAAAGCATTTGGGTCAGTTCTCATTTTCCTGAAAGAATACTTCATTTATGGACTGGGGTTGTGGCTCAGTGGTAGAGCGCTTGCCTATCACGTGTAAGGCACTGGGTTCCCTCCTCAGCACCACGTATAAATAAATTAAAGGTATCGTGTCCATGTACAACTAAAAAAATGTTTTAAAAAAGAATACTTGGGCAAGGACAGGCACCAGCCTGCAGGCCTGCGGAGCCTGCACCCGAGGGGGCAGGGGCAGCCATGCAAATCAACATGAGTGAAGTTTCCTGCAAAAAACAGGATGACTATTTAGAATGGCCTGAGTATTTCATGGCAGTGGCCTTCTTGTCAGCATAGAGAAGCAAAGATCCAAATTCCCAGGTCAGAGCCTGCATTGTGAATGCAGAAACAAGATTGTCGGGATTGGGTACAATGGAATGCCAAATGGTTGCAGCAATGACCTGTTGCCTTGGAGGAGAACAGCAGAAAATAAGCTGGATACCAAATCACTTATATGTGCCAGGCTGAGCCAAATGCCATCATGAACAGGAATCCAGCTGATGTGAAGGGCTGTAGCATGTATGTCACCTTGTTCCCATGTAATGAAAGTGCTAAGTTCATCATCCAGGCAGGTATAAAAGAAGTTATTTTTTATGTCTGACAAATACCATAACAGTGATGAGACAATAGTGGCAAGGCTCATGTTTGAAATGACTGGGGTTTCGTTCAGGAAATTCACACCCAAGTGCAGATTGTCATTGACTTTGATTCAATTAACAGCCCACTGAGTCAGAAGCTTCAGTGAGTTCCATCTCATTCAATCTCCAGAAGATTGGGACTGTCCTCTTCTTAGAAGCTGCTAATGCACATTAACACATTAATGTTAATGTGCCTGAAGTTGCACATAACTTTTTAATAACCAGCACAGTGCCAGTAGACATTTAAAGAATCTAAAGTCTCAAATCTCCCTTACTGTCACATGGAATCTGCATCAGTTTAAACTGTTGATTTAGGGTTGAAAATAAGGGATCCTGCAGATGGCTGGAGTGAGGGTGTCTCCCCACTGTGGCCTGCCTTGCTGGGAGGCTGGGAGCTCTGCAGAAGAGCATCAGCTCTCTGTTACCTGCTGCATTTCAACAGCTGCTCCTCACTGCTGCACGTGCAGGAAGGACAAACAAATAATGGCTGTGTTCTTGGTGGGGATGAACAGACACAATGATGCGAACATCTGGCCCAAATGAAGCATAACATGCAGTGCCCTTGAGAAAAAAAATAGGACCCGTGACAGTAGCATTAAAGTCTTTGCTGCAGAGTTGAGGGAAACCCCCACCCATCCACCCAGAAAACCTAGATAGGATGGCACATCTGTCCTGACAGATGATCATCTCCACTGAACCATGAATATTTTCTCTATTCCTGTTATCCTGCCACACACACACTAATGGCACATTACCCTCTGGGGGTGGGGACAGAGAGCTGTTACATTTAGTTTATCTGAATAATGAATTGTTCTCAGAGGAGACAGCCATCTCCCCTTGTCACCTCCCCAAGATCACACCCTGCTGTGATGGCAACTGGGCTTTTGAGGATGGGAGAGTGAGGCATCTCCCCCATGCCACTGCTTCTGCTGTGGCAACAGGTGACCTCTCCTGCACACGCCAACATGGTTCATTTCCATGCAAATGAATTCCCGTCCTGGAATTTGAGAAATTCCACCCACCTGGAGGCCGTTTAGTCCAGATCTGTTGGCGACTGGAGCTCGTTGGAGCTCCTGGAGCCAGGCCTTCACCTACATGGACATCACCCTCCCCATCGCTATGGGTTGGGAATGTGTGACTGTGTGCATTGTCTTTAATCTCATTTAATTTTTATTAAACAATGCTCAGTACCTTTGTTGAGAAAGTGGTTTCTTTATCTTAAAGATTATTACCTTTTTTGGAGTACTTTTATGTTTTCATGAGTTTTTATTTTGTCTCTGAGGTTTTGTACTCCTGTGTTCTAGGGCATTTTGTAATTTGGCTTCTTACTAATATTATTAAAATCTTATTAAAATCTAAAAAAAACCCTTCATTTATATAAGTACTTCTTGAAGCCAATTAAACAATGCTCTTTCACAATTTAATTTGATGAAATTATAAGAAGATGGAAAAATACCACATATACCATACATAAAGACATACATAGACATATAAATAGAAACAGACCTTGTAGCTTTCATTCTAAAATTTCAGCCATGTTCCATGTATAATGATACAACCTCACTAATTGTTAAAGAAAATATGGAGCAAATTGTTTTTCCAGCCAATGGAACAATATTTCCTGTCCAGGTGGCTAATATTTTTTACTAATATTTATGAAGCAGACTTAAGACCTTTTTTCACTTGCCTTCTATAAGAGACCTCTTTCAGAAGCAATCTTTAGATGCCTCTACATACAAATTAAAGAATCGATCCCATTGCTTTTGAAGTATGTTGGATCCTTTCTTTTCTAATGCATTTCACAAGTGAACAATTTTATCTAGGTTAAAAATTCCCACAGCAACTACTGTAATTCTAAATAATCCTTAGTAAGGTTAACCCATTTTTTCAAAACTACACAGATTCTGGGCTCATAATTTGTGTTCGTAAAGTTTCTTGGTATCTCAGAAAGTGAAATCCCAGACTCCTTAGATTTGGATGAACTCTTTTTTTGTTTTTTATTTTGTTTTGGTATCAGGGATTGAACCCAGGGATGCTTTACCACTGAGCCACATCCCTGGTCCTTTTTGTTTTTTATTTTGAGACAAGATCTCGCTAAGTTGCTTAGGGCCTCGCTAAATTGCAGAGGCTGGGTTTGAATTCACAATCCTCTGCCTCAGCCTCCCAAGCCACTGGGATTACAGGTATGCACTCCATACCTAGCTTGGAGGAATTCATTTTTAAAGGTATGTACCTGAGGTTTATAGCTGGATCGGTTTCAGTTAATTATCAGATTCAGTGTGAGCTTTGAACTCAATCCAATAAAAATTGCTTAAATATCAAGTTGGAGAGCTTACAACATAACTCTAGGGAACTCAAATATGAGAGAAAATTCACTATGCACAGGAGGTAAGCTCACTATGCACAGATCCTATTACAGCTCTTGGTAAACTGTCACTTTAGCCATCAGCATCATCTGTATGACAGTCCTGCCTTGCCTAACCCACCCTATCTTGACTTAGGAACTCTTTTTCTTTTCTGTCTCCAAAGAGGCTGTGTTCCTTTTTCCTAGATTCAGTCCTCCTGTGTTCTAGACCTTCAGTTTTAAGAACTTGTTTCAAATATCCCCTTTCCCTCCTCTCCTCATTTTCAGGAAATCTTTCTTACTGTCTGAATTTCCATTCATGTTTCCTGACCACTAAACTTTTAGAGAACAGACCACCTTATCTCCACATCCTCACCACCCACCTTTAACCATCTCAGCCTAGCTTCAGCCCTTATCCCTCAGCGAATATTGTTCAAAGATGACAAGTGACACCCAGCTGCCAGTCTAACAGCTCACTGCCTGCCTTGATCCCACTGGACTCTGCACTATTTGTCACCATTGGCCACTCCCTTATTCTGCAAATTGGTTCCTCCCTGTGTCTTAAGGACCCTTCCCATACATTTCTGCCCTCTTCTTATCACTAACTCTTTTGGTTCCTCCTACCCTGGAAATGTGGGTTCTCCCAAAAGCCCCATCTTTGCCTCCTTCTTTCAGTATACATTCTCTCCACTCAATCTTGTCCACTCACATTGCTTCACCTTTTCATTTTATAAGATATTTTCCAGATCTCCTACTTTATTTCCATATTTTAGACCACATTGGCAACAGCTATCTAGGCATTTTCACAAGGAAGACCAAACATAAAACTCAAGAAGCCTCAGCAGAGAATGGCCAATCATTTTACTATATGAGAGTTGTGAATTATGCGTATTTGAGGTATTTTTTATATTTTTACTATAATGATAAGAAAATCAAGCAAGTCTATTTTCTTGCTAAAATACACATACACACACACACACACACACACACACACACACCCCTATAGAACAGGAGTTGGCACCTAACATGCTGGATCCTCAGTACCCAAGTTTGTTCTCCACCACTCCATGAACATTGTGTACCTTCCTGTTATCCAATAACAAAAGCCAATAATCTCAGTTATACATCCCAGGTTTCTGCTCTCAAATTCTTTCTAGTTCACTTCCCCCATTTCCCGAAGTCCAGCAACGTTTTAATCCCACAAGGATACAAGTTCCATTGCTGCTATCACCTTTTCCTAGTCCTTCAATCTCTCATTCCTCCTTGCCAAATTGGTGTTTCTCAGCCGATTAGTACAATTGCTTTATTGAACCCAATCTTAATTCTTTTGCCCTCTTCTACCATACCTCACTGTATTCTCTTGGCAAAACCTCAAGTCAGGTTAAATTCAAACCTTCCCTATTTCACATCTGCCCTCATGCACCTGAATCTGGCTGGAGAAAAAGACAGAAAATTGTTGAATGTTTTCATTCTAAATTCATGACCATGAATCTCAAGCACACTCCGAACACAGTGGGCAGTCATGCTGAACATCCTGAACCTTTCTCTCTTTCTGTAGTCTTAGAGGGCTATTTATCATCTATTTTCTCCCTGAATCTTCAACATCTTTCCTGTGGTGACTATTACTTGTAATCCTGCTTCCTACTTTTCTGAGGAAATGAAATCCATCAAAAGAGAGCTACCCTGAACTCCCACCACCAACCGCACTGTCTTCCCTGATGGCATCTTCCCTGAATATTCTGTTACCTCCTTTGACTGCAGATTAATCATCTCTGCTCTGACCTAAAGCCAGCCCCCACTGCACAAGGACATCCATCCAGTAATTCTCCCTCCTCTTTGTTACATCACTAAGTCTTCCCTCTACTGAGTCTTTCACACAGGCATATAATTAGATTATTAGTTCTCCAATCTACTAAAAAACAACAAAAAAAACCACTTTCTGGGCCCTCCCTTTCCCTTTAGCTACTGTCACATTTCTCTGCTTCCCTTTAGAGAAAACCATTTGAAAGTATGACTTGTACTTATTGTTCAATTCCTCTCCTCTAATTCTCTATTGAATCCACTTCAATTAGGCCTTTGCTCCTACCACACCACTAAAATGACTCAGAAAAAAGTCACCAGCAACTTCCTTGTTGCAAAATCCATCAATTCTCAGTTCTTATCTTACTGTACCTCTCAACAGTATTGGTTGACCGTAGTCCTCCTGGAAACATGCTCTACCTAGCCACCGCCCTCTTCTGCACCACTGGTTGCTCCTTCTTGGCCTCCTTTGCTGCTTCTTCATCTTCTCCTTCTTCACCTTGGAGCACTCGTGGGCACCTCTCCACATCTCTCTATACTTACTCTTTGGCAATTGCATCCAGTGTTATGACTTTAAATGCCTTTATATTTGAACAATCCCAAATGTATATCTCTAATCTTAAACTCTTCCTTGACTCCAAATTTGTAGTTCAATCCCCCCCCAAATTCCTGATTTTACTCACACAAATGTGCCCAACCTATAATTTTTAAGTAATGACAATTCTGTTTTTCCATCACTCAGGCCAAAACCTTTGGACCTTGATGCTTTTTCTTTTTCCCCCAATTCGGTCCATTAGAATACCCTGTTTTTGCTCTGCATTTAAAATATATTCAGAATCTCATCATCTCCATTAGTCCTATCCTGATTCAAGCCACTATAGTTCCTCACCTGTGGTAGGTAACAGTTACCTGGTTTTTCTGCTTCCATCTTTGCCTCTTCTAAATCTATTCTCCACCCATCTGCCAAAGAGGGTCCCTCAAAACACAAGTCAATGAAATCACTTCTCTGCTTAAAATCTTCCAATAGTTCCTCATATCAGAGTAACAACTAAAGTCAGGTATTAAGGATAAGAGCTGCCCCACTTCCCGTGCTTTGATGAAACCTCAGATGTGGGGTCCCATGGCCAGGTGTTTTCAATTGTAGACTGCTGGAGCATTTTCCCCAGAAGGGTTGCAGCTCCCTGTTGAGTTTGCTGTGGCTGATTCAAACAGGAAGACAGAGAGGGGTTTTTACTGAAATTATTATTTGATTTCAGGTAAGATTTTAAGGAGATTCTTTTTAAAGACTGGTATTTTTCAGAATGCAAAGTAATTTGAAACGTGAAGACTTTCTTGGGATTGAGTTCCATGGAATTTGGTCACAGACTTTTGTTCCTGAACATAAAACCTGAGTACATGGGCTAAGGAATGATTTCTTTTAGTAAATTAGCAATTAACAACCAACCAACCAACCAACCAAAGTCACTTCAGTGGCCTACAAGGCACTGCAGACCTGGCCTCTCATTGCCTCTGATCTCACCTCTTATCGTTCCCACTCTTACTCATTCCATTTCTCTCAGCCACTTTGGCCTCCTTGATGTTTCTCAAACATTCCAAGCTTTCTTCTACCTCAGGACTTTTTGCACAGGAATGTCTCACCCCAAGTAACCTCATGGCTCACTCCCTCATCTCCTTCAAATATTAACTCAAGACCTCAGTAAGGCCTTCCCTAACCAGCCAACACAAAGTCGTAAATCTCTTCCCCACAACATTTCCAATTTCTATTATCCCCCTCTTTATTCACAACAATTGCCAATTCATTACCATCTATAAAGTGCCTATATTGATTTTGTCCTCACAATCTTGTGAGGTAGGTATTATTTCCACCATAATTTATAGATGAAGAGACTAGGATATAGAAACAATAAATAACTTCAGAAAGGTAACAGCTAATCAATGGCAAAATTGGGATTTAAATCCTAGCCTAATAGGGCTGCATGTCCTATACTTACATCTTTCCTACACAGCTCAAATTTTAGACATTGGGGACATAATTTTCTATTTGGATCAGGGGAGGGGATTCAAGGGTAAACAAAGGTGGAGAAGCCCCAGAAATCTGGTGCATACCCCAGAGCCAACATGGATGCTCAGGAGATAAGACTTAGATGCCCTATGACAAGAGAAGCAGGCAGGAATATGAGCTTCTTGTAAATGGAGTATGGCCATGGCATTCAGCTAGCAAATATGCTTTACAAACGTCCCAAGACCCACAGAGAGATGGGTCAGGGACAAGGTAGGACAAGGTCCAGAGACCACAAGGTCAATGGAGAATAAGAAACAAAGTTCCACTTATTGAGGGATATATTTGTGTCAGGTGCTATTCAAAAATTTTATATATATATTACCACATTGAAGCCCCTTGGTCAGATAGGCACAGTTAGGGCACTGTATCCTCACTCAGGTTCAGAGAGAGAAAATGTCCTACCCAAGGTCACACAGGTGGTCTCCACTACACTTACACTATGTCACATCCATGAGAACAACTCATTGACCTGAAACCCAAAGGAAGGATTCTTGGGACCATGTTTCCTTCATTAAGAATTCAAGTTTGGGCTGGGGTTGAAGTTCAGTGGTGGAGCACTTGCCTAGCATATGTGAGGCACTGGATTCAATTCTCAGCACCACATGAGAATAAATAAATAAATAAATAAATAATTCATTGACAACAACAAAAAAATATTTAAGCGAGAGAGAGAGAATCCATGTTGCAAGGAGCTGACGATAATCAGTGAAGGCCAGCACTACAGGAGAATTCTGGCCTTAGCTCCAGAGAGAGGTTAGGAACACGGGCTCTTTCCACTCAACAGAGGGGTCCAGAAGGATGGATTCATGCTCTAGCATCCAAGCCAAACACTGAGGATGGCTCAGCTTGTCCAAGACTGTGACTGCAGGAGGCCAGATGCGTGTGCCTTTGCATTTTCTTGGTGTGTTTGGGTATCCTTTTCTCGATAATGCTTGTGAGTTTATGACCAAAGCATGCTAGGGTTTTAACAGGTGTTTTATGAGGAAAGAGAAGAAGCCAGAACCGCATACACAAGGGAGCTGACTCAATTCTGATGGGAAAGAGGGTGGACAGGAAACCCAAGCTGGTGGGTACATAAGGAATTGGTTAAATGAACTATGGCGCTTCTCAGGACCATGTTGAAAGGAGCCTTAGACACTATGTTTAATGACAGGGAAAGATGTTCAGTGTGATACAAAACGATGTTATTATTACATTAAAGATGTTTTCAACAGTGCCTGAAGACCCTGGGGCAGAAGCATGGTCTTCAGCAACGGCTGGCGGTGGCAGGGGCCTGCTGTGGACTCAGGCAGATCTTCCAGCTCTCAGGCACAACCACACTAGCCTGCCATCAAGCCCAAGAGCTACAGTCAGGGCCAGATCCAGCTCCTGCTACCTCAACTACTTGCCACCTTCTTTCTTTTTCTAATGAGGACAATTTTCTCTTGAACATTCAAAAGCCCAAGAGGCTGAATTTCTAATTAGCAATGTCAGATTTACCATCTCTGTTTATTTTTATTCCTTCTACTTTCTCACTAAAATTAAAATGAAAACTAATAAACTACAGCCACTAAAAAATGAGAGAAGGATCATCAACCTATGTGAGATTTTGACTGAGTTCTGGAAGACTGGACACAGAGGGAGGAATGATAGCTTGAGTTACAGGATGAAGATGCTACTGGTCAGAACATATGCACAGAAGTTAAAAAAAAATTACAGAAAGGAACTTTTAACACTGTAGAGTGTCAGGGAGACTCAGGTCTCTAAGAAACCAGGTATAGGACAGTGGAGAAATAGACTGGGTGGAAAACAGAGTAGCTAATTCAAAGTGTGTGCACCCAGCAGCTCTGGAGGCTGAGGCAGGAGGATCATGAGTTCAAAGCTAGTCTCAGCAACAACAAGGCTCTAAGCAACTCAGTGAGACCCTGTCTCTAAATAAAATACAAAAAAGGGTTGGGGATGTGGATCAGTGATTGAGTGCCCTTGAGTTCAATCCCTGGTACCCACCCCCCCAAAAAAGAAAGGAAGTGTATGCAGAGTAAAAATGATCCCATTCTCCCCTCCCTCCATTTCCACTGTGGGCAAAAACAGGCATTGATTCTCCAGGGAGGATTGTGTAGATCTTTGCTCTGAAGCAATGAGTGGGTCTCCCACAGACAGCCAGTTCCAGCACCACCACCAGTAAACAAAACCCAGCCTCCACCCCGCCCACTCAGTAAGGCTCCTAATAGCCACCAGTGCCAAACTCTCAAATATGAGCAGTCACTCAAGCAGCACTAGAAATTTGAGTAAACCATCCAAAATAAATTTAAATTATTTAAATATCTAAATTTAAAAATATCTAAATTTAAATAATTTAAAATATTTTAAAAATACCCTACTGAATTCCCATGGGATAATGATTGCTGTCTATATCCAAATCTTTTTATAAAATCTATAGAACTCATAAGAATTAACCAGGAGAACAACTTCAACCACAGACACTCCATATCTACATCGTGACAAGTCTACAAGTTTAATTTACATGTAAGAGAGAAAATTAAACCTAAGATTTCAGCAAAGCTGGTTCCAGAATCCACTAAGAACAGAGTCAGGTGAAGACTGTACCGAAAAGATGAGTGGGCCGTGAGGTCTCTAAAGCACCCACTCCAGAAAGAAGGTGTTTCATTGTGAGTGGAGAAATACCGAGATAGACCTGCGATCTGGGGGGTCAGAGCACCAGCTGCTGGGCCACCCAATCTTGGAAAGGCACTGCTTCTGGGGAGAGGGAGGCAGCTTAGGAGGTGCACAGCTTAAGGCAGGGACGGGAAGAAAAGTAGGGAAGAGCATGGTGGCAGTAGGAGCCCTACAGCCACACAAGGGAGTCAGAATCAGAAGCCACCAACCTCTCTCACACAAGTACAACAGATTTATTAATAATAGCTTCATTAAAGACTGAACTTCACTGTGCCAGTAGAAGGGACATTCTCGTACTAAGAATCACAGCAAGCCACCCCAACATGCACCCACCCACAAAGAAGCACCTGTTATTGAGTGGCCAGGAAAATTAAACACACTAAAATAAACAAAATTGACAGGTAGCACTTATACAAAGTCACTACAAAATAATATAGCAAGAGTTCAGTATCTTTGACTGATTAATTCACTCCCCTCTAAAACAATGAAGAAAAGGGAAATCATGACACAATATCTAACATGAATTAAATATTATTAAACAGATCTTTGAACATAAAAAGGTACACAAAATTCAAAACCTCAGAATTGGAATGGACTCAAAAAAAAAGAAAAAACCTTATGTGCAGTGAGTTAGTTGAACTCTGGAAAGAAGTAGTAGAAAAAAATTGAAACCATTTTAGAAATAAAGGCTAAATTACAAAATGCCCAATGGTGGATAGATTCAACTTCAACTAAAAGTATAATAAAGGACAAAGCCAAGAACACAAAAGCAAAAATGACCAGAGAAAAAGGTCATAGCTATTAAAATGATATAAGCAACCCCCCCCAAGAACCCACCAAATATATATAATTGTGTAAAAAGTAACACAATATAATGGAACAAAATTATTATTTAAAACTATAACCCAATAACAATTATATTGATCATACAACTGTACATTATTTTTCAAAACTCATCAAATTGTACACAAGATTGGTGAAGTTTACTGTACACAAATTATACCACTATAAAACTGGTTAAAATAAAGTGTCTAAACACAAAAATTATAGTCTGAGAAAACTTTCAGGAAATAAAAAAAGCCTAAATCCAGATGTTGAATGCACTTATGCACATACAAAAATTGACCAGAATGAACATCTCTGAAATATATTTCTTAGTAGGACTATTACAAAGGTTTCTTAAAAATCTAAAAACTTGCCAGGAGAGGTAGCACATGCCTGTAATTCCAGCAGCTTGCAGGGCTGAGGCAGAAGTGTGAGTTCAAAGCCAACCTCAGCAACAGAGGGAGACCTTAAGCAATTTAGTGAGACCCTGTCTTAAACAAAAACTAAAAAGGGATGGGGATGTGGTTCAGTGGCTAAGTGCCCTGGGTTCAATCCCCAGTACAAAAAAAAAAAAAAAAATTCCAAGAACTCTAAATCACAAAGTAAATTAAATCATCATCTTATGTGATATGCTCTAGTGCCAAACTGAAAGAATAGTGAAAGAAAGCACAACTTTCTAATTACTAGAAAGAACAAAGAATTACAAAAATCTTTTTATTACTCTGAAAGAAATCAAGGAAGGAAGAAAAACAGAACCTACAACAGATGAATTGCATAAAATACAAATAAAGGGCAGTTATAAATTCAACCCCATCTGGAATAACATTAAATGTAAAGGGACTAGATATTGCAAATCAAAGACTAATATTGTCAAATTGGCTTTCAAAAATGTGTTTTGTCAATCCCAAAAAAATCAAAGGCCAGATGTTTTCTCTGATATGCAAATGCTAATTCACAATAATGGGAGGCGCGGAAAAAATAGAGGTACTTTCAGGGCTGGGGATATAGCTCAGCTGGTAGAGTGCCTGCCTCGCAAGTACAAGGCCCTGGGTTCAATCCCCAGCACCACAAAAAAAAAAAAAAAAAAAAAAAAAAAAAAAATAGAGGTGCTTTGGATTAGGGGAGGGGGTATGGAGGTAGGAAAGATAGTAGAATGAATCAGACATTATTACCCTAAGTACTTATATGATTACACAACCAGTGGGATTCTACATCATGTACAACCAGAAGAATGAGAAGTTATACTCCATTTTATGTATATGTATGATATGTCAAAATGCATTCTACTGTCATGTAATTAGAACATGTCTAATTAGAACAAATTATAACAATACTGCTTGTGAGACACATTAACTGTAAGGACAGAGATGGTTAAATGTAAAAGGATAAAAAGATGATCAGCTATGACTCAATGCCCTGTGGATACTGAGGGATGCCTGTGCTTCATCAAAATTTCCTTTAAGTATAGGTTGTTATTCTATGTATTCGCAGATTGTTAGCACACCCCAAATACTTAACATCAATTCAATAATGTCTTTTAAGATACAGTTCATATTTAAAATATTCATTTATGCCAAAATTTACTTTATTAGCACTCTCTTTGAATACAGGATACAATCAAGAGTTACAGATTACAGTTATTTATTGTACAAATTTCAAAAGATTTAAATCATTCAGAGTATTTTTTCTAATGATAATGGAATTAAGCTAAAAATGCCAATAACAAAAATATAACTAGAATATTTAAAGTTACCTAGAAATGAAACAATATACTTCTCAATAACCCACAAGTCAAAGAAGAAATACATCAAAAAATTTAAAAATATTTTATCTGAATAGTAATGAAGATATATCAGAAAATATACAACACAATTAAAACAACATTTAGAGGTTAATGTAAAGCCTGAGATGCATATGTTATGAAACAAAAAAGGCTGAACACCAGTAATCTAAGTTTCCAACTCAAACACTAGTAAAAGAACAGCTAAATAAGAGAGAAGATGGAAAATAAAAATAAAAGCAGAAATCAATGAAATGGTAAAAGAGAAAAAAATCAACACAGACATGTGTTCAACAAAAACTTCAATAAATTCCTAGTAACACTGATCAAGAAAAAGATACATATACACAAAATACTATTGTCAGCAATAAAAAAGGAGAATTCACTACAGATCCCATAAACTTTAAGAGGCAGTAAGAGTATTATAAACAGTTTTACACCAAAATAGTTTGCAGCTTGAATATATTGGACAACTTCCTGAGAATATTTACCAAAGCCAATGGAAGAAATAGAAAGTTCAAAAAGTGTACTATCTTATTGAAAAATTGTATTTGGCTTTAAATTTTTCCAGTAGTTCTACACATAACAGAGTGGCTAGTGCTAGACGAGCCCTCCTGCTATAAATAACATAAAACTAGACAAAATACATAAACTTTTTTCAGATATTGGACAAGAGCTAGTACAAGAACTATGATCCCTGAGAAGGGAACCCTATGTGAGTGCCATAATCATCAGACCTGCTTTCTAGACCACAGTCCAGAGATGTGGAACTTGAGCAGAGCACCACAGACTCACTGGACTGAGAAGCAGAGATCAGATTTGTAGGGTTGCTGAGAGAGCCAAAATCTGTAAGGCAGAGAACTGAAAAAGAGAGTTATACAGAGAAGGAGTTCCAGAAATCTACAAAGCAGTCCACTTAAGTCTTGACTGAATTCTCAGCTGAGAATGGAGAGATGAAGTCTGATGTGGTACATGCCTGTAATCCTACCACTCAGGAGGCTAAGACAGGAGGATCACAAGTTTGAGGCTAGCCTGGGCAACTTAGGGAGATCCTTTCTCAAAACAAAAAGAACTAGGGATGTAGCTCAGTGGTAAAATGTCCCTGGGTTCAAACCCTAGTACGAAGAAAAAAAAAAAAAAAAAGTAGATGAGTCTACAAAGCATGATAGAGAGAATATGTACTGGGCAGCTGTGAGCTCGAGATTCCAGAGTTCTCACAGTACCGATTCCAAACAGCCAGGGTGGCTGAACAATGTGGAATTCAGCTGAGATCTCAGAAGGGCTTCATTTTAGGAGTAGAGC
Source organism: Glaucomys volans (assembly GCA_020662805.1). NCBI lineage: Eukaryota > Metazoa > Chordata > Mammalia > Rodentia > Sciuridae > Glaucomys > Glaucomys volans. The sequence goes on from JAJEJO010001555.1 coordinate 101,441, forward strand.
TATTCTCTCCAAAGATTATTCCTTGTAAAAATTAGGAATAATCTAGACCACTTCTACCAAAGCATAAAGCAATCCTCAAGGGAAAAATCAAGTTAATTCAAAGTAAATTGATTCTGGCTAAAAAAAACAAACCTCAATAACTTTTAAAGGAAAACCACAAAATCCCAACAACAGCATCTACAATGTACCACATACAATCAAATAAACAGATGAAATAGCAGCAACATGTAACTCATAACCAGGGGTAATAGTTAAGAAAACCAAACCCAGATCTGATGCTAAATTGAGGAAAACTAACCCAGAGATATTAGAATTAACAGATGCAGGACTTCAAACAACAGTTATAAATATATTTAAAGATTTAAAGAGAAAAGTTGAACATCTTGAGTGAAGGAATGGGGAAATTCAATAGGTGGAAAGTATGAAAAAGGATCAAATGAAAATTCTAGAATTGGAAGAGACAACACCAAAGTCAAAATTTTACTGAATGAATTTAAGGAAAGATTGGACATTGCAGGGGAAGAAGAAAATCAGTGACGAGGTAAGACAAAAGAAGTATCCAAAACAAATCACAGGAGGAAAAAAAAAGGTTTGCAAAAAAATGAACAGTGTCTGAGGGACCTGCACAACAATATTCGGCAGTCTGACACATGTGCAGCTGAAAGTCCCAGCAGGCACAGCGAGATACCATGGCAGGAAAAAAATGTATTTGAAAAGATAATGACTGAAGGATTTTCAAATACAACAACAACAACAACAACCAAAAATCACTCCCCCCCAAGATCAACAAAGTTCAATGCTCAAAACCAAAGATAAACAGAAAAATCTTAGAAACAGTAACGTGAAACAATGAATAAAAATATTTTAAATGAAACAATGACAAGACACAACTTCTCATCATAAATATCACAAACCAGAAAATAACAGAACAACTCCTTCAAAAGAACAAAAGAGGGGAGGGGAGATTGCCAACCTACAACTATCATCCAATATCCAGTGAAAGTATCCTCCCAGAATAAGGAAACTACTAAGAAGAACCAGAAATCCCTGGAGAAATGGCTGGTGATGGGAAGAGGACCTGAAAATTTCAAGTTGAACATAAAACATCATGTAGAACCAGACAGTGCTGATAAATATGGAGAGAGTGGTTAAATTTGAAAAATCACCATTTCACAACTACCAATGGCAAGGTCTGATTGAAGAAAATGAGTACTAAATCTATGGTAGAAAGCTTGACAAGGAGCCATAATATTCACATAGTCTTAAAATTTCTCCCAAAGATGATATGTTACCTACAAGGCAAAAATGAGTAGACAAAGCCAACGCCTTGACTGGGCAGTCAGAATCAACATTCCCAGGGAAGGGCGGTAGACATACCTGTCTCTGAATGCAATGCCCTGAAAAGGACACAGCATCACTCATAGAACATTACTGCTGAGAATGACCAGCTGAATCTAATCGTGAAGAAACATCTGCTGCGTGATGGGATGTGATCCCAGGTACACAAGATTACCTAGGGAGTGTTCTTGAAAAAATATTTAAGCTGTTGAACACCATCAGGTAAGTCCAGAGTTGAGAACTCTTCACAAGACAGCTGGCCTCAGCTCTTCAAAGAAGCCACAGTGAAAACCACCAAAATATCAGTAAGGGGTGGGTCAGCAGGGGAGATGGGTACTGTTCTAGGTTCAAAAAGAGGAAGGAAACCCAATATCTGTAATTAGTAAGTGACTCTAGATTGGATCCTGGATTCAATACTTATGATACCTAATAGAATATCACTACCATGTTATTATACTATATTGCTTAGGGAAAAATGACCAAAAAAATCTGTACATGTTTAATATATATTCAGTACTTTTCTAATTTCTTCTATCTGTGGATGTTTGAATGTGCACATATAGAACTCATGAATAGAGGAATGACTGTATTTAGGAGTAAAATATTATGATCTATAGTTACTTTCAAATGATTTTTTAAAAACTGAGAGACTTAAAAAAGGCAAATGTAGCAAAATGTTAATTAACGATGGTTTGGAAAAGGATGTATGAGTAGGAAAACTGACCTTAGGAAAAAGCAAGAACTCAGAGAATAATAGAAAACTTTAAAATTTACATGTAGTATCTTCAGAGAAATTTGAGGAGCAATTACAAACATAAAAAAAGAACAGAATGCCCTAAAACAAGAAAATTCAGCAAATAAGATAAAGTTCTTGGAAATTAAAAATATCATCCTGAAAAATAATTTCACTAGAAATGTTGGTAGATCAAAAAATAAGTTTAAGAAGCCACAAAACAGAAAATATGAGAGGAAAGTTCAGAGCTCCTTCCAGGACTCCAATCTGACTATCTGTAGAACCAGAAACTGGGAAAAGAGCCTGTGGAAGAGGTTGTATTTTCAAAATATAGAACCAAAAAAATTTCCTACAGCTGAAGAACATTAGACTTCATCCAAGATCCCAGAACAATGAATGAAAAATTACTCTAACAAGGTAGATCTACTTCATCATCACCCAAGTTCAACATGCTGAGGATACAGAGATGGTTAAAGATTCCAGAGAAATAAACTAACACAAGAACATGTCACCTACAAAGGAACAAGAGTCAAACAAGGGTCTCAATATTTTTTTCGAGGGCCAACTGGAGGTTAGGAGGAGGCATAGGCAGTGGGAGCTTGGGCCTCCCTCCAAGAAGGCCCTTGTGCCTTGCCCAATATCACAGATACTTGCACATCTTGCTTTTTCACGAGAGAGTCATTTATTGGGAGCAGGAGCACCTGCTCACCTCAATACCTGCCTGTCTTCATTATTTCCAAAGTCCTGAGAAAAACAGACACTCGAAGTTCTTTTAAATAAACTGCAATCTGTCTCTCCTCTGTCCTACCCATCATTTCCTTCACTCCCATTTTCTGACCCTTTATTCACTTAATCATTCTTGAAACACTAATTGAGAACCTTAGTGTGCTAGGCCATGGGGTATCAAATGAACAAAGACCAGGAGCTCACAGCTGTGACAAGGGAGGCTGTGCTAGGATGTGGCCTTCCCAGAGCAGGGTGGCCTTCCTCCCCAAACTTACAGCACAGAGCTCAGGAGAGCCTGCAGGTAGTTTAATGCTCCTATGCTTAGATCTGAGTTGAAGATGAATTAGAATGTATATGTTTCTAGTTTAAACATTTAGCTAGTTTTCACTTATGGAATATTCTGCAGGGCCAGTGGTTCCCAAGGGAACAAAAGTTTGCTCTTTAATACCAGTAGAATTACATATGTCCTCCAACCATTGTATCCTCCTTTCTCTGTGAGTTCCTTGTTGAAAGGGGAGGCCACAGGATGCAGCTGAAGTTTCACCAGCCACCACCCCTCTTTCCTCAGAGCAGAGCTGCTCATGAGGATAACCACAGGGAGTGGCCCAAGTGGCCCGATTGCCCAGGAAGGGGGCTGGGAGGGTGAGCCTCTTCTGTGGACAGTTCCAAGGGACCGTCTCCTCTGATGACTACAAGAGGAAGCTATGGTGCACTCAGCCCAGCAAGTGGACAACAAGGAGGTAAGGTTTTCCACATAGACACACACACACACACACACATACACAACACAAACACACACCAGCACTTTGGACCCTCCAGGCATCAGAACTTGATAAAGGAGTTTAAGCTTCAGAACCCCTCATTTGAACATGCCTCTTTTAGGTGAAGGAGAGGCCTTAGTGCATATATATTTTTTAAATTTTTTTTTTTGTTCTTGTTTTTTGCAAAATGTGCAAAAATATTTCTTAAGTATTTACTTTTTCTGAAGAGGGTCCTACAATCCCACAAAGCCTGTCTGACCCAGAAGGTTGCATAGGGGACTCTCATTTCAGAGCTTGCTGAATGGTTCTTTAACTCAAGTGTCCAGTTCCCTTCCCCATTTCAATCCCACTGAATGCCATGCAGAAGACTTTGGGAAAGCAGTGTGTGTAAGAGTCAAGAACATGGGTTCATGAGTCAAACAAATGCAAGTCGACATCCCACCTGTCACTCATTAGCTGTGTGTCCCTAAGCATGCTACTTAACCTCTTTGGGCCTCTCTTTCCTCATTTGTAAAATAGAGATGATGATTGTACCTACACTGGGTTGCTGGGAGAATAGAACTAAATGATCAGTAAATTTTCAGCTTGGTGATTGGCCTGCAGGGGGCACTCCAGGAATAGTGGCTAACAGACATCCACAAATAGAAAGCATAAATTGTGGGGGGGGGAAATATATATATAGATAGATAGATAGATAGATAGATATAGATATAGATAGATAGATATACATAGATATATATATCGATATATATCTACATAGATATATATCTATATTTCTATATATCGATATATAGACATATATCCCTAACTTAAATTCAACTCTCTGAATTAGGGCAATTTTTAGAGCACGTACCCTAAGAGTTCATGTGTTGAAACCTAAAGTTATTGTGGCAGTTTTGGGAGGTGAGGTCTATCAGGAGGTGTTTGGGTCCCAGGAGTGGAGCCCTCATCAAAAATAACTCCTTTCTCATGGGAATAAGGTGGCTCTGTTAGGAGTTCAGTCCCTCTGTTCTCTCTGCATGTGCCTTCTCTTCCCTTCCCACATCTGCCACTTTGTAAAGCAGTACAAGGGCCTCTCCAGTTGTGGTCGCCAATTTTGGACTTCCCAAACTCTAGAACCATGAACCTAAGTAAACTTGTTTCCTTTATAAATTTCCCTGGGAAATCTTACCATTTTTTTTTAGCCTGCAAAAATGGCAGTTTCCCATGATTCCCCGAGTAGAACAGATCAAAACAATGCAATGGACAACTGGAGGACAGGTTATTCATAGTGACCCTATTTCCTTTCATTGGGAAATGATGATAACTCTGTACTTTGCTGGGGAGGCTGAAGGTGGGTTGTCTGGTTCCTTGCTCTCTCCCCTCGCCTGAAGCTCCTCTCTGTGGCCACAAAGGTCTCTGATAAAATGACCCCTCCCCATTCCCTCTGTAGCAGTTTCAGCAACTGCAGCCACCTCCAGAACTAGGGAGGCCACTTCTGCCCCCAGTACTCTGTGAAATGCTGCCAGCTGCTGTCATCTCCCCTAGGCTCCAGCTGCTCTCCAGAGTGTAGCTCCTGTTTGTTGGTGCTGGGGCTCTGTGATCCCTCATGGTCCTTGAAACCTAACCTAGAAGTCTCTCTTCTTCTAAGCCCTTGGGAAAGCAGAGGAGAATCTGATGGGGAAAGAGCTGGGCCCAGGTGGAGGGCACACTGCAGAATCCACACTGCAAAGTCCTTAGGCCCTGAAGTTATGCCTGAGAATCACAAACTCACAAAAATACACTGGCTGCCAGTGCCTGGATGTCTCCTGTTTAACGCTTTCCTACCCAGGGGCCTGCAGGCCCTGTACTCTAGAGAGCCCATGTGGAATTCTAGAGCTTGACAGCTGAGCTAGGTATGTAGCCAGTCAGCTGGCAGCTCACAAACATATATGAGTAACCTGCTGTCAAGACAGGTGTTCTCAGAGATCAGAGGCAGTATGCCTTGCAGATGTGCTGGTGGAGTTCTCCAAGGAGCAGAGGCAGACAGAGTAGGGGAGAAAGAGGGATGTAGTCAGGGAGCTGTGAGAACACAAGGCAGAAGTGGCAAAGCCTCTACTTGCCCCATTTCTGGAACACAGATGTCCAAGGTTTCCTGCTAGACGGTCCCTTACTGACACACCATTGTCATGCCCAGTCTCTGGCTAGGGCCACCCTGCAAGAGTACAACCTCAGCTCCAATGCTGATGCCAACCTCGAGCACTCACCTAGATGCCGAGGCTGTCAACTCCCCAAGACAAGGCAGCTGCCATTTCTTGAAGAAATGAGTGCTGCAGCTCTGTGTCTGCCACGGTCTATGCCTCACCCTGGGTGGACCCACCCTTTTACACACATTTGAGGTGCAGCTCCCCCATGTCTCCGGGGCTTCTCTAGAAGACAGAAATTAAGGTCATGAAGTACAGACCACATTCACTGTAGTGGGTCTTGGGGCCACAACTGGGACTCATGTTCTACCTCTTCTGTTTTCATTCTAAACTACCCTTGCACCAGGTGTGGTGGCACATGCCTGTAATCCCACCAACTCAGGAGGCTGAGGCAGGAGAATTGCATGTTCAAAGCCAGCCTCACCACTTAGGGTTCAAAGCCAGCCTCACCACTTAAGCAATTTAGCAAGACTCTGTCTCAAAGTAAAAAATATAAAAGAAGTGGGGATGTGGTTCAGTAGTTAAGCACCCATGGATTCAATCGCTGGTACAAAAAACTAAAGAAAACTAAAAAACTAAACTACCCTTGCCCACAGTTACCACTTGTTGGACTTAGAGGTTGTCCTTTGGGGTGACCCAAACCCTCATTCTTGAGGCATCTGAACCCTTTGGATAAGAGAAAAAACCTGCTATGAGGAATGTGGTCAGCACACTGTCTCCACCTGTGTTTTTGTTTGTTTGTTTGTTTGTTTGTTTGTTTGTTTGTTTTGCTTTTGTTTCTTGCCAGGACCTACCCCAATTTTGCAGTGAAGGTCTCTCTGTTCTTGGAATAAGCCCCAGCCAGTAATTGAGCAAGATGGAGGTACAAGAGATTAGTACCTTGAACCATCTCTGTTCTGGAGCCACCCCATTTGACCAACAGAGATTTTGTCATATGTATTGCCATCTGACGCTTCCCCTGCTCAATCCTGCTTTCCCCTTTTCTATTTGCAAGTGTCACCCTCCATGAAACAATTTTATACCTAACTGTCTCATAGCTCCTTAACTGGAGTCCCCATCTGCATCACTCAATACCAGGAATGCAAGAAAGCCTCCCAAGTGGAAGAGGCCTTGAATGGATAACACAACTCAGTCAGTTGAGGTTAGCCAGCCTTCATCAGTGGCCACCCTCGTGCCAGCACAATGGGTGGATGAACAAAGTGGCCATGGTGACAGAGACCAAGGCTCTATATGGATTCACACTCATCAAGGACAGCCCTGCTGCCCACTGTCTGCACAGAGACCAAGCTTAGCCTGCACTGGCACTATTCTTTGAGGAGGACAACCAGCCACATGATGGTAAGTTCACTACATAGGGCCCCTCTCTCCCACAAGGTCAGCAGTGCATGCTCACAGGACTAGATATCTATTTGGGGTATGGGTTTGCCTTTCTTGACCCTAAGGTCTCAGCCAGCACTGCTATCCAGAGGCTTTGGAATGCCTAATTCACAATCTCATCCAGCATAGCATCTTTCATACAAATGGACCTGGGATTTGTTTTAATCAGGTATGATAAGACACACAGGTGTGGAAATGATTGTCATAAAGAAACAAGTTATGCTCACAGATCCCTAAACACAGAAGGCAGAGCACACCATGCAGGACACATGGGAAAGGACCAAGCTTGGTCAGGGGGCAAAAGAAGAATGAGAGCAGAGAATGGCCTAAATCCTTTACTGGGGTGTATGTTGATTAGATCCTATAGCCTCTTTGGGGTAGAGTCCCTTTCTTCTTTCATTGGACTGACATGTTCCTAGTAAAAATATGCAATGACCTGGGTTGTGATGTCTAGCAACCAGTGCAGGAGGTGGAGGCAACTGCTGAGGGGCCCCTGGCACCTTGTGGGAAGAAACCTCTGCATTTTCTTCCCATGTGGAAATGAGCACTCTGGATGTAGAGGGTGGGCCACCTCTGCAGTCTCTAGGGGTCAGAGAAGTTTAGGGCTTCAGAAGCTTCAGGAGCATCTACCTGAAGATAATTGCTAGTATTAGTATCCACCTCATAATTATTAGTATCTAGACAGAACTTCTCTTTGGAGCAAGGCTCTCCAGGATCTTAGGTTAATTATCTCAGGCATTTTGTTATAGTACTGTGAAGCTGACTAATACAGGGTGCCACTGACTGTCAGATTTCTCCTGCACTGAGATAGGAGCACTTGGTATAGAGAGTCTTCCTGTCCCATCTCCTTGGCCCCTGTCCCAATTACTGCATCTTGGCTTTGCTTTCTTGCTCCTTCCCTGTACAGTCTCTTATCCCACTCAGATCAAGGCCCTTCCTGGGACAGACATTGTCTTTAGGCAAAGGAAAGACTATACATAACAAAAACTGCCCATTGTGAAGTCCAGTATTGGGAGAAACGGAAAAACCCTTCTAATACTGCCTTGCTCAGGTGTGGGAGAGACCTCCCTGAAAAGGATGTGACCTCAGCTGGATTGACAACTCACCACGTGCCTATAGCTGATAGTGAGTTCTTTCCCGAAGAGGTGTCTGAAAGGCACTTCTGTGTATCCTATCATATAGATGATGATAAACCAGTGCAAAGCATGGTTGAAACATAGAAGTTGTTTCCCTAGTTAATAAAGCAGTGTTGGGTAGAAATTTACCAAGATGATAAGGTGAGAGGAGAGTTTGCAGACAGAGGGAACTGAATGTTTAAATACCTAGGGAATGCAAGGTGTGGGCATATTCTAGAAAAATACAAAGAACCCAGTGGAACTTAAACATAAATGTTGGTGAGTGGGGGAATACTAGCTTGTCTGCCTTGTCACAGAAATTCAGATTCCAACCTGTAGCTGACAAAGGATATTGAAGAATATTCATCTTGGAAATATCATAATCATATGTAAGTTGAGCAAGACTTCTCTGACAGCTGTATGAGAAGGTGGTTGAGAGGTGAGGGGTTTCAGGAGGATGATGCCATGGTTTAGGAGAGAACCAAGATGGGGTGGGGTAAAGTCCAAATAGCTCTGCAAGAGGTAGAACACAATGGTCAATTGACTGTGAGGGGTGAAGGAAGAGAGAAGCCTGGGACAATGCCCTGGTTTCTGGCTTCAGCATCAGACTAGCTATTGTCCTGATCCCAAAAGACATGACTCATATGCCTTCTCCCACCAATCTCCTCTTCACTTTGACTGGAGTCTCCTCTTTCCACTCTAGATCCCCTGTGCCATTAGACAGTCCTCACACCCCTGTCTTCCTGGTGCTCATGCCCAAAAGAAGACACAAAAATAGGATCCCCAAGAGAGATTGCCAGACATCACCATGGGAACCGTTCAAGTGTTACCCTGCCCAGGCCATCTCTCAGCTCTGAGCTGTGGGGTCCTCAGTCCTCTACAAATGGAGGCCCTCACCAAACTGCTCCAACCTGTCTGTTTGGCTTCCCCCTTCACCCACCATTCCTCTTGCTTCGGTCTCACTGAACCACATTCTCCTCTTGCAATTTCCCACCCCAGGTCCCCACTTGCAATATCTAAACCTTCAAAGCCCAGTTCAAATGCCACTTCTCTTGAGATCTCCCCTAACTCCCTCAGCTGGGATTCCATCTCTCTTTGATCTCTATGGGCTTTGTTTGTTGTCCCCATGACCCCTGCTCTGTATTGTGGGGCTTTTATATGTTTGTGGGTCTATCTTACTAGCTGTCAAGAACCCAAAGACAATGTCTGTTCCTGGACGGGCCTTGCTTATAGTGGGGATAAGAGATTATACACAGAAGGAGCAAGAAAACAAACCAAGACCCAGTGGCTAGGACAGGGGTCAAGGAGATGGAGCAAGAAAACTCTGAATACCAGATACAGGAGGATCTGACCGTCAGTAGCATCCTGTATTAGTGAGCTTCACATTACCATAATGAGATGCCCGAGATCATTAACCTAAAAAAAAGAAAGGGTTTATTTTGGCTCACAGTTCTGTAGGTTCTAGTCTAAGATTGGATTGCCCATTGCTTTGGGCCTCTGGCAAGGGAGGCACATCATAGCAGGTATGTATGGCAGAGTAAAGCCAATTACATCACAAACCAAAAAGGAAAGAGGAAGAGATTGGGGTCTGAGAGTCCTCTTCAAGGGCAGTGACCTAAGGACCTCCCACATGGCCCCATTTCCTAAAATGTTCATGTCCTAACAGCACCATCCTGGGGAGTGAGCCCTTAACAACTGGGCCTTGAGGGAACACATATCCAAACCATAGCATGTCCTTACCACTGTTGTCTTCGCAAAAGTGCCCCCAGACCCGTGAGTATTGGCATATAAGCAAGGCTGCTTTTGGGGGTGAGGCTCTCCAGGGTCTCAGAAGACTCTGTTTCCCCTGCTGGGCTCCAAGCCCAGCGGTTCTCTTTCTCATTATTAGTCACAACAACTGCGCACCAAACAGGCAGAACCAGCCACACCCTTTCCATGCAGGTCTGATGAAATCCTCCCAGCTGCCTTTCTGCTGACCCCCACTGCGCCCAACCTGGACTGTGCTGTTTTAGGTGGCAAGTGTCCCAAACTGTGTGCCTCAGTGTCACCCCAAGGAGTCTACCAAGGTTTGGTTCACAGCCTCAGGGGGTGAGCCAGGCCCCAGGACATCCCTGCACCAGAAGACACCAGGTGTTCAGGCATAGTGTAAGTTCATTTCTCAAATGAGTTCAGGAACTTTCCAGAAGAAAAAGACAGAAAAGAGAACAGACTATGACAGAAACACAGTCTCCACATTTGTGGCTATGTTCTTACAGATGGGGAAAGATGCAGAAATTCACAGATGAAAACTTTGCCTACAATTAGCAGATAGCCCAGGTGAGGTCTCCAGTGACCAATGACCTTGGGCAGGTTACTGCCTTCTGCTTCCTTTTCTGGGGAAGGGATCAGTGAATTGTTGTGAAGAATTCAATGAGTTAACATATATGTAAAGTGCTTAAACCAAGGCCTTGGCACATAGTGCGTGCTATAATTATTTGTGCTATTTTTAACTTTTTTAGGATGATTAGAATTGCAGCAACATGTATGTGTGTTGATACATCTAATTAAAGACCCAGAAAGGTTTTAACTACTTTTATTGTCAGATAGAAAGTGTGAGATAGCTACATTAATTCCAGCTTGATGCAAACCATGAACAATTCAACTGGAACTGAGAAGGTTGGCACTAAAGGTAATTGAGTACCCTGGATATCTGTGATCCTTGCAATCTTGCTCATAATAATAGGTTTTTCTATTTAGAGCAGAAAGTTATATACTTTGTAATTTTAATGAAAACCCATTTGTAATTTAAATGAAAACTATATTTGATAGGTCATGAATTTTGAGAAATTAAATGAGTTCAGGAGGAAAAAGGATTAAAAAATTGCATATATAGTATGAACCCAACTACAGAATGTTAAATCCCCTATATCTATTAGATAAAACAGTTTCTGAAAGGTTGGAGATATGCTCAGATATATCTGGAGTGATCTGACATCTGTCCTACAAAAAGATCTATTTAACGTAAAGGCTGAGGAGACTTGTGATGATTAATTTATGTGGTCATGGGGTGCCCAGATATATGTTAAAAATGATCTCTGGGCATGTCTGTGAGGGTGCTTGAGGATGAGACTTGGCATTTGAGTTGGTGGATTGAGTAAAGCACATTGCTCTCCCTGACATGGGTGGGCACATCCACTCTGCCAAGGACCCAAAGAAAACAAAAAGGTGAAAAAAGAATTTTCTCTCAGCCTGACTGTTTGAGTTGGGATGTTGGTCTTCTCTCGCCCTCATATGGAACTTACATCATCCTTCTGTTCTTTTCTGTTCTTAGACCTTCAGAATTAGACTGGAACTACACCACCAGGTTTTCTGGGTCCCCAGCTTGCAGATGGCAGATCATGAGGCATCGCAGTCTATATGGGTGTCATTTGTCTCCTGTTGGTTCTCTTCCTCTGAAGACCCTGACTAATAAAGATTTTCATACTGAGAATGGTTCTAAAGGACCAGAAGTTTAAGAATGAGTTTCCTGAATGGGTTATAGAGTTTGGGGAACTGGATCTCTAACCTGATTAGATTTAAAGACTTTGATGACTCTATTTCCAATATTCAAGAGAACAGTAGTAGGACATGGCATGATAATATGACAATGGAAATAGGCAAAATACCTCCACTAGAGACTTCTAACAAAACATTTCTAAGAAGCAAGGAGCTATGTAACCATATATATGTATATATATATATGTATTTATATACATATATATAGTATTTGAACACTTTTGGAAAACTAATGAATATGAGATTGGCTAGTTGCTTCTAATTTCTCTAGGAGAAGTGGTGAAAGAAAAGAATGAGCTCAAGGATTCAAATACCTAGCTCAAGAGTTGCATACATACCTAAGAACTTCTACATGTGCCCTGAAGGAGACCTTATCTCTTGTAGTTCCAGGCCAAAAGCAAACAGAGAATCTCATCCCATGACTAGTTGAATTACAACACTAGTCAAACTCCCAATCTCACACAGTGTCTACTTTTAAATTAAGGCATTGATTGGGAAAGAAGTTGATCCTGTAAGTTGAGATGGCAATGTGTGAGAAAACTGACAAGACTGAGGACATTGAGTCCTAAATTTGATGAATCTTCTTTGGCAATAGAAACAGCCTGCTCATCTCCATTTCAGGAGATAAAGCCTGCATTGCCTAAGGACACTACAATGGCCTCTCCTGAGATAGCTGTCATGGGTGACCATGCTGATTCTCCTCAGGATCCACCCCTAATACCCCTCTTTACTTCTAGATCTATAACTAGACTCAGGGCCTAGCAGGTCCCTAAAGGTGAGGTACAAAGTTACCCCGAGAGGAAATGTGCTAGAGTTCAAAAGAACTACTTGAGGTTTTTCATTTTACACTGGGAAACACATGTGAGAATGGATATTAAGAATGTAAGAATGTGAGGGGCTGGGGTTGTGGCTCAGTGGTAGAGTGCTTGCCTAGCATGTTGAGGCACTGGGTTTGATCCTCAGCACCACGTAGAAATAAATGAATAAAATAAAGGTCCATCAACATAAAAAAAAAAAGATTGTGAGATAATAGTGGAAGATGCATAAAGCTGGATCAGAGCAAATGTATTTATATGGGCTCACTAAGAAAATTCTGCCTTTAATGTTGTGGCATAGGGAGTTAGAGAAGGCCCCAAGATGCTTGTGACACATGTATCAAAGGTGGCCCTCAGTAGGCTCACTTGAAATGCTTGTTATGACTTGGCTTACTGGAGAAGAAGGGATTTTAAAGGCTTAGGGAAATTGAAATGTTAGAGGGAATTTGTCATTTAAGACTTACCCACACTTGGAAGGTCCATAGACATACATTTCACCAACACTGAGATATTTATGAGGGAAGCTGTAGCATCCTTCAAGAACTCTGCAATTGCTCTTCTCCTGAATTGGGAAACCTAAGTATAATGGAAGCAATTGAATCTTAAGGTGACAGGTATCACTCAACTGCCAATGGCAAGATGGGTCTGGCTACAATAATGGACAGCAGAGTCAAAGCAACAATCAGAATAGACTGATTCATGCAGACCTATGGCATTAGCTAGTTGATCATAGTGTCCCTAGAAATAAAATAGATAAGAAGCCTACTAAATTGTTTTGTCTGTATATGAAGAAAAGTTCTATCTATTGGGTACTTCCTAAGTGACAAGTATTTCATTCTTCAGTGCCTAAGCTCAATGGAGGAATGAGAGAGCTCAGAGCTGAGGCGGGAGCAAACTAATGTCAGAAGTATCACCCTCACTGGAACTCTGCCCTGTCAGCCACCTAAAAACAAGACCTGGGTCCACATGATATCTGTGCCTACCCTGCATTTGAGCAGCAGAGACAGGTGAACTGGGACTGTTCTGACACTTCAGAGGTGACATGCTCCTTGTGGTAACAAGTCACTCACAACTCCTGTTCTACATCTGTGCAGACAGTTGGCTGTATGTAGCATGCCACTCTCCTGGGACACCTGCTTCCCAGGCTGGTCACCTATTACTCTACTATAAACTGATGTGTCCTGGGCCCTCCTGTGGGACCCAAACACTCCTCTCTCTCACTTCCCCAAGGGTTAAGTGAGGCCAGAAGTGGTGGTAACAGGTAGATGTGGAAGGAATGGTGAAGGTGGGGACTTCTTGCTCTCCATCTTTGGGGAGTTCTTCTTCCTACCTGGACTCAACCATTTTTCCCTTATATACTTGGAAGACTGTTGGTGGCCTTTCTAGAACCACAACTTATGGCAGCATGCCATCATGTTGGGGCTCTTCCTATTCAGTGGCCTGGTAGAGCTCAGGAGCTAAGCATGGCTGAACCAGCAGAGCATGAAGCAGGAGTGAGTGATCACAGCCTTGTCCTTGTTTGTGATGCTGCGGCAAATGGTGGCCCCCATGGAACACAGAAGGCCTTGGAGATCTGCATGCACAGCCTGCTGTTGTTCCCTGTCCTCTCATTGGCTGTGGTGTTTACCATCAAGGTCTGTGTCCCTAAGCAGCCCCACTCCAGGTGTTCAAGGCCTGGGTGCTGCTCATGTTCGGCTGCTGGATGTTGAAGGTGACCTTGGTATTGTATATCTCACTCTCTGTACAGCTCCGATGGGCAGACACCACTATGGTCCTGGCCTTCCTCACCATCTTCTTCTGATGGTACCTGGGCTGCTGTTCAGTCTGCTGTCTATGGCCTCTGCAGCCTCTGGAACCATCCCTAGTCCTTCTGAATAGAATGCTCAAGGGCCAGATACCAACTGTTGCCTAAGGGTCCCAGTCACAAAAAACTCAAGAAGCTCAGGGCAGAGGCCATGCTGCAGGACAGAAATATCTAAAAGACTATCTTTCTGTCCCCAGCTGTACTCTGTCCTGACCTTGTAATGAGCTTTGTGAGGATGTGCACTAGGTGAGTGACACTACAGCGTCCTGGATCAGCAGTGTGGCTGTCCCTCTCTGGAGCTGCATCCATCCCCAAATAAACCTACCAGTGCCTTGGATGACTTTTCATGCTGTCACCCTATCAACCTTTCCATTTGTCTGGTTTGCCCTATGGATGTAGTTTCCAATCCTCTCTGAGGGGACTCCAAGCCCTCAGAGAGGGCCTAAGTCACTTCTGCATTCTGAAAGAGGACACTGAAATAAGTGGAAGGAGATGACACCGAATTGGTTAGACAGGCAAGTTGTTCCAGCATTATTCCTTACTGGTATCAGGTAGGAAAAGTTTCCCTTCCATACTTTTTCTTTTGAAAAGCAGATTGGCTATTCCCAAAATTTAAGATAATGTTATTTCCTAAAGGTAAGCCAAAAATGAACATGAAATTCAGGAAGATGAACCTGTCAGGAGCAAGGAGGAAAGGAGGCGGTGCAAAGGAATATGGTGGGAGCATCGTGGTAGATGAGCTTGTTGATAATGCCGTGGACCAGTGAGTGACACATGAATCTACAAATAGGGAAATAAAATAAAAGAACAACCAAGGACCAACGATGAGAGTATGTTGCAATCAAAGGTCACCATTGTCCTAGTTCTGCACACCTGAGGTCCATTTAAAGCAAAGCAGACTGGGAGTAGGCACAGGGCAGGGTCTCTTGGGTAGGAAAGGCTGCAGGCGTTTGTGATAAGGCTGGAGTGTTCCATGTGAGGGAGGGGGTCTGTGACCATGGCCCACATTCGCTCTCATACTATTGTGAGAATTTCCAATGTCTTCATTTTTTTTTCCTGATCTTTTTGGTTTTTTTCCTGAGGTAAATTTTTTAAAATGTGAAACTGACTCTATCTACTCCAGCCCTAGGGGAAATGGGGAGGGGTGGCTTTATCGTGTCTGGGAAAGGGGAGGGAACGAAGGCAGGTAGCAGAGGCCTGAGCCTGGAAAGAGGGAAGCAGGGGGTGTTTCCAGCCCACTTAGAAGCAGGGATGTCTAATAACTCATGCTAAAATCAATTGCCTAGAAGTGATATGAAAACGTCCAACCTTTTCAATAAAGTCTGTTTCTCAAATAAACATTATATGTGAATGATTCTGAGGGAAAACCAAAAAAGGGCACACCAGGGACCACTGGCCTGGAGCAGAAGGGGAAGAATCACTATGAAATGTGGGTGTAAATCCCAGTGGTACGGAAGTTGCAGGAATTTGGAGTTTGCTAGTTCCCAGAGATCACAGACATTTCCAGAAGTCCTTGGAACTTCATCAGAATGAGGGGAGGGGGCACAACTGACTCATGAAGGAGGTGAAATGAAATAGAGTTAAAGTGATCTGTGGGCAGTCCTCGATTTACAATGCTTCAACAGAGGGTTCTTCAACTTTACGAAGGTGTGGCAGTCATAATGGAGTCAGTAAAAACCATACTTGGAATTTTGAATTGGGATCCTTTCCTGGGCTGGTGACATGCAATGCCACACTCTCACGAGTAGTGGCAGCAAGCTGCAGCTTCGGTTAGCCACACAACCACAGGGGGGAATGGATAATGTTTCTAAGCTATGAAGTTCAGCAGGTTAGGCATATTAAATGCATTTCTGACTTGTAATATTTTCAATTTATGATGGATTTATTGGGGCATGATCCCATCACAAGTCGAGAAGCATCTGCATATAGAAATATGTGTCCCTGGGTACATTTGGGAGGACACTTCTACTGACAGCAGGTTTGTGTGAGAAGAAACAACACAATATTTGGAAATCTAGAGAGGCAGAAAGAAAGGAGGTACTGACCCAAGACATAGCGAAAGGGTCACAAAATAAATCCCCTGCCTAGTGAAGCTGCTACAATCTGGGAGAGATTCTGTGATCAGAAAGCCTGTTATCAGAGATCAGCAAGCTTCACAAAGGACAGAGATGTTTTCCAAGATGGCAGACAACATAAGCCAAAGTTTGAAGATAACCTTGAGTGTCACTTAAAGAGGTAGTGTTCCTGAGCATAGAAAACAGGCCCTGCACACTGTGTGGACAATGGTTAACCTAGAGAAAGGGAGGAGGGAAGGAATGGGGAGCAAGCTGAGGACCAGTGGACTCATGCTGGAGGAGCGGGCTCCAGATGGTGGAAAACAAGATGCATCAATAGCTGGATCCAGACCAGCCCCAGCTTGTCCTCCCAGGTGAGCAGGGGCCATGCCTGGCACCCTCCCTCTGACCCCCACCCTTCATAAGGATCTGGAAGTCTAAATCATAAAGGCAATCCTGTTGGCAAACACATCTCCTACCTGTGGACCCAAAGCCAAAAGGTGGACAGTGAGGCAAGAGGGAGACAGACAGCACGTGGGCTCCCCAGCCTGCCTTCTGGGGATGCAGATTGGCACAGATCCATCCTGTTTACCTTTGAAGACCCTGTGGACGAAGAGTAGCTATGTACAAGGAACCTTGCTCCTATACATCTGTCCTCTCACCCAGCTCAAGAGTGACATGCCAGCAGTTTCCCATGTATTTTTGAGACTTAAAAGAATGCTCTCACTACATTATAAAAGTTCATTCTCAAATGCTACAATAGAGATATCTCTATTGTCTCATTCTCATTTTCTTTTCTTCTTTTTTCTGATCATGAAAGCAATAACAATTTATTGGATGAATAGCTCATAAATGCATTAAGAGTAAAATTGAAATTGCTCACAAGCAGAAAATTCATTCAAAAAATATATATTGAGCTTGGGCCTTCTCACTCCCAGGCCTGCTCCAGGCTTGGCTAAACAAGGCAGAGCCCTTGTTTCCATGCCAGTGACATGCTAGTGGCAGGCAAAGACAAGGGACAATTCAATAAGCACAAATTATAACAGGTTGTGAGCAATATTGTGAAGAAGAATCAACAGGGCAAGGGGCCCAGGGAGACTCTGAGGAGTGTGTTATTTCATATTTGAAGGTTCAGGTGACATTCCAGAAAGTAGTATAGTCAACTTTTAACTACATATCCACATTTTTATTATCAATTGCAAGTTTTCAGTTATAACTTTTTTTTTTCTGTGCTGGGGATCAAAACCAGGGCTTCATTGCATGCTAGACATGTGCTGTACCAAGCTACACCCCAAGCTCAGATAATACTTTTCAAAAAGAATAAATATGGGGCTGGGGATATAGCTCAGTTGGTAGAGTGCCTGCCTCGCAAACACAAGGCCCTGGGTTCAATCCCCGGCACCACTGGAAAAAAAAAAAAAAAAAAAAAAAAGAATATGTTTTTCTTAGAAAAGTAACACTGGTCCTTACTGTAGAAAACCTGGAACGTGATAGAAAATGTGGCAAGGAAAAGGACTGTCCCAGGGTAGGACTGCCACAGGAGACGCTTCTCGGCCTGCTGATGCATTTCCCTCCTGTGTTGATTGCTAAACCCAAATGGCATTTACACTATCAGATCCTGTTTTTCTTCTCCTAAAACATCATCCTATGCTGGCTAGAATTATGAGGGAGAAAGTGTCAGAGAACACGACTCCCCTGCTACTTATGAAAATGGCCTTCACAGAAACCCAGGAAGACAGCCTACTCTCCTGTCTGGCTGCCTGGGTGCCACCCAGTCTAGGAAGACTCTGAGCCTCCATCCCACCTGTCACCAAAAGAGATGGAGACAGATGATGAGTCCCAGATGCCCAGAGTCAAGCCTCAGGCAGATGGGCCTCCTTGTGTGACACCCAAAAGGAGCAGAGGCTGCCAACTGAGTGAGGGGAGGGTTTGTTTCAGAGGTAGAAGTGAGGGAGGTACAAGCCCCCAGGGAGGCCAGGCAGGAACCAAAGAAAAAGGAGAGATTGGCAGCAGGAACGTTTGTCCCCAAAACCACAGCTGACAGCCCCTCTATCTCAGAGTCTGAGGCAGCCCAGAGGTTCCCCCTAAAATTCTACACAAGAGATGTCACTGTCTAAGAAGCCTAGAAGGCCCTGACCATCCTGCCCCAGGAAGAAAACGCTGCCGTTCTGCCTCTCAACCCAGCATCTCTGCCCACCCCTCTGCCTTTCCCTCCAGATCAGGGCCTCTTCCTTTTTGCTTCTTGGCCTCATTAGAGCATCATTCTGGTCCTATAACCACTTACCCCATTCCCAATCCTACTCAGTCAGGTCTTCAGAGAGTTTTATAAACCAGATGTTGCTCTTCAAAAATCTTCCAGCATGTCTACTATACCATAAGAAGGATTTGGTTATCTGTGAAAGGTGGGTATGGCTGGTCAAAAATGTCAAAATATCAAGGGCCCTCTCAGGATCCGTGCTTCTGTCTGGAATATATGCACAAAGATCTAAATGCTCTGGTACTTTGAGCAACTTTGCATATGTTCCCACAAAGTCTTGCTATTTGCCAGCCGTATGTCAGTAAGTAAATTACTTATCCTTTCCAAGACCTGGTTTTCTCATCTAAAAATAAAAAGGAATTATAATATGCATCACTTAGAGTTGTGTGAGGATGGACAGTCACAATCTATGCAAAGTGCCCAGTGCATAGTAAATCCTTAATAAACTATAGCCATTGTTATCCATAGTATTTTATGACTAAGAAAATTCTGAGTTGGCCAATGTAAGCAGATTTTTACCTAACTTGAAGTTTCAGCCCAAGACAGAGGTCACGTACTCAGATGCCTTCAGGCCATCAAGTAACAGATATGAGAAAAGCAGGCAGTGGTTGGAATGAGGCAAACTGGAGAACGCAGGCCTCCTGATCTCTGGCAGGAATGCAAAACTTCAGTTCAGATCTGATATTTCCCTCCGAAGGGAAGACATAAATCTAGATTTTTATATGAAATGACTAGATTTTTACAAACATGGCATTGAGTCTTAAAAATAAAAACAATGCTGACAAAATCAACATGAAGAGCTTCACAGAGAGTGGTAGGGTGGGGTGCTGGAGGGTGTCAATGGATAAAATGACATTTAATGGAGAGTGGTGACAGTCTTCAGGAGGGGAGAACAGGGGTGTCGGGTCGCAGCAGAGTTTGGAGTTTAGCTCTAGGGTGTGGGCTCAACAGTGGGCAGTGGAAGTGGGTCAACCCCTGGAGAGGAAGGAGCTGGGGAAGCCAGCGTGGGGCTGGGGCTGACCAGGACA
Source organism: Glaucomys volans (assembly GCA_020662805.1). Taxonomy (NCBI): domain Eukaryota; kingdom Metazoa; phylum Chordata; class Mammalia; order Rodentia; family Sciuridae; genus Glaucomys; species Glaucomys volans. Next base: position 121,145 of record JAJEJO010001555.1, read on the forward strand.
TGGGAAGGGCCTGAGTCGGTAGGGAAAACAGGACATGAACCAAAGACATGAACCAAAATCTTCAAGGGACAAGGAGGTGATCCAATGACAGCTGCAGGAGGCTGACAGGTAGGAGCTGCTGAGGGATCAGGAGCTCAACATCCTGTGTGGAATGGTCATGCAGCAGGCTCAGCACTGTACCTGCATGTGTAGATGCTCAATAAATATCAGTGCAAATAATTATTGATTTTCCTGGTAAATACATACACTATGAGCCAATACATAGTGGGGAGCAAGATCTCAAGGTTCCTTCACATGGAGCTGAAAGACCAGTGGATGAGCGGAGTAGATCAACCTGCACTTGCCAGTTGCTCAGTGAGGATTATAGTGGTGCCATATTCTGATAAACTAGACCTGGAGCAGGGAGAGCTTTCTGGAACTCAACAAGGAAAGAGGACACTCAAGTGAAAAGGAAGCTAGGCAGTGGTCCAATCAGGGGGAAAGTCTCTGTGGAAGCTGGAGGGTAACGAGTCAAGAGCACAACTGAGGAGCTGGAAGAAAGGGACGAAGCCGGCTCTCCTTAGAAGGGGTAGCATGCAGGGCCTTCCAGGAGGCAGGACTCCTGAAGGGACCAGGGATCCTCAGAAGGACCAGTACCAGGACAAGGGATCCTCACCCATGCTAACCAAGATTTAAGTCATTCTTTAGAGAACTTTATAGAATTACAAGCATATTTAATCCATTTACTCTTTCTACAAGCCTCATGAAGTCAGTCCACAATCCCTACCCTCAATTCCACCATCCAACGCTCTGCAAGCCTAAAGATTTTTATAACTTATTTGGCAGCAGAATTTGAGCTGAACTGACATGAGGCTATTTCTATCTTTGTTTACCCCCACGTAATGTGAATATTCATGCTTTGCTTCAGAAATACTGTTTGATTACAGGATATTGTCTCAGATCTCACTGGGAATGTTAAGAAATACATGACACATGCAAAGTACTGCCTTTTGTGAAATCTGAAATTTCTGAATTCTGGAACATATGTGTTCCCAAGGGGTTTGAAGAGATTGTAAAACCTGTTGTTATCCCCATTTTACAGATGAAAAACTGAGAGTAATTTCCTCAATTTACATAGGTGGGAAGTGAAAATGCTGATATATGAACCCAGAGAGTCTGGCCCCAGAGTCCGTGCTACATGGATCTAAGTCATTCTCCATTTTAGAAAGATGTCTGTAGTTACTGTTAGGACAGAAAACTAGAGGAAAGAAAACCAGTCTGAAAGCCAAGGTAGTTGACCAGGCATAGGATAATGGTAGGGAAGGAAAGGATTGGAGGTTCAAGAGATATTTAAAAAAGAAATCGGCGGAGTCTGGTAGCTGTGAATTGGTTGGGAGGAGTTAGGGGTCCCAGGAAGATAAGTCAGGAGGACACCCAGGATTTCTGGATTCAGCACGGAGGAGGTCAAAAAATAGGCCAGTCTGTGATGAGAGAAACAAAGAAGAGCAGGGCTAGGGAAGAAGATATCAAAGTCAGGATTCCATATCTTGTGTTTAAGTTTAGTTGTCAAGTAGATAAGTGGATATACATGGCTTGTGAAAGAGGCCCAGGACCAACGTAAAGACGGGATTGCTAGATGTCAGCAGTCATTAAGACATGATCTGGTAAGAATGCTAAAGAACCACCAGTACTAAGGGTGAAGAATTAAAAAAGAGGAGAACACAAGAGACTAAGAGAGTAGCCAGGCATGTAGGAAACCAAAGAAGGAAGCCCTCTCAGACAAACAAGAAAGGTCAGCAATGTTAGATGCTTCCTTCTTTCTGCCTTCTCCTCCAAGGGATGGGTAGACCCAGAAACTGTGGGATGGGGTGGGTGGGGGTTCTTTTTCCAGAGACAAGAAGGAACTGGTCCCCATTTCCCAGTCCTGGTGTGGCCAAAGATCAGAGCTCAAAGCCAAGAACCAAGAACTGTGGGAGCCAAAAGAAGGAGGAGATACAGCAACAGGGATGGACCATGGGAGCTAAACCTTGTGCCTCTCCAAGAATAGCTAGTAAGAGCTCAAAGCTGGGTCCAGTAAGAAGTGGGTTGAAATCCTAGCTCTGCCACTTAACTCTCTGGCTACCCACTGACAACCTAACCACCTCTGGGCTTCAATTTCTCCATCTGACAATTGTAATAATAATGTCTATCTCAAGTTTGTTGTAGGCACTAAATATTTACTGGCAGCCTTATTTTCTATTGCTATAACTGAATACCACCTACTGGGTAATGAATAGAGGGTAGTAGTTTTTTAGCTCACGGTTCTTGAGACTGAGAAGCTCAATAATGTGGTTCTGGTATCTGCCTGGCATCTGGTGAGGGCCTTCGTGCTGCATTATAATATGGCACAGATATCACATAATAATGTCACTAGCTCAGGTCTCTCTTTCTCCTCTTATAAAATCATTACTGCCATCACAGGGACACACCCTCGTGACCTCATCTAATCCTAACTACCTCAAATGTCATTACCATATGATTTGGGGGATTATTTTCCAATGCACAAACTTCTGGAAAACATATCCAAACTATAGCACACCTGCATCATAAATGAATTTGTGGTAAGGGCTCAAAAATTTGTCCTAGCTATTATTTTTACTATGAATCACCATTATTATTTACCAACATGGAGAAGGGTAGGTGGTAAGGTCTTTTCAGGAAGAAAGGACACCATTAGCCAAGGCTTGACAAGGTGTGTTCAGAGAACAGGGACCTGTCTAGGGGGCTGGAGAGTATGCTAGGTGGGATGTGGGGTCTGGAGACAGAAAAGAAGATGAGGCTCAGCAATCTCTCCCACTCTGTTCTCCATCTCACATTTTCTGGGACTCCCACCACCCAACCATGTATTCTCTATAGAAATTACTAGTCCTCCCCTTCCACAGTGTGGGAACTGTCTCCCTAACCTCCCCTCCCCCTACAGCTGATGGAGCGCTGGCCCTTGTCACCACCTGCCTGGAAAGAACAACCTCCAACTGGTCTTCCCTCCAGCACAGGCCCTGGGGCCATCTCGGCAGAATGTCAGTGTGGTCAGGTTGTCCCTGCTTGCAACCACACTGCCCATCGTTGTAGAACACAGCACACTTCCAAATCCCTTCAGAGGCTTTGTTTCCCCTCTGTCTCACCCACTCCTTTCTTCCCACAAATTCATACCCTGTTCTTCAGTCTAGAGGACAAAATCATCCACCTTAACCCAAATGCAGCATAAACTTGTTTCTGGGCCTTTGCACATGCTGGTCCTCCTGCCCAGGATATTGTCCCCCATTCCTTCTTCTAGGCCTAGCCTCCTCGCATCTCAGTGCCATGTGGCTCCAGGACAATCCTTGGTCCAGGGATGTACCACAAAGTGTTGTACCATTTGTTCCAAAGGTGCCTGAGCACCGCAATGCCAGGCTGCTCATTTTTACACCTTCAACTCCCACAACAGCGCCTGGCTCTTGATAAAGCTTAATTGCAATGAGTGCAGTGATTGAGATAGGAAAGAAAGGGCCAGAGCATGGGGAGCCTTAACACTGGGTTAGGTTATGGGGAAACCGCCAAAGATTTGGAAGCCAAGAAATGTCATCCTCAGGTGTTTGAGGGAGATGATTGTGGTGGAAGAGAGGCAGAGTGGTTGCGCTTGGAATGATGGGAAGTCCCCACCTCCAGAGAAAAGCAGGGAGTAGGAGACCGGTGACCACCTGCTAGAAGATCAGATGGTTATGATGGGAGAGAATGGTTGACCTCTGCTGCCCCTTTAGCAATGATCCACTGAGAATGTCCACTCTGGTCAGTGTTACCAAGCCCCGCAGGTAACAAGGGACTGGGAGGGTAATCCTGTCAAACTGGAAAAGGAAGAGAAGCTGAAGGATTCCTATGTGCTCAGACATGGCTGCCCAGGGAGGAGTCTGTGAGTAATTGTTCCAGGGAAAGTCCTGTGGCTGGCCCTGAGCCAACACAGAGCACTGCATCATCAGCAACAGGAAATGCAATGAGGGGTTCTTTGCTACTGTGTGAAGGTCCTACTGAGGGCTGTGCATGCCTCCATCCCAGGTAGGAGAGATGGTTCAGTCTTCCCCACCCTCCTAGAGTTCCCACACCCATCAAGCCCTTCAGTCCACTCCTGTGGCCACTCCCAGGACTTGAGGACCTTTCTCATCAACTCCCTTCTTCTCTCCCAAAATCTCCCCATAAATTCCCCTGGATCCGTCAGAGGAAGCAAATCCTACTTTGCTCTCTGACTCATCCCAGGACCCATGAAGGTGATTTCAGCTGCTTGTTGCAAATCTCAATCTAAAACAATAAGATCTAGTAGCTTGTGTAACTAAAAGTCCAGACCAGGGAGAACTTCTGCAGGATTTTGACCAACAGGTTTCCACTAGGTTTTCCAGCATTTCTCTTGACATGCATGGCAGACCTTACTACCCACATGTTAAATAGAAAATAGAAGGAGGAGGAGGAGGAGAGAAAGGGGGGGAGGAACTGGGAGAGAGGGAGAAGAAGGGAAGGGGAGAGGGAGGGGGAGGAAGAAGAAAAAGGAAGGAGAAGGAGGAGGAGGAGGAAAGAAGAAAGAAGAAGGAAGAAGGAGAAGGAGAAGAAAAACCATTTCCCATTTCCCAGCACTGCCCAGATCTGTCCAATAGTGCCTTCTGGCGCTGGATCCACATGTCCTTTAGGCTGACATGCACCTATCCTTTCCCCCTCCTTACTTTGTCAGATTCTCAAAAGAATTCATGACGCAGAAGTAGTTATGAATCATTGCCCAGCAGAAAAGAAAATTAATTGATGATAATTGTCCTTAATTTCAAATGATGAATAAATGTTCAAATTCTATTTAAAATTTCAAGAATCTGCATGCAGCAGAAGGTTCATTCTGACTGGTGTCCCATGGGGAATGAAGACATTCCTAGAGCACACAGGAAGCAAGAGAGGGAACACAGAAAAGTTAGAGATGAACCCACGGCCAAGCAGATTTATTTCTCTTTGGTCCATCTAGCTTTAGATGTGACCAGTCTGAAAGGGAAAGATTAGAGATAGATGTCAGAGGTCATCTATTATTTGTGCTAATTAATGCACATAATTATTTTTAACCATTTCTTAGGACACTTGTATGGGCAGAATAATTCTCAACTCATGGTTTTTGTTATGTTCATGAAATCCTAAATCAAAAGAACTCCACTCAAAGTACATATTATAAGCACAGTGAGAAACCATCATGCACCTCTTGGAACATCTAAAAGAAACCAACTATACCAAGTGTCTCGTGAATACTCAGAGCAACTGGAACTCTTTTACATGGCTGGTGAGGGTATAAAATGAAACAATTGCCTTGGGAAATAGCTTAATAGTTTCTATTAAGTTAGTTAAACATACACCATATGATCCAGCCATTCCACTCAAAGGTATTTAACCAAGAGAAATGAGAGGATATGTCTACACAGTAATTTGTACACAAATGTTCATCACAGATTTAATTATAATGTCAAAACCTGAAAATAACCCTGAATATCTATCAACAGATGAAGGGATACAAAAATTGTGGCATATCCATACAATGGAATATTATTTTGCAATGAAAAGGAATGAACTATTGATGCACACATCCTAATGCTGAGTAAAATAAGTAGAGGTAAAAAGAGTACATACTGTATGTATTTGTTTACATGAAATTTTAGAAAATGCAAGCTTCCCTATAGTGACACAAAATAGATCCATTATTGCCTAGGAGCAGGGGGTAGGTGAGAGAAAAATTGCTGAAGGCACAAGGAAACTTTTTGATATAATGGGTATATTCATTACCTTTATACTGTGATGGTGTATACACAGGTCAAAACGTACCAAATTGTACACTTTAAATGTGAAGTTTCTAGTATATCAATTATATCTCAATAAAACTGTTGAGGAAAAAGAGCCCCAAATGCCCACTATACTTATCCTCTTCTCAAGCCATCTCTCCTTCATTTTTATAATCTGCCTAAATGACAATAATGTCATTATTTCACAGCAATTAGATAAAAGTGTCAGGACCCATCTAGTCACAGGGTTAATACACCCCTTCGTTCCATTCATGGTGCCAAGCTATTAAGCCTATTGTTTTTGACCGTATGCCAACAGGACCTTCCCCTGAGTCTCTCAGAAGAAACATCAGATATTTTTGCCAGTGCAGGCAGTTGTGGATCTCAGAGCTGGGTGGCTCGCCAGAGTAAGGAAAGAAGAATCTTCTCTGCGAGTGATGGCCAAGCTCCAAGCAGCAGCATGCATCCGTTCCAAGTCCAGAAGTTGTTTACACACATTTTATTACTTTCTCTAGGGGGAAAAAAGTGACATGGCCAAGCACAGTGGCACATGCCTATAATCCCAGTGGCTCAGGAGGCTGAGGCAGGAGAATCATGAGTTCAAAGCCAGCCTCAGCAAAAGCAAGGCACTAAGCAACTCAGTGAGACCCTGTCTCTAAATAAAATATTTTTTTAAAAAGTGTCAGGGATGTGGCTCAGTGGTTAAGCACCTCTGGGTTCAATCCCCAGTACCAAAAAAAAAAAAAAAAAAAAAAAGAATTAATTAATTTTAAAAATAAATAAAAATAAAAATAAAAGATCCCTTGCCTTAAAAAAAAAAAAGTGACACCTAACTGCACATTCCTTGTGTCATTCAATGAGGAAGTGTTACCTGTTTGTGGAACAAAAAAAAAAAAACTAAAAGGCAAACAAAGATGGCTTCTAAATAAAGACAGATTTACAACAGGGAATTTCACCTATTACAAATATTTCTAATACAGCTGTTGCTATATACACTAAAATATAAATAATAATTGAGTCTGTTAATTCATCTGCTTCTGACAAAAAGGGAGCAACTCCTCACATGTGGGTGTCAGGAAGCCTCAGTCAGTGGGGGGATTTTTCAAGGGCTAATCGGGACTCCTTCCTGGCTGGTTCCATGTCTTCAAGTCTCTGTTTCACTACCTGCCTCAGCTCACCCCTAACTGATCTCCATCTGGCTTCAGCCTCTCCCTTCCAGCAAGGGAGTTCTCAAAAGCCACCAGCACCTCAGGCATTGCCCTCAAGACCTTCTCTCAGCCTCATCTTTCACTTCATCAGGAGAACTCATGATTCTCCTGCTTCAGCCTCCTCAGCCACCTCTACCCTTCCTCTCTCTGCCCTTTTCTGAGTCTCTGGCTTCTTCTCCAATTACTCCTTCCCATTGATTCCGCATTGTATAGTTTCCTAAGTCTCCCCTTCAGCTGGCTTTTCCTTTATGTACAGACTCTGAATATCTTTCATCCTCCCAGGCTTCAAGTTTCCATTTATTATTCAAATGACTCCAAAATCTATATATCTAGCCCTAAGCTCTCTCCAAGCTTGAGATTCACAGATGGTGGACTATAAATAAGATAAATCCCTAACAAAGGAAAGAAGATTTTTCAAATCTGCAACTCAAAATCATGAAGGGTTTCCTTGGTGGGACGGAAACCATGGAGAATTTCTAAGGTCAAAATGCTGATGTAATGATGATGGGGCTGGAATGAGGAAAAAGCAAACTGTGGATGGGAGAGCCCTAGAGCCAGAGAAGGAAGGGCCAGAGAGCTGGAGGGAGCCGGGCAGCCCAAAGTTAGAACCATCAAGAAGAGCTTCCAGGTTGGGCACACCAGCAGCTGGGGAGGCTGACACAGGAGGATAGCAAGTTCAAAGCCAGCCTCAGCGACTTGGCAATGCCCTAAACAACTTAGAGAGAACCTGTCTCAAAATAAAAAAAAAAAAAAAGAGAGAATGGAATCAAAGTATATCAATATAAAAATCAGCAAAACACAAAGGAAGACAGCAAAAGAAGAAAAGAGGGACAAAGTAGAAACAGAAAACAATTAGCAAAATGACAACAGCAAAATCTTTCCCTATTAATAATTTAAATATAAGTATATTAAATAATATATATTTAATGTAATGTGTATATATTTAATGTATCAATAACTTTAAATATAAATTAAACTTCTCATTTAAAAGACAGACTGGCCAAATGGATTTTTTTTAAAAAACTATATTCTATGCACCAGGAACTCAACTTAGATATAAGGATACACAGATAAGGATACACAGATAAAAAAAAATTTATTCCATGCAAAACCAAAGGAAGCAGGGTAGATATACTTGTTTTAAACAAAATAGTCAAAACTGTCACAAAAGATTTTCAATTTTTTATTACATTAAAACAATCAATATATCAGGAACATATAACAATTATAAATATAGATGCACCCAACATCAGAACACCTAAATACATAAAGCAAACATTGATATAACTAATGAGAAAAAGAGGCAATATGATAACATTGAGAAACTTCAATACCCCACATTCAAAAATGGATAGAACATTCAGACACAAATCAAATAATGAAACAAAGACTTAAATAAAAACCATAGGCCACATGGATCAAACAGACATGTAGAACCTTCTATACAAAAACAGCACAATGAACATTTTTCTCAGATTTTCTCTAGGATAGGTCATTTGTTAGATCACTAAACAAGTCTTAAAAATTTTAGGAAGACTGAAATTATACAAAGTGTCATTTCTGGTCACAGTAGAACGGAACTAGAAATCAATAGCAGAAAGAAAATTGGAAAATTCACAAATATGTGGAAATTAAACAACACACTCTTGAACCACCATTGGCTCCAAGAAGAAATCAAAAAGAAAACTCAAAAATGACTTGAGACAAAAATAAAAATACAACATACAAAAACTTATGGAATGCAACAAAAGCAGTCCTAAGAGGGAAGTTTATACTGATAAATGCCTACATTTTAAAAATCTCAAATAAATCACCTAACTTTGTACCTATTAGATAAAGAACAATAAACTAGGCCCAAAGTTAGCAGAAGAAAGGAAGTAACAAAGATGAAAGTAGAAATAAACAAAATAGAAAAACAATGGAAAAATCAACAAAACAAAGAGTTGACTTTTTAAAAGATAAAAAATTAACAAACCTATAGCTAAAAAAAACTCAGGAAAAAAGATAAGACACACACACATAAAATCAAAAATAAAGAAAAAACATTACAATTGATGCCAAAGAAGTAAGAGGGATCTTAAGAGACTACTGTAAACAATTCACATCAACAAACTGAACAACCTAGAAGGAATGGATAGATTTCTAGAAACTTACATCCTTCCAAGACTTACTCATGAATTAATAAAAAGTCTGAACAGCCTGTAAGTATTACAGAGATTGAATTAGAAATGTAAAACCTTCCACTGGGTTTGGTGGCACACACTTATGATCCCAGCTACTTGGGAGGCTGATACAAGAGGATCACAAGTTAAAGATGAACCTGGGCAATAAATTAATAAATTAAATAAATCACTAAAGTGAGACCCTGTCTCAAAACAAAATTTTTAAAAACACCTAAGGTTGTAACTCACAGAGAGTCCCTGGGTTCAATCCCCAGTATCACAAAAAAAAAAAAAAAGAAAGAAAGAAAGAAAGAAAGAAAAGAAAGAAAGAAAAGAAAAATTTTAAAGATAAGGAAAAGAAGAAGGAAAAATCTTCCAACAAAGAAAAACCCAGGATCTGATGGCTTCAATTGTGTATTTATTTTTCTTTTTGAGACAGGATATTGCTATGTTACCATGACTGGCTATAAACTCCTGGGCTAAAGCAATTCTCCTGCCTCAGTCACCTAAGTGCTAGGGCTACAGGTGTGTACCACCAGGCCCAGAAAGTGGACTTTAAAGGCCCTGGGTTTTACAAGCAATTTTTTTTTCAGTGTTGAAGATTGAACTCAGGGCCTTATATTTCTAGAGAAATGCTGTACCACTGAGCTACATCCCCAGCCCTAATTCTAACAAATATTTAAAGAGTTAATGGCATCCTTTGTAAGCTCTACCCAAAAAATTGAAGCAAAAACCCTTCTTAATTCATTATATAATGTTGGTATTACCCTGATACTGAAGCCAAAAACACTATAAGAAAAATAAAATGACAAACCAATATCCCTTATGAACATTCATACATAAATCCTTAACAAAATTACTAAACCCAAAATTAACAGTATACTAAAAATATCACACATCATGACCAAGTGGTATTTATTCCTGGAATGCAAGGATGGTTCAACATATGAAAATTGAAATTAATGTGATATAGCACATTAACAGAAAGAAGAGGGGAAACACATATCATCTCAATTGATGCAGAAAATGCATTTGACAAACTTCAATGCCTTTTCATGATAAAAACTCTCAACAGGGATGGGGATGAACATTAGTGGTAGAACACTTGCCTAGCATGCTTGAGGCCCCAGGTTTGATCCTGTCACCTTAAAAAAAATCATGTAGTAAATTAGAAATAGAATTAAACTACCTCAACATAATAATAATCATATATGAAAAATCCACACTAAACATCATATTCAATGTTGAAAGAAAGACCGAAAGATTTTTTTTTTCCTATGATCAGGAATAAGGAAAGGATGCCCACTTTTACCATTTCTATTCAACATAGTACTAAAATTTCTAGCCAGAGCATAGTCAAGAAAAGGAAATAAAAGGCATCCAAAAAACAAAACAAAAAAAATCCACAAAGGAAAGGAAAAAATAAAAGTCATATTTGTTTGCAGACGACACCATCTTATAGAGAGACAAATAATAAATATATGAGGTGGTAGATATGTTTGTTAGTTTGATTTAATGATTCCATAATGTGTATATGTGTCAAAATATCACATTGTTCTCCATAAATACATAAAATTATTATGTATTTATCAATTAAAATGTTTGGAGTAGAAAATCCTAAAGATTCCATTTCCAAACTGCTAGAACTACTAAATAAATTCAGTACAGTTTCAGGATTTAAAAAATCAACATACGGGACTGGGGTTGTGGCTCAGTGGTAAAGTGCTCATCTAGCATGCATAAGACACTGGATTCGATTCTCAGCACCACATAAAAATAAACAAATAAAATAAAGGTCCTTTGACAACTAAAAAAATTTTTTTAAATAAAAAAAAATCAACATACAAAAATTAGTATGTTTCTATACACTAACAACAAACTATCTAAAAAGGAATGTAAGGAGAAATTTTCATTTATAATAACCCCAAAAAGAATAAAACACAGGAATAAACTTAGATAAGGAATAAAAGACTTGTATACTGGAAACTATAAAGCATTGATTAAAGAAATTAAATGATAAAAACAAATGGAAAGACACCCCATGTTTATGGATTGAAAGATGTCATATTATTCAAATGTCCACTGATCCCAGGGTGATTTACAAGTCCAATGCAATTCCTATCAAAACCCCAATGGCATTTTTTACAGAGTTAGAATAAATTCTGAAGTTCATGTGAAACCACAAAAGACCATGAATAGCCAAATAAACCAAGAAAGAAGAACAAAGCTAGAGGGATCACACCCTGGCTTCAAAACACATTGCAAAGCTACAATGATCAAATTAGCATGGTGCTGGCATAAAGACATATAAACCAATGGAATAAAACAGAGGTCCCAGAAATCACTCCAAACAAATACAGTCAACTGATCTTCAACAAGAATGCCAAGAATAAGCACTGGAGAAAGGATAATCTCTTCGACAGATGGTTTTGGGAAAATTGAATATCCACATACAAAAGAATTAAATTGGGCCCTTATTCCATACTCAAAAATCAACTCCAAGTGTAATTAAGACTTAAATTCAAGACCTGAGACTGGAACCCCTGGGAGGGGGCATGGAGAAAATCTTCATGAAGTTGGTCTTGGCAATGATTTCATGGATACGTGCCAATGGACAGACAAGAAGAAAGAAGTGATACTGCATCAAACTAAAAAATTTCTGTATAGCAAAAGAAAGAATTAAGAACGAAAAGACAACCTATGAAATGGGAGACAATATTCGAAAACGATATATCTGATAAGAAGTTAGTTACTCCCCAAATCATATAAGGAATGCCTTTGACTCAACAGAAAAATAACTAGTAAGGCTATTTAAAAATGGCTAAAGGCTTGAATAGACATTTCTCCAAAGAAGGCATAAACATGGCCAAAATCATACAAAAAAGTTCTCAGTGTCACTGATCATTAGTGAAATGCAAATCAAAACTACAAGGTTAGCTCTTATGGACCCAGAAATCCGAGAGCAGGAGGAGCGGAGGAGGGCGCTAGCAGGAAAGGATTTTGCAGATTCCAGAGTGAGCTGGCAAGAGGCTCTTTTTTTTTTTTCCTGGACCAAAGGCAGCGGGGACTGGAACAACAACTGGACAGGGCTGCAGCCAACCGGTGTGAATGCACCAGGGGAGGCCTGGAGGAATGCCACCCACTAGTGTATTTCAGAGACCTAAAGGGCAAAGCAATAAGGTTTCAGTACAAAACGGTTCAATTCATCAAAAAGATGCTGTAAACAATGATGATTCTGAGCCATTTTTAAGTAGCCAAATTAAAGTAATGTCAGATCCCTGTATGCCTAGGTACTGTGCTCCATACATTGGATTTCCAAATTCCTTTGGGGGAAGCAACAGAGTCCATGACTGAAGATCAGCCTCTGCCATATATGACAACCTATGGACAGATCAGTAATGGAGAACATTATACACCAGATGGTGTTTTCAGTTAACCTGGGGCATTAGGAAACATCCCTGCATTTCTTGGGCAGCGTGGATTTAATGTTTTTCCTGTTAATGTTTAATTTCTCTACATGTGGGACAAGTGGATCTCAGGGACAATCAGCACAAAGTTCTGATTACAGTAGCAGCTATGGCTATCCACCTACTTCTGTTGGGATACCTATTAACTGAGGGATCAGCTAGATTTGACCATGGTACTTCGGAAAAGGTGCCTGGCACTAGTAGTACTGAGCAAGGCATGACTGGACTGAGAATTGGTGGTAACTGACAGCTGCAGTGACAAAAACTAGGTATGGCCTTGAGTAGTAGCTGTATGACTAGCATTGCAACAAATAGCATACCCCCACTAAGCAGTGTGGCACCCAAAGCAACCTCCTCGGCTGCCATTGCTAGGAAGCCTGCCAACCTCAACTGAAACTTAAACCCAAGGACATTGTGGGAATTGGAGATTCTACTGTACCACCACTCCTATAAAACATAACATGAATATTGGAACTTGTGAGGAAAAGGGGTCAGTGGTCAAGTCTCCACCAACCCAACCATTTTCTCCTTCTCAATACTACAGTCCAGCAGCCTCTGCCATTAGTTCAGCTGCTACCATTGGTGCAAAGCCAACTGCCTCAGCCACCACAACCACAGCAGCAACAAGGACCTCAGCCACAGGCCCAGCTGCCCAAATCACAGCCACAGTCACCACAGCTGCAGAATCTCTGGAAAGCTCTGCAGAACAGGGCAGTGGGCTTCAGCAAGAACAATGGAGTGGGCCTTGGAAAATTTGGTTTAGGCGTTATACATGTCAGCACTTCACCTTCTAGCATAGAAGTGCATCCAGTGCTGGAAAAGCTAAAGGTCTTAACCAGCTATAATCCCAAAGATTTTGATTGGAACCTGAAGGATGGACACCTGTTTATAATTAAAAGCTACTCTGGGAATGACATACATCATTCCATTAAGTACTCTATCTGGTGTAGCACTGAGCATGGCAATTAGCATTTAGAGGCAGGTCACCATTACCTGATGGGAAAGGCCCACTCCACCTACTCTTTAGTGTGAATGGCTGGGGACATTTTTGCACAGTGGCTGAAATGAAGTCTGTTGTGGACTACAGTGCATATGCTGGTGTGTGGTCTCAGGATAAATGGAAGGGCAATTTTGAAGTTAAGCAGATCTTTGTCAACGATGTTCCCAATAACCAATTATGGCCCATTCACTTCGAGAACAATGACAACAAACCAGTAACTAACTCAAAGGACACCTTAGAGTCACCCCTAGCACAACCTAGGCAAGTGCTTAATTGCTATCTTCTAGCATACCTCCTAATCTTTGATGACTTTGCACATTATAAAGAGTATCAAAAAGAGGAGGAATCCTGTGCTTCTCCTTTGCTAGCAAAGCAATAAATCTTCTTTTTCTTTTTTCTAAAAAAATAGAAGAAGAGGAAGCCACATGTAGTGAGAGAAACAAACCATAACCATGTGGTATTAAAATTGCAACACTATTGATATAGACTCCGAAAATGCCTAATAAGTCAAAGAAGACCTTATTAAAACTTTTTTTCCGCTTAAGGTGACATCTTTAAACACTTTAACACAAAATTGACTCTTCTTTTTTCTTAATTTTTTAGTTATGATACCTTTATTCTTATTTATTTTTATGTGGTGCTGAGGATGGAACCCAGTGCCTCATGCGTGCTAGGCAAGTGCTCTACCACTGAACCACACCCCCAGCCCTTCACTCCTCTTGTAATGGTTTTCATCAGTGCATCTGCCTTATGCTCTCACCGAACACACTTGAGAACTGTCATTTCCTCAGCATTTTCTGTCCTGCAACTTCTACCAGTATCTACCGTCTTTTGTAATTATGCATCCTAGCTAAGGCACAGAAGATGAAATGAATGCAAGGCTTCATTAATTCTTTTTTTAAATACTAACAGTTAACCATTAGAAATGGTTCAAGATGTAAGAGTCACAGTGTTTCCACTTTTTCTTTATTGTAGTTTTTGTCAGTTATTAGCTATGGAACAGATTAGAAGCAAAATAATCACGTCATATCTAGTCCTGGAGTCCAAATCTAAATGTTTGTGTGAAAAATTATTGTAGTAAATGATTTTTTAGAGCGTTACAGTTATACATAGAATTTGGGTTCATTTTGACAAAATCATACATACATGGAATTTGATTTCAATCCCTGTCCCCTGCCCTTTTCTCTTCTCTCCTCCCTCCCCCTATTCTCCTTCTACTGATCTTCCTTTCACTCATTTATTTATTTTTGGTTGGGACTTTCTGTGTATACATAAAGGTGAAATTTCCTGTGGTATAGTTATATGTACATAAAAATAAGGAATGCGTCATGAATTTGCATGGCATTTTTGCACAGGGCACATGCTAATCTTCTCTATATCTTTTCAGTTTTAGCATATGTGCTCCTGAATCACACTGTAGGAAAGTTTTAATATAGTAAAGCAAACTTAAACTCTGTTTTAGCCAAATGAAATATAATCTGAAATTACATTAGAACATTGTCCTTGTCTTCAAATGTTTGGTATAACAGGATATCCCTATGCAGCTTGATGGATTTCACTAGCTAATGCACATTCTTTCCCCCTCCTTCCCCTAATTGTATTAAGAAATTTGCCTTTGAGGAATTATTCTATTTGCTACTATTTAATGAATCTCAAAATTTTGAGTAAAGGGACCTCAGTCTAATCAGTTTTCTTATGAACTTTATTACTACATTTAAAACCTTTAATTCCTGTTTCTGGGTGTTTGTGAACTTGATTGCTATCATGAAGTAAAAATTTATTATTCTAGATATTCACTAGCTAAATAAACACAGTTCTTGTTTAGCAAGTACATACTGTTCCTCAAATCTTTTCTCCTGCTTTTGCAGTTTCCTGGCATCCTTAAAATACTTTGAGAATATGGCCATGATCCATGAACTAAATCAGTATCTAAGTGAATGTGTTGATGTTTTATTGACCAGATCTACATAAGTGAGAATACAGCATATATCTGGGTATTCTTAAAGCTATCTTTGTAACATCTTATTTCTTCATTAATTACATTTCAACATTAATTTTGTATCTTGAAACAAATTGATTTTGAATAAACTATATTAACTTTATCAACTGATTTGATGAAAATAATGTCATGCCCTTTATATTATTGTTCCAAAAGGAGAAATCTATGTAGAAGGATACATGAAGGGTGAAAAGAGCAATATGGTAGGTTTGAACACCTTGATGATTTATATTATTCCACTTCTGTTTACATCGTGTTTAGAAATGTTTTCATTTACTGTGATCTTTGGTCATTTCAACTTGAAAACCTAGTGACACATATTTCTTTGAGGCTTTTACTTATATAATGTTTTATACAAAGTTTTCCTTTTTTCCACATTTTTACTGTTGTATGAGAGTTGTACATAATTGTGGGATTTATTGTTTCATATTCGTACATGTTCACAATATAATAATATGATTTGTCCAAAATTATTCCCCAATATTTCCCTTTTTCCTCCATGAACAATGTTTTCCTAAAATAAGAAAGTACTGCATTTTTTTTCACTTGAATACAGTATTTGTAGATAACCATAGCTACTTCATAGTTCTTGGGTAGTTCCAAGGTAGTATAACAATGTTTACTAAAAAAAATCAAAATATTAAAAGTATATTATAAAATACTTTCTTAAAGGAAAGTTTTACCTATTTTATACCTTTTTGAGACTAAGCCATGAAATCTTGTAATTTGTCTCTTAACTATTTACAATAAAAATTGGCCTTTTGGTGCTGGGAATTTAGCTCAGTTGGTAGAGTGCCTACCTTGCAAGCACAGGCCCTGGGTTCAATCCCCAGCACCACAAAAAAAAAAAAAAAAAAAAAAAAAAATTGGCCTTTAGGTATAGTCACCACACCAGTGTTCTGCATCTCTAAGACTGTATGGGTAGGGCATGCCAGAGATGATTGCTATCAGTCTGGAGGTCCTATTAGAGAAAATCATAAAAGGATGATCTTGTAAGAAGGATTTGAATCCTCCTCCTGAGGATTTTTCTTGGTGCTTTATTAGCAACCCTGGATATTTTTATAAAACTAGTTACATCATAAGTGGATTCAAACTTGTTTAATTAGGTTTCTATGTGAGAAATGTCATGGAAACACCCAGCATGTGGGGTGATTGCAATAGACTCAGGCATGTCAAGCGTAGTTTGAGTCTATGTGTGGTGAGGCCTACATCCAGTGCCTTTTTCCTGGATTCCTAATCTGAAGTAAAATGGGTTTAATCCTTTGGAGAAAAAAAAAATAAGACAAAACTTTTCAATTGGTAATTTTGTGGTTTTTTTCATTTAAATTTTCCCAAAGCACCAACTTTTTCTTCCTTCTTGATCAGTCAGGGTATTGCAAGATATTTTTTCTCCAAATGAAATTATTACAGGTTGTCTCAAGAGCACAGCCAACTGAAGGGTTCTTCATTGTCAGGACCAGAAAGGAAAGAACATGGGCTCTACAAGAGGAGATAGATACATAATTATCTATTTGAATCATCATAAATTAAAGACATTATTGGTACAGTAAATTTCTCACTTAGTATTTTTCCAAGTTCTGGTTTAAATGGTTCTTATTAAAGTTATATGTGAGTATTTTGTTTCAAAAGGTAATATAGTTTGTACACTTAAGAGTAAATGGGAAGCCAGGTGCAGTGGCGCATACCTGTAATCCCAGCAACTTGGGAGGCTGAGGCAGTAGGATTGCAAGTTCAAGACCAGCCTCAGCAACTTAGGCCCTAAAAATCTTAGTGAGACTCTGTCTCAAAAATAAAATGCGCAGGAGATGTGACTCAGTGGTAAAGCACCCCTGGGTTAAATCTCCAGTACCCCACCCAAAAAAAGAAACCCAAACATTTCTTAATTTTAGTATTTAATTTCTCATTTTAACTTAAGTGATGTTTCTGATCCAAAAGTTGTGTTATTTTTGAATAGCACATATGGGGGTTAAGCTGAGGTTAAGACAGTTTGAAATTTAAAAAAAAAGAATCAATTTGATTCATTTAATCATTTCAAGTCCTTTATACATCCTTCGAAATTAAGTTTGAGAGATTTTAAAGAATTGTGTTTTCATTAAGTTTTGCATATCTTTTGTTATGCCATGTCAATTCCCTTTTTCATATGATTAAAGAAAGATTATGAAAAGTAATTCATTTATTTCCATTCACTGGTAGCAATTACATGAGAATGTGAATGTTTTGGGGGTTTCGGTTTGTTCATTCCTGTGAATGATGGTACAGTTGGGTGATATTTTGTGTTGTGAACCAAACTCACCATTTGTTTCTCTTTTATCTTTGAGGGTTTCAATAAAAATTGCTCATTCAAGAAAAAAATAACTATGAGATATCACCTCATACCTGTCAGGATGACTATTACCAAAAAGTGAAAGATGAGTATTGACAAGTATGTGGAAAAATTGAAACCCTGCACACTGCTCGTGGAGAGGAAAATGGTGCAGCCACTATGGAATTAGAATTACTATAAGATCAGACAATTCCACTTCAGAGTATTTATCCAAAAGAATTAAAATCAGGATTTCAAAGAGATATTAGCACGCCTATATTCCCTGTAGTATAATTCACAATAGTCAAGATGTAGAAACAAGTGAAACATCCATCAACAGCTAATGGATAAAGAAAAATGTGATACACGCGTGCACACACACACACACACACACACACGGAGTGAAATATTATTCAGCTTTTAAAAACAAGGAACTGTTGCCAGGTGCGATGGCACATGCCTGTAATCCCAGCAGCTCGGGAGGCTGAGGCAGGAGGATCACAAGTTCAAAGTCAACCTCAGCAACTTAGCAAGACCCAGTCTATGGGGCTAGGGTTGTGGCTCAGTGGTAGAGCACTTGCCTAGCATGTGTGAGGCACTGGGTTTAATTCTCAGCACTGCATACAAATAAATAAATAAAGGTTCATCAACAACCAGTAAAGATATTAAAAAAAAAAAAGAACCAGTCTCAAAATAAAAAATATTTAAAAAAAAAATAGGCTGGAGATGGTTGAGTACCTCTGGGTTCAATGCCCAGCACTAAAACTGAAAAATAAATAAAAAGAAGGAAATTCTACAATATGTAACAACTTGGATGAAACTAGAAGATATTAAGTTTGGAGGGAGGATGCTGGAATTGAACCTAGCCTCAGCAACTTAGAGAAACTCTAAGCAACTCAGTGAGACTCTGTCTCTAAATAAAATACAAAATAGGGCTGGGGATGTGGCTCAGTGATTCAGTGCCCCTGAGTTCAATACCCGGTACCCAAAAAAAGATAATCAGAGAGAAGAAATGGCTTCAACTACGAGTACTTGGCCTTGACATTCAGACAGACAACATGCTTCAGGAGTAACACATGAGCTGGAGAAAAGTGTGTCAGGTAAGTAGACTGTTAAACTGAGATCCTCAGGTGTGTGAGGAAGAGAAAGAAAGAGCTATTGTGTGTGTTCCAGCTCTGAGCCCTGTGCTCAGAGCCTTAAGCAACCAGGGTACTGTTTTCTTTTCTTTTTCTTTTTCTTTTGTTTGTTTGTTTCTCTAAAACTTTATTTCAAAGTTATTCACCTCACCATTAATAAGGTATATGGTTAATGCTCTGTGCCAGTACCACCAGGCTTGCCCATTGCCAGCAGTGGACTTTGAGAAAACCCATTTCTTGGCAATCAAATATTGAATTACTCTTTTTGAAACATACTGAACTCCCAATACTTGCAAAAGTATTACATGCACCATTTTCCCACCATTCTTTAAATCTGAGCTTACATCATTAATCTACATCAGTGGATATTAAAATGAAGTCATTTTAACAAATTATGACTGTACAAATCAAAATACCACTAGTTAATATGAAGCAAGAGTATCTTACAAACACTACATTACATATTAACTTGCGATCTGAAACATTACATTTCATATTTGTTTATTTTCGATAACTGAAACTTCACAGAATTTAATGGCAAGTAAGTTTTAAAAATTTAGTTCTGTACATTAGTCCCAATTATCTCTATTTTACAATCTATAAGGGTCATGTCATAGTTCAGCACCAAAAACATCTATAAAACTTTCTAACCAATCTCTTATTCATTCCACATGATAGTTTTCGTTGTTTTTTAAAGGTGAATGTCTAAGAAAAAACTTTACAAACCCTACTTCCAGATTTTGAAGTGGAATACTCTTTTTGGCTAGTCAGACTATGTAAGAACTTGGGTTATACTTCTTATATTCATTGAACAGATACAAAAACAAAAGACCCATACACACACACACACACACACACACACACACACACCAAAAAAGAGGAACTCATACCACAAATTTGTCAGTCTACAAATTGAATTTATAACACTGAAGCATAAGTAGCCTAATAATGCCCTGCTTCATCCTTCCTTTCCAGTTTAAATTTTTATAAAAAGGCATCAAAGAAATGTTTCATGTATCCTTTAAAATAAGGTGCAAAGAAGGTTTGCAACAATAAGCTTCCTCGTACACACCTCCAATAACATCTCAATGCTGTTAAGCACACTCCACCATGAACTGATCGGGAGCATTCAGCTCCCAGAGCTGCAGTGACAACTCCCAAATGGACCATGCTTTTTATGCCAGAAGCTTGCTCAGTGCCAGTGTCTCTCTGTTCAGAGATCATTCACAGTAATTTTGTTACTGTTGGTCTGGATAATATCCCAGAACTAGTGTTACTGTTCTAACTCTTTTCTGCCTCTCTAGGATTTGTAAATGTTAGAAAAAGACTGTTTGTCTTGCCATTTTCAATGAGTATTTGTGCATCTAACATTTTAAGACCACATTCTCAAGTTAGAAAAAAATTGCAAAAACCACAGGTACTTTCAATAATCTTGTCTGTTCAAAGTATAAAATTCTTACACATTAAAAAAAAATATTAAATTGGAGACTAGTACCTCTGCTTTCTTCTGACAGAAGCACAGGATTCATACTGTATTTAAAAACTGAATTTCATGCATATAAATGGCCACAGAGAGGCATAAAGTTTTACAGAGCCCTTAACATCATTCGAGTACATTTAGCATTGGCTAGACCATGACAGGAAGCATGTTAGCAAATTGGGCAGAGAGACTTTCCCAAGAGCACAACAGTTTGCTAGGCTCTGTGTCAGTCACATAAAAATTGAAGCAATGTGCAATCCTTTAAAATTGTCCCCAGATATCCCCTTCCTTCAACCATTCCCCTATCCCCACCCCAACCCAAACACACTGTGAAGTCTTGCAGTTCAGAGTATCTTAATGTTCCCCATTACTAATGACGGCTGCTTCGGATTCTGCTGCTGATGCAGGGAGTCTTGGCACTTTCTTAGCAGGGCTTGGAATACGCTCAGTTGCTGTATTTGAATGCACAAGTCCTACTCCTTCACCCAAATTGCCATCATTTGGAGAGGGGCGCCGAGCATATGTTCGTCTATGCTTTTCATCCACTCTAACTAGGTACTATGCCCTTTCAGAGAGTGAATCTATTGAACACTGGGGGATATAGTTGGCCAAGTGGTGAGTGTCTTCTCTGAGCTTCATGTTTTCAGCAAAGACATCTGGTGCCACACAAGTTCTTGAGTCAAGCCTTGATTTAAGATCACATAAACTTGCTGTTATTTTATCAAGAACAGACCCTGGTGTGACATCTTGTGTAACTCTAAGAGATTACAGGGTGGCAGCCAAACCAGAACCATAAGAGGACACTCCTATCCTCTTTCCTGCCAATTGCTGAGGGGAGTACTGTGCTAGAACAGAAGCAAGGGAACCATTTACTGAAGACGTATTTCCATTTTGATTTGATACAAGCAAAGATGCCTTTGTTTTCTGATTGAAGAGTTCAGAACTAGCCTTGTAAATGCCTTTTCCACATTTCTGTCAAAGTAAGTATCTTCTAATTTAACATCCCCAAAGGCTTCCAGACCTTTTTATCTCTGTTCTGGTCATTAAGGAAGTCATTCAGCATCATTCGAGCTAGAGATTTCTGAACTAGTTTACAATATGGTGAGTGAAAGATCATGAAGCCAAAATCATTTAAGGTAAAAATCTTTATCATTTCCCTCTTTCTGTCACTGGGCACGGATCTTTTTGCAGTAGACTGAATAGCAGCGGTCTAATGCACTGAGGTAGCATTGTATGGAGAGTTTTCCATCTACTATAGGATATTCAGACAGCATATCCGGCTTGTAAAAGTCATAGGCATGTTGCATATGTTCCACGAAGCACTGGGTCAAAAATTAAAAGAGCATTTGGCCCAATCAGCAAGCCACAGCTCCAACTCCACCTATAGGTCTGGCATTTCCTGTGGCACATACAGCAATGTCTCCTGCAGCTACCAGGGCATACTGTCAATCCCAAGAGCTGGACTCTATCCGGTTAACCGCATTGAAGACAGCAGCTGTGCCTCCATAGCATGCATTAGTTGTATCTATTCCTTCTATATCTGTATTCCCAGACTCCTCAAACAGCTGCATCAATTTAGTCCTCACTGACTTTGATTTGTCAATGATTGCCTCTGTTCCAACTTCTAACTATCCAATGCAATCATAGGAAAGGTTATTTCTCTCCATCGGATTCTGAACCACAGGCAAAGAGAGTTGATATCTTCTCTATCTGTGCGGAAGCCCATCCTAGCCTGGCCCAAGCCAATAGTATACTTTCCAGCATCTACACCATCATATTTTTCCAACTCTGCTTGATCAACATATTGAGAAGGAAAATACATCTCAAGGGCAACAATTCCCACATCTTTTGGCCAACAAGTTTCTGCATTCAAAGGAAGTGACCCAGGCATGGTGAAAGAGCTGTGTGATGGACAGAGAACTGCAGTCTCCAGGTCTGTCACTATTTCCTCTGCTGGGCACCAAACGTGACTGGGTAGTGACCACAGGAAAAGAGCAAGCAGCGAAAAGACAGTACCGGGTACTGTTTTCTTTACACCATCAGGGCACAGAGAGGGAGCCCTCCTCAGCCTCCATAACAACTCCAGCAGGCCTAAAATTTTTCTGTTCAAGCTTAGAATAGTCTGTAGTCGCTGTTAGTTGCAAAAGCAGTTTCATTTCAGAAGTTAGAATGTTAATGCAAAGTATTCATCAAAACTCTAAATTTACTTTTACCGAAAACTCTTCTCTTCCCCCAGTTTGAGTCTAACCAGCTAGAAACCGCCAGCAGAGACACTGTAGAAAGGTTGGCATCTTCTCTCTTTTTCTACTCCATCTGCCCCCGCCAGTTACAATAGCTGAGACTATTGCCACTGTAGGGAAGCGAGTTTGGGAAGAGGTAGGAACACCTTTAAGCTAGGTTTGGGTTTTCTTCCTGGGCAGACATTAAATTCTGCCTCTTTTTCATGGCGTTGATTTCATGTCTCCTCCACAGGTTACTGGCTCAGCCTTTCTCCCAAAGTTCTCTAATCTATGGATGTATCCCAAGTCCAGTCCATTTCATGTAGCCATTTGAGACCCCTGCCCAGCCCTCAGCGTTCAGCTCCAACCTCTTCTTACTGGAGTTCTTCTGCACAGGAATCTGCTATGGTTTGCTGTGCACCCCCAAAATCATGTGCTGGAAACTTAATCCCAAATTCATATGTTATTGGTATTTGGAGGTAGAGGCTTTAGTAGGTCATTCAAATTAGATGAAGTCCTGAGGCTAGGCTCCCATGGTGACATTAGTGTTTTCATAAGAAGAGGAAGAAAGGACCTGGCTAGCAACTTGCTTGGCATCTGTGATGCACTCTGCAAGAAGGCCCTCACCAGATGCTGAGCAAATATTGGTGCCAATATCTGCTGGCTCCTGGGATAATCAGAGGGCCTGGGCATGGTAGCACATGCCTGTAATCCCAGCCTCCAAAATTATGAACAAAATAAACTTCTGTTCTTTATAAATTACCCCAGTCCCAAGTATTTTGCTATTGTAATAGAAACAAAGACTAAGAGTCCTTGCAGGCTCTCTCTATTGTGGGGCCTACAGCTGTCCAGAGGAAACTCTTATGCTTCCCTTATCCTGAAAAACTCTGGGAATGCAGGCTGGTCCCAGCTGCTCTGGTCCTACCAGAGCTCTCCTCTCACATTCCATGTAACCCAAGTGGTACCAGACCCAAGGCACCACATCCTCAGCTGTGGGTCACACATAAGGCTCTTGGAGAAACCAGTCCACAGACCCTCACCCTCACCAAGGTGGAGGTAAGGGAGCAGGGGCCAGTCCTGTTCCCAAGATGAAACTCACAATGACACTGTCTTCAAGGACATCTTCCTCACAAAATCCTCTCCTCTCCTTTCTACTTTTTCAGTGTCTCATAATGAGCAATAGGTTTCAAAAGTCTTGGAACAGATTCTTGGCATTTCTTTAGGAAATCATAAGGCGAGTTGGCATCTCTCTTTGGATTTTCATATCCGTGACACATATTGGCACTTGGTGGAAATTTTAGTTTTAAGGTCCTGTTACACTTATTTGCATTGACATTTTCCATCTTCATGAGCAGAGATAACATTTTTCATTTTAAAGTTAGGGAAAATGATCCCAGAGAAGTAAGGCCAGTGTCACCTAACCAATCAGTGATGGAGCAGGTCATCAACCAGGTCTGTCTCCTCTGGGAGGTGCATGCACACTGGGCCAGAGCCCAAGCGAAGACTCTGGGAACATGTAAGAAGTATTTCCTTCATTTAGGACCTTCCACAAGACAATCTGTGCTACTTTCAACCTGATTTGCATCTGTGGCCACATTCTGCCCACATCTTCATAGAACACATTCCTGTGGAGAATGGACCTAGTTTTGGAAAGAGGACTAGGAGAATTTGGGTTGTAGGAGGTACCAGTAATTCTACTGATCTGGCAACAGCCCTAGCTGGATGTGACTTTCAGCTTGAAGAAGTGAGCCAGGTAGGCATACTCACCTGGTCTATCATCCAAGCCAGACACCATTAGAACATGGCCCAGCTCAGCCAAGACTGTAGCTACTGGAGCACAGGGATGCTGGGACCCCAGCTATGCCTTTGCCTTGCTGTTTTCTCTTGTGTTTGGTCGAACACATGAAAAAAGGTGCAGGTTCAGAGCGTGGCTCCATGAATTCCTATGGGTCCTGGGATTGTGCCCCTTCAAAAGAGTTTCCAACTTATCCTCAGGTTGTAACAAATGTGCAGAGTCAGAACAAACTCATTTCCAGCTCTTCTTCATGCTCTCTCAGGGATTCATTGGCTGATCTTCTACACCCACCAAATGCAAAGAGAATCCTCACACCCCACACCATTTCCCCAGACAACCAAACTACTCACTGGGCACGTATCTGCTGAATGTTCCTCTCAGTGATGCCAGGAGGCCCCACTCCAACTTCTGGTGAGAGCTACATCTATGAGGCCAGAATTTGGCTTTGGCCTTTCCTCAGTGCAGAAGAGAAACACACACACACACACACTGGCACTAGGAAAATCTACCTTGCAGCAAAAACACAAACACACTTTTAAGTATTGTTATGTTTTCAGTTTTGTTTTTAAATGCAAGTGGCTCATACTAGGTACACTAGGGATTGAGCTAAATTCATACTTAGGTCTGAAACATTTTTCCCAGGAAGCAATCTGCAGAGATGCACCTCTGCCCCCACTGCAGAGATCATCTTTCAGCATGTCTTGCAGGATGTCCTGGCCTCTTCCCAATACAGCACCTCAAATCTCTGCACTCCAGAAGAGAGGCTCTGCAGGACTCACACAACCAAAGACCCACAGGGAGGCTTCTCAGGACAAGGGCGAGGGGTCAGACAGCCTTCTTCTCAGCACTGGGAATTATTCTACTTGCAATCAAAATTACAGGGTTTGAACTCTGCTGGGTTTGTTTGTTTTGACTCTTAACCTCTCCATCAGAAGGAAGCACTGACTTACCCTGTTATGTATGTAGGCTTGTATATCTATGCTTAAGAGAAGTTCTGGAAGGAAACACAGCAAAATGTTAAGAGTAGTGGTGGTGAGGGCTTGGAATTAAAATATCCTCATTTTATTTTATGGTTACCTGTGTTTTTTACGATAAAGATGCTACTTCTCTACCTCATCAAAGAAATCAAACCCATTGCCTGAACTGCCACAAACCCCTGCTGCCTTCTCCCCTCCCTCCCCTAGCTCACACCATCTCTGTATCCAAATCCATTCTTGTCTCCCAAATCAGAGACCCAGGAGATCTCTCCATCTGGGTGTGTTCTTACTATAACTAACATGTAAAACTGATCTACAAATGCATTACGGCATTGTTGGCAGGAGTGATACTTGTAAATTCTTAGCAAAGTATCTGATGAATAAAAAGAGCTTGATAAATAATAATAATTATTATTTCAATTTGCAGTAACTCAGTATCCTCATCTCTAAAATGTGATCATCATAAAACCTACTTTTAGGATTGTTGTAAGGATAAAATGAGTTAAATTTATATTAAATACATAAAAGTGTACTTGGTACATAGTGCATGCTCTGAGCGTTTGCTAGTCTCAGTATTAGTAGCACTAATTATTATTCCTGGTATTAGTATTAGCACATTTTTCATGTCCTTAAAACCTTGATTTATTAATTACCTCCCCCTCCCACTCTTTAAACCACTCTCTTCTCAGATTCCCTCTCTCAGTTTATGAAGCCAACTCTGCACCCCCAGATCCACTCATGATCTCCTCACCTGTCTCTCTCCACCCTACAAGTTCAGGCATCTGAAACAGTGAGTTTCAAGACACATGCTTGCCCCTTGGCTCCCAGCTCACCATTGCTCACGATGCAGAGTAATTGTTTCCCTCTCGCTTCTCCAAAGAAACTTCCAGCAAACACCACAAATAACCTTCTCTTGCCAACTTCAAAGGGCACATTTCAGCTTTTATATTTCTGAACCTTTCTTCCTTATAAGACCTATTGACTCCCTCCCTTCTTTTTTTTATTTTTTATTTTTTTTTAGATATGCATGACAGTAGAATGTATTTTGACATATCATACACACATGGAGCATAATTTCCCATTCTTGTGGTTGTACATGACGTGGAGTTACACTGGTCATGTGTTCACATATGAACATAGGAAAGTTACATCCAATTCATTCTACTGTCTTTCGCATTCCCATTCCCCTCTCCCTTCCCCCCCACCTCCCCCTGTCCAATCCCGTAAACCTCCACTCCTCCCCACGCCCCTGACTCCCTCTTTCTTAGAACTTTCTTTCCTTGCCTCTCCTGTTCTTCTCGTCCACTGTTGTCAGCCTCCTTACCTGGGCTCTTCCCTCAGCTCAGTCCCTAACTGTTGATGCTCCCCAAGGGCCTGCAGGTCTGCAGCTAGCTCTGGCCTCTTGCCTAAGCCCCAGACCCACATGTCTGGCACAAGCTGCCTGTTTACACCTGGAGATCGCACAGACTAAGATCAATCTGATTATCCGCCTCAACCCTGTGCCCTCAGGACTCCTTATCCCAGGTGGCAACTCCACCATCACTTTCCCCCAAGTGAAAGGCCCAGGAAACAACTTAGACATCTCCCTCTAAGCATGCCTTAAGTCCAGCTGGCCTATTTCTCTACCTTTTCTCAAACCCACCTACTTTTCTCCATGTGAGTCCAAGTCAGTGCAGTCGTCAAAGCATTTCCTCAAACTATCCATCTTCCTCCTTTCCTCCCCACTTTTGCTCTCTCTTTCTCTTTGCACTTACTCAGTCAGTCAACAAACACAGGTTGACTCTCTACAGTATGCTGGCCCTAAGAATATAGAGAGGGAATACCCCTACACTCAGGGAGCTCAGAGTATAGACAGGGAAAAGAACTCCAGCACCATGCTCATGCAAGGAGTTCAGAAGCCAGCTTCTGTGAACTAAGAGTTACATAAGTGTGGATTAGTATTATTTTGCCATAATATTCCAAACAAAGAAGTAAAGACACTGTCAAGCAAGCATTCAAAACCCAGCTCCATGACATGGAATTCTTAGATTTATCTCTCTCCTGTATGTTTATTCTGTATTTAAGATATATATACATATATATATATATACACACACACATATGTACACATATATGTGACTATATATCTATTCCATGTCTTCAAACTTCATGCAAATATACCATACTCCATGCCATTTTACAAAATGATGTTTTTTGCTCAACACTAGGTTTTTGAAATTTATCCAGATAGCAGTTTCACTGCTTATCCAAAGCAGTTTCACTGCTTTGTAGTATTCTACATAAATACTCTGTAGTATATATTCAGTCTCCTGTTGATGGACACATGGATGATTTCCAGTTTTTCCCCCAATATAAGCAATGTTACAATGAATTCTAGAAGTCAGTTGCAGAACTGAAAGACCTGCACATCTGAAGGCTTTTAGGCATTGCCGAATTACTCTTCAACTGTGACTGTACCAATTTGTACTCCCACCAGCAGCTTATGGGAGTTTCTGTTTATTCTTTTATGTCCTCTACATCTAAATACTTGATAGTATCCCTTTTTAATTGCTGCCAATCTGAGGGATGTGAGATGGTATCTTGTTTAGGTAGAATTTTCACTTCCTGGATTATTAACGAAGTTGCCCTTCAGAGTTCCTTTTCTTTGAATTGACTTCTTTTATTCTTCCTATATTTTTCTATTGCATTATTTATTGCTTTCTTCTTTAGAAATCATAGATACTAACTTCTGTCAGTTCTCTGAGTGGCAAATTTCCTTGACCTAGTCTGAGGCTTGTCTTTTTGAATGGAAATTATTCAATTAGAGCAGGTGAAATGTTATTCATTCCTTTATGATTTCTTTTTGCATCCTTTTTAAGAAATCATTCTCTGTCCAAATGTCATAAAGATCTGTCTCATGTCTTCTAAAAGTTTCAAAGATTAGTTCTTAGGTTATTTATTTTGGGGTATGGAAGTCAGAACCTAATTTTATGTTTTTCCATTTGGATAACAAATTTTTCCAAGCATCACTTATTTTTGAAAGTAATTCCTTTCTCCCACTGATTTGAAATCCCAGCTGTTTGTGTATCTTTTCCATATGTGCGTGGGTCTCTTTCTGGGCTCTCTCTTCTGCATCACCACCCCACTCTCTAATTACTATTCCTTTATAATACCACTAAGTCTTGTTATTTTGTAGATTAAGTCTTCCTTCCACCCCACTGCCTTGTGTTCTTTTCCAAAATTATCTAGCTCTTCATCTTCCATGTGAATTTTAAGATGAGTTCATCAAGTTCCTCCCCCCTTAAAAAAAAACTTCACTGGAATTTTGATTGCAATTTAATTGAATTGATGGATTATATGGGAGAATTGACATATTTCAGATATTAGCTTTTCTGATCCACGAACACATATGTCTCTTCATTTATTTTCAGTTCTTTTTATTCTTTCCATAATGCTTTGTAATTTCCTCCATAAGAAATTCATATCTTCTGTTAGACTAATCACTGGGTACCTCATACTTTGTCAGATCATTATTAATGGGATCTTTGTTTCTTCTATTACATTTTCTAACTGTTCATTATTGATGAGTAGAAAGACTAGGGATTTTTCTGTTGTCCTCATGTCCAGCAATATTGCTGAATTCATTGACATATCTCGTAGTTCCTCTATAAATTCTTTGGAATTATCTATGTAGAAAATGATAGTCTGCAGAAAAGGACACTGGATCTCTTCCTTTCCCATACTTATGCCCCCTTTTTTTTCCCTTATTGCATAGGTTGGTTTTTCCAAGGTAGAAAAGAAATAAAGAGAACAGTTAGCCTTGTCTTATTCCTGAGTTTAAAAGAATGCTTCTGAAATTGTGTCATGTGAATATGTTAGTGATCATTGCTAAATAACCTTTATCATGTTCAAATTTTCCCCCTATTTGCAATTTGGTAAATTTTACCATGAATAGATGGTAGAATTTTGCCAAATGTATTTTCTGCACCCATTTATTTTATTTATTTATTTATTTATTGAAAGGGAATTGAACCCAGTGGTTCCATACCACTGAGATATAAAACCAAGCCTTTATTTATTTTATTTATTTTTGGTACTGGAGATTGAACCCAGGGGTATTTAACTACTGAGACACACTCCCAGCCCTTTTTATATTGTTATTTAGAGCCAGGACCTCACTGAGTTGCTGCTGAGTTGCGTAGGGCCTTGATAAATTGCTGAGGCTGGCTTTGAACTCTCAATCCTCCTGCCTCAGCCTTCTGAGCTGCTGGGATTACAGGCACACACCTCCACATTAGGCCTTTTTATTTAAATATATATACATATATTTAAATATATATATATATATATACATATTTTTTTTTAATTTTGACACAGGGTATCCCTAAATTGCTGAGGCTAATAATCAAAATTATGGTTCTCCTACTTCAGCCTCCTGAATAGCTGGAGATTGAACCCAGGGCATTGAGCATGCTAGACAAGCACCCTACCACTGAGCTAAAACCTCAGACCTCTCCATTAATTTTGTAATACAGTAAGTCACACTACTAAGTTTTCCTAAGTTAAATATTCTTATATTCTGGGATAAAATCTAGTCATAGACTACTTAATTCAATTTGCTAGTATTTTATTTATGAATGTTATATCTAACTTCATAAGTGAGTGTAGCAGTTCTCTATTGGTGCATAATAATTATCCCAAAGTAGTGGATTAGAGCAACAATAAATATTTATTATCTCTCAGTTTCTGTGGGTCAGGAATATGAGAGCAACTTAGCTATGTGGTTCTGTCTTGAAGTGTCTCATGAGGTTACAGCCAAATTGTTAACCAGTGTTGCTGTCATCTGAAGACTTGATTATGGCTGGAGGATCCAATTCTGAAATGGATTACTCATATGACTGACAAATTGGTACTGGCTGTTGGCAAAAGGCAGTTCCTCACCCTGTGGACCTCTCTATAGGAATGCTGGAATGTGTTGGTAACATGGCATGGCAACTGGCTGCAGAGCAAGAATTCCAAAAGGGTAAGACAGAAGAGGCAATGTCTTTTATAAACTAGCCTTCAAAGTCATACACTGTCACTTCTGCCATATCCTAATGGACACAGAGACCAGCCATGAATCAAGGGTGTGACTCTCAGGAGGTAAGAGTCATTGGATAAGGGTCAAAAGTGAGATTGGTTTATAATTTTCTTTTCTTGAATGGACCTAGTTTGAAAAATACCAGGAACATAAAAACCTCAAAAATTAATTTCCCTGCTCTTCAATTCTCTGAAATAGTTCTTTGAAGGTTCAGTAAAAATCATCCTCTAAAACCTGTTTTTGTTGTGTGTGTGTGTGTTTTAAGATGATGTTTGACTAATTACACAATTATAATCAGTTAATTCAAATTTCCTATCTCTTCTTGGTCAATTTTGATGATTTATATTTTCTAGAAAAGTATGCATTTCCTATGTTTTCAATTTCATTAACATGAAGTTGTTCTATCATTCTTCATTATTTCTAAAATTTTCTACTCCATTACTAGTTATTCCTATTTTTTATTTCTATATTGTATATTGATAACTTTTTCCCTTTTATACCTTAATGAGTTGTATTTATCACCTGTTTTGTTGAATTTTTTTTAAATGAACCATCTTTTAGTTTTCTTTGTTTTCTATTTCACTCACTTTCATTTTTTTACTAATCTCTTCCCTCTACTTTCCTTAGGTTTACTTTAGCCCACTGTATTGAATGAATAATTAATTTTAACTTTTTCTTGTTCACAATAATAAACGCCTTAAAACTGGAATTGCTTTGTTTCATCATGCGGGTTTTAATATGTAGTATTTTTGTTGTTCTTTATTTTTAAACATTTGGTGATTTCCATTGCAACACCTTTCTTAACTCATTTATTTAGGAGCAACCCCAAACAGGTCTAGATGTGTACTGAATTTAATGTCATTTTTATTGAAAACTTCGAATTTGCTTGTTTGTGTTAGAAGATATCATTCACATGATATTGACTGACATCCTCTTTCACCTGATATGTAGTTAATATTTATAATTATTTAGTGCATACTTTAAAGTAAATATATGTTTGAAATACACTGAGCATATTAAACTAAGCTTTATAATATTGTGGTGAAAACCACACACACACACACACACACACACACACATTTTTTGTTGTTGTTTTGTTTTGTTTGTGTACCAGGGATTTGAACCCAGGGGTGCTTAACCACTGAGCAACATCCCAGCCCTGTTTTATATTTTATTTAGGGACAGTGAGACAGGGTCTTGCTGATTTGCTTAGGGCCTTGCTAAGTTGCTGAGGCTGGCTTTGAACCTGTGATCCTCCCGCCTCAGCCTCCTGAGCCACGAGGATTATAGGAGTGTGCCACCATGCTCAGCTATATATTTTTTATATTTTTACCTACTAAATATATCTGTATCAGAGATGTGTTAAACTTCCTCATTTTTCCTCATAATTCTACCAGTAGAATTCTACTGGTAGGAGCAGAGAGGTTCATGAATATCATATCTACTTAGTGGAATGTTCTTTTTATTACTGTGTAAGATCTTTTATTCCTTCACTATATTGTTTGTCCTGATTTTGTATGATATTAACATTGTCATATAAGCTTTCTCTTGAATAATATTTGCACATTACATTTTTGTTCATCATGCTATCTTCAGCCTTTGCTTTTGCTTTCTTCCTACGTGTGTGTCTTATAAGCAGCACATGAATTAGCTCATGTCCTATTATCCATTCTGGTCATCTCTGCATTTAACTGGTCAATTTAATCTACTTGTATCAATAGTGATTACCTATTTTTTACTTATTAATAACATTTTATTTTGTTTTTGTTTAATAATCTTTTTCCTCTTTCTCTTTGCAAAATCTTAGATGATTTCTGAGAGAATTTTAAAACTTTTCTATAGTCTCTTATTTTTCCTCTGTTGGTTTGAAAGTTAAATATTATATTTTGATTCTTCAGCTTGTCCTTAACTCTAACTCTTAAATATAATTGTGGTTTATTCTAAAATATTTTAAAGTTCTTCCATTTTCTTCTTTTTTCTTACATATCAAGGTCCTTATTACTCTTCACTTGATCATTAAACAATCCTTAATCTTTTGACATCTGTCCTATAGAAATAAAACACAATCCACATATGTGATTTATATTTTCTGGTAGTTACACTTTAATAAGTAGAAAAAAAGTGGAGTTAATGTTAATAATATATTTTAACTCAAAATATCTAAAATATTATCATTTGACATGTATTCAGTATTTTAAAATACAAATAAGATATTTTACATTCTGATTCATATTAAGTCTCAGAAATCCACTGTGCATCACAATGAAGTATAATACATCCCATCTTCGACTAACCACATTTCAATTGCTCAGTGACCATCTGTGGCTAGTAGCTATTGAAAAGTGATGGTCTACAGTTTTAGTTTAGTTTAGTTTCACTTATTATTCAGAAAAAAAAGTTGTATATTTTATTACCCCAACTCCCTCCCAAATCTCTACTTTAGAACTGTCTAAAATGATTTAAGCATGACACTTCAAAAGAATTGGAGACAAAAGGAGACCAACAAATTCCAGAAGCTGAAAAGCAGATGGATGAGGAACAAGTGATTCAACACACCAGAAAAACTCACCCCTAAACCAACCATCCAGAAAACACAGGAGCAAGCTGACGGAGTATGCACAGTCCTGAGAAGTCACAGAAACTGGGGACACCAGAATAGCAATGTGGGTGGGACTGAACATAGGATGACTGAATTAAATCTGAATGAGAAGGACTGTCCCTACTGGGAAGACTGACCAATCCTAGGGAAAATACCTACATATTGACATTCGTGGGTCCATAGGAAAATAGTGTAGCCAGATCGCCCTACAGAGAAACTCACTTGGGATAAAGCCCAGCCTTGTACACAGAATCTTCAGGCAGCTTCCCAGTACTTTATCCTGAACACCAACGAGAAAGGACGTCTCATTCTGTTCAGGCAGCTATAACAAAGTCCATAAACTACAGAGCTTATAAACTCCAAAATTCATTTCTCACAGTTCTGAAGGCTGGAAAGTCCAAGACTAAGGCAGATTTAACATCTGGTGAAAGCCCACTTTCTGGCTCGTAGACAACATCTTGCCATGGCCTCACATGGTGGAAGAAGTGAGGGCTCCCTCTTGGATGTCTTTTATAAGAAAGAGCACTAATCTCACGCATGAGATCCCAACTCCCATGACCTAATGGCTTCCTAAGGACCCCACCTCTTAATACCATCACCTTCGGTTGAGGATTTCAACATATAAGTTTTAGGGAGAAACATTTATTTAGAACATAGCAAG
This sequence comes from Glaucomys volans, assembly GCA_020662805.1. Classification (NCBI taxonomy): domain Eukaryota; kingdom Metazoa; phylum Chordata; class Mammalia; order Rodentia; family Sciuridae; genus Glaucomys; species Glaucomys volans. Next base: position 154,998 of record JAJEJO010001555.1, read on the forward strand.
GATTACCGACATCTGAGCATCTCATGTGAAAGAGACAAAACGAACAAAATAGAAAAGGAGTTCTGAGGAAATTAAGACAATTGGGAAAAGAAAGAAGTAACTATTTTTTTAAATCTATAATTAATATCCTTAGAGACATAAGCAAGATAAGTGAATAATAAAAACAGGAGAATAAATTAAAAACTTAGAAGAAAGTCTGGAAATAAAGTCAAGGAATCTCTCTAGAGAGGGAAAGAGAGGTTGAAAACAGGAAGGAAAAGATAAGACCTTTAGATGATCAATCCAGAAAGTCTAATATCAAAAAAAAAAAAAAAAAAAAGGAAATCTAACAAGAGAAAATGACAGAGAGAAAATACCAAAGAAATAATTCAAGAAAACTTCTGAGAAGAAAGGACATGACTTTCTAGATTAAAAGGACATTCCCAGGACAATGAATTTCAAAGTGCCCCACAAAGGCATAATGTAATATCAGAACAATAGGGATAAAAGAAAGAGCTCAGGGCTGGAGTTGTGGCTCAGCAGTAGAGCGCTTGCCTGGTAAGTATGAGGCACTGGGTTTAATCCTTAGCACCACATAAAAATAAATGAATAAAATGAAGGCATTCTCTCCATCTACAACTACAAAAAAAAATTTAAGAAAGAAAGAAGAAAGCACTCCAAAATTTCCCAGGAGGAAAAAAAAAAACAGAAAGAAATTCCATATTTGGAATCTGGAATCAAAATACGGGCCTCTAAATAGTAACACCAGAAGATAAAAGATAAAAAAGGGGCAGTATCCTCAAATTCTGAGAGAAAATTACTTCCAACCCAGAGTACAGCCTAAGCATAACTCAAGTATGATAGCACCTTAGGCATGTTCAAAGATGAATGGTTTCCAAAAAATGTACCTAGAATACAATTGTGTTAAAAAGGAGAAAGATGCAGAAAGGTGAATGTTTGATACATTGCCTCCCTATGTAGAAAATGTTGCTTTTAATGTGATTTTACATAATAAAACCTTCTAGTTTGGAAGGGCTCGTGTATTTGTTTCCCCTAAAAAAGGTGGGGAATCCAAAGGTCTTATGCACTCTCCTCAGGAAACCGCTCCAGGAAATGAGGGAATAAGCAAATACTCCGGGAAATGAGAGAATAAGCAAAGAGGAAGACATAGTACACAAAAGGTCAGCAAAGGGGATCCCCAGGGGACAGAGAGTGCCATCTCAGAAAGTATATGGAAGGCCTAAGGAGCAGCAAGACCCAAGGAGATGGGATGTTCCCAAGAAAAAGATGAAATTAAGAGAATACATGATAAATTCAGACATATTTAGAGGAGATTAATTACAGGAATAGAAATAGACCCCTAGAGTCTCAAATAGAAGAGAATAAAGAAAAACAAAAACATGTAAGCCGGGCGTGGTGGCGCACGCCTGTAATCCTAGAGACTTGGGAGGCTGAGTCAGGAGGATCGCGAGTTCAAAGCCAACCTCAGCAAGTTAGTGAGGCCCTTAGCAACTCAGTGAGACCTTGTCTCTAAATAAAATACAAAATAGGGCTGGGGATGTGGCTCAGTGGCCGAGTGTCCCTGAGTTCAATCCCTGGTTCCAAAAAAAAAAAAAGAAATCCAAGCAAACAAACCAAATAGTAAACCATTATTAGTATCACGAGGGGGTAGGGTGTTAGGACAAGAAAGTAAATGGAATCATATCACAGTGCAAGGTGACACTGGGAATCATATTTACATGGTAAATAGTGATGTAAGCACTGAATAACAAAATAGTTTAATATAACTACCTTGAAGGCGAGGAGAATTTGGAAGAAAGGAAAATAATATTATCCATCACAAAAGGAAGTTAATATGTAATACCTAAAATTAAAAAGAAAAATATAAACAAGGTAGGTAGAAACATAAAGGCCAATTACAAAGTAACAACAAAATATAGCAGCTAAAAGGAAAAGTGTTAAAAGTATTTGCCTTTAGGTATTGGGCACTGGGGTGGGTGAAATGGCTATATTATCTCTGATGCAACAAATCACTCCACAAACTTATCAGCTTATCATAACAACAAACATTTGCTATCTCACAGTTTCTGTGAGTGAGGAATTTGGGAGCAGTTCAGCTGGAGGATCTGACTCAGAACCTTCCTGAGGTTACTGTCAAGATTCTGGTGAGGTCTGTGATCTACTGAGTCTTTTGTTGTTGGTGTTGTTTTTGTTTTTTGTTCTTTTTAGATATACATGCCAATAGAGGATATTTGGGCATATTACACATACATGGAGTGTATCTTATTCTAATTAGGATAAAGCCTTGACTAAGACTAAAGGATCCACAAGCCTGGCAACTTGTGCTAGCTAATGGCACCAAGAGGCCTCAGCTCCTTCCCACTTGGATTCCTCTTTAGGGCTGCCTGAGTGCCCTCACCACATGGACGTTGTCTTCTTCTAGAGTGAGTGACCCCAGAAAACCTGGCAGAAACCCCAATGTCTTTCATCCTTTAACCTCAGATGTCACACACCATTATCTTCTGCAGCATCGGATTAGTTATGCAGAACAATTCAATTCAGTTTGGGAGGGTATGACATGGGCATGAGTTCTAGGAGGTGAGGATCATTGGGGGACACACAGGAAGTTTGGCTACCACGTTAATCTTGTAGAACCATTTGACTTTTTAAAATATGAATATGTATACCTTTAGTAAAAATGAGAATTTTAGGGCTGGGGGTATAGCTCAATGGCAGAGCACTTGCTTAGCATGTATGAGGCCCTGGATTTGATTCCCCACCATGACAAAAAACAAGAGAGGAAGAGAGAATTTTGAAAAGGTTTTTTTGTTTAATATGGCATATATACAAAATGGAGTTTTATTCAGCCATAAAGAAGAATAAAATTATGTCATTTGCAGGAAAATGGATGAAACTTGTGTTAAGTAAAATAAGCCAAACTCAGAAAGTCAAGAGTTATATATGTTCTCTCATATGTGGAAGCTGGAGAGAAAAAAAGGAAAATAAAGGTGAGGCAGGGGGAGATCTCATGAAAATCAAGGGGGGATCAGTATAGTAAAAGAAAGGAGGGGGAGGGGAGAGGGGAAGGAAGTCCTAGGGAATGATACTGACCAAATTATATTGTGTGCATGTACAAATACGTAACAATGAATTCCATCATATGTGCAACATAATGCACCCATAAAAATATGGGAAAAAAGTTTTTGTTAATAGTCAATGCTTATTTAGCTGATCAACATTTTGCCAGTTTCTATGCTTAACATTGTGACTTGTACCCTTTCTTCTTTTTTTTCTGTGTTCATTTTTCTTCTTGAAGTACATCCTATAATAATTCTTTCAATGAGAGTCTCTACTTTATAGGCATACCTTCCATGAGATGCCCCTTTTTATCTTATTTTTGAGTAAGTTAGCTAGGTATAAAATTTTAGTTGGCACTTTGAAGATACTACTCCATCCTCCCTAGCCTCACTCTTTCTTTTTTTAACATTCTTTAATTTTATTCGCATTTATTTTATGCTGAATTTATTCCCGTGCCATAAGTTTTGGTTTCTTTAGTTTCTTCTGGAATATCTTTTTCTTCTGTGCAAACTCCTCTTCTGGTTTAGGAACAATTTGTTCCTTTTCAATGAGAATCATCTCGATGTGGCAGGGGGAACTCAGGTATGGGTTAATCCGATCATGAGCTCTGTAAGTACCGCGACGCATCTTGGGTGCTTTGTTCACCTGAATATGTTCAATGACCAGAGAATCTACGTCTAAACCCTTAAGTTCAGCATTACTCTCTGCATTTTTAAGCATATGCAGCAAAAATTCAGCACTCTTTTTGGGCCACCGTCCCTGTGTCCAGTCCCACTGTTTGGCCTGGGCACACCTCCCAACTCCACCATTGTAACGCTGGAATGGCACACATTGCTTCTTTAAAGTGATGTCTTTCAGGTGCTTGGTAGCTTTTCGGATATGCATACCCTTGACGGCCTGTGCAGTTTCACAGGTGTTCTTAAAGTGAACACGAAGATTTGAACCTCTTGATTTGCATGATTTTGTGGGGTTTTCCGGGTCAAGAGGGTAGCGGACCATTTTCACAGATCACCTGAGGCCGCTTATAGGAAGAGTAGCCTCACTCTTTACTGAAGCCAGAAGCCACTTTTTTTTTTTTTTTTTTTTTTTTTTTTTTTGGTACTGGGGATTGAACCCAGGGCACTCCACCACTGAGCCACATTCCCCAGCCCTATTTTGTATTTTATTTAATGAGTTGCTTAGGGCCTCGCTAAGTTGCTGAGACTGGCTTTGAACTCGCAATCCTCCTGACTCAGCCTCCCAAGTGCTGGGATTATGGGCGTGCACCACCGCCCCCGACCAGAAGCTACTTTTTAAGTAATCTGTGGGTTTTTTAGATCTATTGTAAGGTCCTCTTTGCATTTCCACAGTTATCCAAGGAAATTTCTCAGCTATTTCTTCATGTATTACTTTACTGCCATTCCCTTCATTCTTTTCCTCAAAAATTTCTGCTAGGCTGAGGTTGTGGCTCAGTGGTAGAGCCCTTGCCTAGCATGTGTGAGGCACTGAGTTCTATTCTCAGCACTGCATATAAATAAATAAAGAAAATAAAGGTCCATCATCAACTAAAAAATCTATTTAAAAAAAAAAAAAAAGCTTCTACTGGACATACATTGTCCTTACTGTATCCTGTCCTTCGGGGCTCATAACTGCAGTTATATATTTGAGTCTCTGCCTCTGTGTATCACACTATAGTTAATATCTAACTTATATTTTCTAACTCACTAATTCTTTGTTTCTGGCCTGCAGCATATTCTATCTACTCTGTTGGTTTTTTTATTATTATTTTGAGTTACCAAACTTTTTATTTCCAAGAGTTCTAATTGATTCTTTTCATATCTATTTGTTCTCCTTTCATTTCTATCTGCCTTCATTTATTTTTTATTAATTTCCAATGAATGTTAAGTCTTCATTTTCTTTTTTGAGCATTTTAAACATGATTTTTATTCCTGAGAGATTTTCATGAAATAAATTTATCTGGAGTAATTCATATTCCAAATGTTGATTTTGTCTTTACTTTTCTTTTTTACCATTAAGTCTTTTTCTTGTATTTTCGTTTACAACTTCACCATGAGTTGAGGGATTTTTAAAAGTTGTTTTTACATCTGTTTTTCACTCTGTCCAAATGTCCTGAGCTGGGGACCCCAGGTCCAGTGGACAATCGGGTCTGTCACAGCATTTCAGAACTCCGTGTCTGTCGTGGCATGAAGATAGCACAGATTCAGGCACGTAGTCAGAGGGTGGCCTGGCTCAGTTTGTAGTCAAGAGAGCATCTTCATCTTCCTGCATCTCCAGCCCCAGGCTGTCTGTGGACAGGTGGCTTCCTCCCCCCACCATCCCCACCACCATAACCACCTCCTTTCATAAGCAGAGGGAACCCTACCCCACCCTGGCTTCAAGGGGCCTGGCTCTTGTCCCTGTCTTGCCTGGGGCTCATTAGCTCCAGTTACCAAGAGCCAGGCTGCTGGCAGTTCTGCTGTTCTAGATTGGAAGCCAGCAGCCCCGAGCCCCACTCACCACTTTACGTTTCTGGGCTGCTTCGCGTACACAGAGATATCCCTTTGGTCTGGGCCCAGCTATGTTCTTTTGTTTATCTTTTTTTTCTCTATTTTGTTTACTTTTGCTATGTGTTTGGAACAGAGAGGGGAGGCCACAGCATGAACTTACTATGCCAACTTGACTGGAAGTCAAGGACTTAACTGTATGGCTGTCATACCAGTAAGGAAGTTCCATGATTCTTTTATGATTTGTAAAAGAGGAGAGATCATTTTATAAAACTTCAGTAGGCTTTAGCACATGAGTACTATATGAGGGCTGTGGCTCCTGATGGAACATGCTTCCTCTCAGGATAATGGAGGTAAAGTCTGTGTGACTCCAGGTGTGTGTGTCTGTCTGTCTGTCTGTCTTCTCTCTCTCTCTCTCTCTCTCTCTCTCTCACACACACACACACACACACACACAGAGTGAATTCCTCTTTGAAAGGAGAGGCCACAGGATGCAGGAGGCCTCAACAATAACCACTCTTTCTCACCTCAGAGCAGAACTGAACCTGAGGATTACAGGAGGGAATGACCCTGGGACTGTGGGTGCTGTTGAAGGGGACTGGGAAAGTGATCCTCTGCTGCAGACAGTTCCCAGGGGAGTACCTCCCCCTGGTGGCCACAAGAGGAAGCTGCACGGCCCTCTGTCCAGGAAATGGCCAACAAGGAGTTAAGGTTTTGTAGCACCCATACAGACACACACACACACACACACACACACACACACTCCAGTAGCTCTGGGACCTGTGGAAATGGCAAAGGCTGCCTGAAGGTCCTACTTACAAAGGGCTTAGGGTGAAATTCTCTCTCCTGCCTGTCCTGCTGTTCCAGAAGAGTCTCCTGCCTGTTATGTGAAGGTAGATATTCCTGCCTGGCCCTTCTGAAGCTTAAGAACATTGACTATAGAAGTCATTTGGTCCAGAGAGTTTTTTGAATGGGTTCTTTAACTCAAATGTCCAAACTCCCCTTGAGGTCACACAGAGGACTGTGAGAAGGAAGTCCAGGATCCAAAATTCAGGTTTGGAGGTGATAGATTTGGGTCTGAATCCCTCCTGTGTTGCTTATTACCTATGTACCCTGGGCAAGTTGTTCAACCTCCCTATGCCTCTGGTCTTCGTCTATAAAGTAAGGATAATAATTGTACTTACCTTAATGGGGTCCTGTGAGATTAGAACCAGATAGTTAGAGCCAGATTAGCAGATAACTCCTCTTCATCACCTGTTTTGGATGTTTGGAGCTCTATATTGCCCCTTCTTAGGACCTACAGGCTTCCACTAGCTGCCCCTTGGCTATGGGCAGCAGAGATGAGAGGATTTTTTGACGAAGAGCCAGGTCCAGATGAAGTGCACGCTGCAAGGGCCCCACATGGGAGCCAAAGTCCTCAGGCCTTAACGTCCCTGAGAATCACACACTCACAAACAAACCCTCTGACTGCTGCCTGGGCTTCTCTGTTTAACTCATTGCCACCCATGCCCCATATTCCAGAGAACACAGACCAATTTCTGGAGACCATACCAGAGGCACAACCCAAGCAAGGCGTAACTGTACTTTCAGCTGGTCTGTCAGTCATGCTAAAGTTATTAGGCACCTGCTCTGTTTCCCCTTGGGGAGAAAGGACACATCTCTGCTCTCAAGGCATTCACATCACAATGAGGAGACTGACTGCAGACCCTCATGACATGACTCCATCCTGCTCCCATGAGTCTGTGCAGACTTCAGTGAAGCACAGATCAAGGTCAGCCAGGGAGAGTCTGGCCCCACTTCCCAGGAGAGGGGCTGCTGGCTGGGCCCCTAAGTGAAACTTCACCAGTTCATTCAATATACTTTCCTTCTTCACCTACCAACTTCTCCCCAGCTTCTACTCTCTGCACTAGGAGCTCCCTGACAAGAAAGGGAAGCCATCCCTGCTGTTCAGGTCTTGGTGGGCACTCACGGTGAGGCTGAGGTGCTCTCCTGTTGAACATAAACAACTTCACAGGACATCAATCTCAGACAAGACCCCTCTGTGACTGTGCTGGATCTGGACAAAAACACTTTTAAACCCTCTGTGTCCTTTGTGACACCCCCTTACCAAGGCGCCCACAGAGCCTCAGGCTGCACGTTCCCCTTCACTGCAACAAGCAATAAACCCAATGCGCTCTGCCACAGGTGGGTTCCTGATGGTCCCTGGGTGGAGGGCATTGACGAGGGCCTACAAGTAGGAGTCAGAATGAAATGAGAAGCAAGTCATGTGGCAATGTGAGGGAAGAACATTCCAGGCAGACAGGACAGGGATGCAGAGGCTCCAGAGAGGAAATACGACTGGCATGTTTGAAAAACAGTAAGCAGGCCAACCTAACTGCAGCAGAAAAGGCAGAGCTGGTATTCCAGACAGAGGGAACAGACTGTGAAAACCTCATGGAAAGGAGGCCATTGCTCCTGGAAAGTCTGAGTAGTGCCTATGGTTGAAATAGAAAGCCAATGTGATTTGTTCTGGGAAGCAGAAAGAATATACAGCAAGCACGCAAGAATAAGAACCTCTGCCTTTCCTCAGGGTTCTGAGCAAACTCACCAGGGGTCCTCGTGCTCTGTTGGAGCCACCTCTGAGGGCATTTTTCTTTGATATGGTAACAAGAGGAAGAAGATCGGTACATCCTCTCTTTGAGCAAGGTCTCCTGGAAGCAATTCCACTTGCCCATGACAATCCCTTCATGTTATCATTAAGGAAGAAGAGAGAACGGACGCCAGGCCCTCTGCCTTTTGGATGATTCTGCCAGCCCACTTTATGGATGTACATGTCCCTAATCCATCTAGGGAAAAGCCTGTCCCTGTGGTTTAGGTGTAGGAGGATAATCCAGGATGAGGATGAGCGTTTGTGTGGTTCAAGGTGATTTAGAGAGAGTGAACAAATTCATCACCAGCTGCAATTCATGCCCCGGAAAGAATACAAAAGAGTCTGCCTTCTAGTTGCTGGCAACATTAACTGGAAATTCCCTGCAGCAGCTGAAGTTGTAGGTTGCAGGTGCGAACACCACACACACACACACACACACACACACACACGAGCCCCCCACCATCACTGAGCCCCAGTTCTGATCCCAGTCATGTCAGGACTCCTGATACCAAGCAATTCAAGTTTCCCAGTGAGAAAGGGCTAACAACAAAACAGACTATAGCTAAGTATTATTTTAGAATTGGCATTTAATAGAGAACAAAAGTAAACTTTTGACTCTTTCTGTCTCTAGATGTTCTGAAATTTCTGCACCATTAAAATCAACAGAATCAAGTAGTCTTGTCCATGAAGGTAGTAAACTTGATTTGGGGCAGAACCTAAAAATGTCATACACAAGATTTCTATCTTGCACCCTGATGACTGTAGGAGTCACGGAAATAATTTGCATAGGATGGGGACATGGGACAGGTTTAAATGCTAGAAAGATCACTCTGGTAGCTAACAATGGTGGATTGGGGACAGACATTCATCCCTGCCCCTCCTGAAGTCTTTTTATAAAACAAAATTGATTTTAAAAATCCATAAAGTAAAAGGACAGAGGAGGCACCAATAACAACATTTTGGAAGCTGAAAGGCAGCTAGACAAATGGCAACCAGTGGAGCAGAACCAAGAAAGCCAAATCCCGAACCAAAGACGGAGTGAGGAACAAATTCTATTTATACCCCAGAACAGACAAATAGTTCAGGAATGCTGGCACCAGGTACCTTGGAAAGTGGGGAGGAAGAGTCTGGTGAAGACAGAGACAAAAATAGGAGGATTAAGGATTGATTTCTCCATTCGCTCCCTCATTCTGACAGAGACTGGGAATTGTTTCTTCTGAAAGGACAAATATAAGGGTCTCTGAACTAACACACCAATTAAGGGCACCACTCTGAAAATGAGATCAAACAAGGGATTTGAAGTTGAATACAAAGTCGTGCCCCATCCCAGCCTCTTCACCTGTCTTCTCCCCAACACTGGCAGCCAGGTTAGGCTGGATCTTAACACCCATCCAGGACACAAGAAGAACCTTCTGCAGGACTCTGACCAGCCCAAGGAGAAAGTCTTACAGATTCTGAAATCTACACTCCCCAACAAGCATCCTGGCCTAGATCAACCAGTGACAAAGCTTGCAACAAAGCACACTCCTCCAATACATGCACACGTGATGTACACACACATGCACGCACGCACATTGCAAAGTGGTCACCTCTAAGAGGCAGAAAATGGGGGGAAAGGAAGATGGTGAGAAAGGTGGGCATAAGCTATTATTTGGGGCCAAAAGTCTTCTTGAGTTATTTGACTCTTTAAACTAGATGCATGTAAAGCAATCAAAAAAATAAATGCCGAATTAGAGAAAACTGGAGGAGCAGGGGAGAGGGAGAAAGAGCAGAGAAAGAGTGTGAAGGGAACTATTGCAATGTCCAGGAGAGAAATGAGACCCCACTTGAGGCAGGGGCAGTGGGATGAAGAGGAAAGTTGGAATAGCACTCTGATGGTTAATTTTATGTGTCAAGTCGACAGGGCTAAGGGATGCCCAGGTGACTGATAAAACATTATTTCTAAGTGTATCTATAAGGATGTTTCCAGAAGATATTAGCAATTGAATCAGTAGACTGCGTAAAGAAGAACCACCCTCACCAATGTAAGTGAACAACATCTAATCCCTTGAGAGCTCAAACAGAACAAAAAGGTGGAAGAAAAGCAAATTCTCTCTCTTCAGCTAGGTTAACTCTTGCCCTCTGACATTGAAACTCCTGGTTCACAGGCCTTTGGGCTTAGACTTAGTTACACTATTGGCTTTCCTGGGTTTCCAGCTTGCAGATAGCAGATGGTAGGACTTCTTGATCTCCATTATCCTGTGAGACATAATAGTAATAATTCCCATAATAAGCCAATTCCCATAATACCAGATAATATGTATGTATTTGTGTATGTATGTTTCTCTGGAGAACCCTGACTCATACAAGCTGGCTGAAATGGTCACTAACAGGGGGGTCAAGGGTGAGGAGCAGGAAAAGCCTGGGACCTGAGCTGGTTTAGGGATCAGGCATCTGACACGCCTTTTCCCATCAATCTCCCTCTTCTACCTGCTCTGTGACCTTTTCCTCCCCAACTACAGGTCTCTAATGCCATCACACATGCCTTGTCCCCCAGGAGCATCTGGTGTGTAGAGCCAGGTAACTGCACACAGGGTGCAGAGCCTTGGGTCCCAAGTGAAGGCAGTGACCATTCTCTCTACACCAGCACAGATGAGGTTTCTCTCAAAGGTGAGGGATAGGAGCTTGTGGTCTCTCAAGCACAACCCAAGGCAAGATCACCCCTAGATATGCAGGCCTGGGGCCAATGTATTTTGTGGATCCCCTGACAGCAGAAACAATGTGATTTTATAATATATTACAAAAAATTCTGGGTTCACATGAGCAGCTACACTGATTGATCAAAGAGATACTTACATATGTTTATTGCCTCATCAGTGTAACTGAAGATGTTCCATGATGTACAGGGACCACCTCTACTGTTCAACCCAGAACCTGTCTCTTCATGTTATTATGGTCCATTGGTTGCTCTTAGCTAACTTTGTAAGTCTCGGATAGCAAGTCTCACAATGGCTCTTTGAAACCTGTTTATATTAAAACAATATAGACCTTCTTGTCCCTGCAATTCTCTGATACTATTTATTTCATGTTGGTTCTACCATTACTCATGACACTGTATCATCCACAGCACAGTCATGAGTGTTGGTTTCCAGTGACTTTCTCCAAGGTTGTGACAGTCCTTCCTTGATAATGATCACAAATGCAACCCAGAGTAAGACAAAAATATATGAGTCATTATTTGTTTTTGGATTATATTGTTTATCATTGAGAATGTCACAGCATAAACAGTGCAGTACGTTACTCTAGAACTCTTCAGGCCAGAGTCACTGAATCCCTACAGTGTGCTCCCTTTCCCTGTTGACCGTAACCCAGCCTTCCACATAACATCAGTGGGAAGGTTTGGCCAGGGGGCCCAGGGACAGTAAGAGGAAGTCTCATTTGTGCTCACCACACCTGTCAAGGCAAGTGAGGTCATTCGTGGTGGACATCCTTTGGTCTTGGGAGCTGGTGCTGAGAGGCCTGAGAGGAAATAGATGGACCGCCTCCAGAGCTCTGCCTGACATGTGGTACGGAGACCATAAGGAGGTTTGGCTGACTGCTCCAGTGCCGTTGGCAGGATGGGAAACCCTCAGAGTACACTTGCTGCTGCCTCACTGCTCTTAGAGGTGGTCGACCTAGGGCAACATCACATTGGAGTACCGATGGGTGAGAACTGACATGTGGCCCTTCACACAGGCAAGCCTAAGAGTTGGTAGTGGACCATCTGTAGCTCAGAGCCTTGAACTTGTCCTTTGTCTGACTCACTGACAAACCCAAATTCATGTGATCCCACAAAAAAAATACTATGCTCAACAGCAGGAGCAATCTACTCACCAGGCTGTCCTCCTAGAAGGGGCACCCGTGCACAGACTCCAGGACCACACTATGGGCCTGACTCCCAGAGCTCCTTGAGAAAGCTGGTTTAACCCACCCCAGCAGAGGGTCAGAGAACACGACAAAGCCACACAGTAGGGACTTGGTTTCATGTAAGTTCTGATGTGAATCATTACAGAAATTTTTTGAGAAATGGGCTTCAGGAAATCATGAGCCCCATTCACCCAGTCTAGGCTAGTACTGCCAGCCCAACCCATCCCAGACAGCCAAGGAGGGTTTAGACCATTCAAAGGAAGGCACTCCGAAGCACTGGGCTCTCTGGGGCAGAGACCTGCTTGCCCACATCTAAGGGTGGTATTAGCCCAAGGAGAGAGTTTACCTCCAAGTCATCCCAAAAGCCTGAGCTTTAGGATCCCTTCTGGTGCAGATACACATGACCTTCACGGCCCTCCCCAGGCTGCCCAGCTCTGCCTGTCCGGCCTTATCTTCCCACTCCGTATTTCTTCTTCAATCTTACTGAGTCCACACTCCCCTCTTGCTATCTCCCCACCTAGAAGTCCTGGGCCCTTCCCTCTACTTGCGATGTCTAAAAGTTAAGGATGCTCCACAAATCAGCTCAGGAGCCACTTCCTCTGTGAGGTCTGCCCTTATTTTCCCAGCTGGAAGTGTGCCTCCCTCCCTGGTCTCCAATGGCCCCACATGTCCTCATACTCAGCTCAGTGTCACTAGGATTCTATTTTACTAGATAATAAGAACCAAGTCTCTTTTACTAGATAATAAGAACCCAAAATGCAAGCACTGTACTGGGCAGGATGTTGACTAGTGTGCAGTGGGCAGGGGGAGATCCAGGAAAGGAGCAGAAAAGCACAGGGGAGGAGATAGAAAGCAGGGGTCCAGAGTGAAAGACAGGTCCTGGTGTCCTCAGGGTAAGAGAATCCAAGGTATCAGTGGGACTTGCACCTCTGCTACCCACACAGAAATGCATTTTGAGCCCTAGGAAATAGCCCTAGAATATATCTCCCCTCCCCCTGATTCACAATGGTTCTCAATCTCTCTCCAGATCTATCCACTCCCCACCCCGTCCCTCTCTCAACCCCTGTCCCACCTACCTGCCCAAAATGCCCCCACCCCAGAGGTTTCTAGCAGTCATCATTTTTGCTTTGTGACTCCAGTCTCTGACCAAATCCCCTCTCCAGGGATTTGGACTCCAACACAGCCAGGGACTTAGTACCTGCAACTGTCAGGCTGTGGGCCCACATTCTGTACTTGGAAAAGCAGCAAAGACCTGTGTCCAGAAAAGGGAACTCTAGTGGATGAGGCGAAAGCAGTGAGGTCTTGTTCAGAAACAAGTGATGGAAACTCAGATTTAAACCAGTTTGAGCCAGAAGGGACCATTTGGACTCACCAATGGCCAAGAGTGGTACTGCCTCACACCCAGCTGTCCTTGGGCAACAGCGCTTTGTACCTCTCTCCACTCCTTGATTCTACTTGGATTTAGTTCTTTCCCCATAATAAGTATAAAGACCTTTTAGAAGTGCCAGGCTCCATCGCCTCCAGCTTACTATTAACCCCAGGGATATGAAAACTGCTTACGAGTCCATGGATCTGTCACAGGAAATCATGAGCCCCATTCTCTGGCTGAAACTGTTTGGACCACACTCCAGCCTTGAGTTAATAAGTGGGTCAAAGAATGTTGTAAGTTGGGTGTCTGTGCATGTCTGGTAGTGGTGGGGACAGAAACTCTATGACTGACAGTCCCCAGTACCACATGGACTGAGAGAGGAGTCCCCAGGTGCTAGTAGAAGCAGGTGGACCTGGAAAAGCAAGACAGGCAGTCCACAGGTACCTGTGCCTTGGTCCTGTTCAGAGCAGAGACAGTCAGGCCCGATGCAGACAGCTTCCTCCCTCCCGGCTCCAGCCTCATGTTCAACGAATCCCCTCTGTGCTCCAAATAAGTTTCCCTTCTGGCTAATCTTACTAGGGATGATGTGTTATTTGTGGCCAAAAGAGTAAGACAACCACAATCATGGTTACAAGACCGTAATAGCAGTTATTTCTGGGTGTTAGGATTGAGGTGATTTTAGTTACCTTTTCTATATGCTTTTAAACTTTTCTCCCTGATTTTATTTATTTTACTTTTATTATTTATATACTAAATATTTGATTGTGAAGAAAAACTAGTTTTTGCAAGAATCCAGTACTCAGAGATCATGATTATTAACAACTTGACTTCTTACCTTAAACACACACACACACACACACACACACACACACACAGTGTGGCCTTTGGAAATGAGTGGCACCACCTTGTAGGACTGTTATACCAATTAAGTTGTCGTAAAATGTTTGGAAACATTAGAAGATGTGTTTTGTACTCATGGGGGAAAAAAAAACTTGAACCCTAATCCTTGAACCCTGTCCTACAAGGACAGATAGTAACAACACATTACTGGGTGGGTGTGATGATGAAGAGGTTCAGTGGAAGCTCATAACACAAGCCGCAATGGAGCCCCAAGAAAGAAATCGCTGTGAGTGAGGAAGTGGGCCTAACTCAGCACCATGGTGTGAAGGTCAGGTCCAGCAGAGAGATCAAGGTATCCTGAGAGGATGTTTCTGAAAACTCCAAATTCATCTCCTTCCTGGAATGCAAAGCTCTGAAGTTAAAGGGGCAGGAGGAGCAGGATAGTGTGAGATACCTACTTGTCTATACAACTTTAGAAAATTACTTTACAGCCATGTATCTTGTTTTCCTCATCTGCAGCATAGGAAAGGGATGTCGATGCTGACAATCCCCTATGGTAGTTTTGAGACCACAAGTGTGCTAAGCTCTTATCATAGTGCTTGTTTCATGACAAATGTTGAATAAATGGTCATGATGGTGATGATGATGGAGAAGGAGGCATGCCTCATCCTGAAGGCTGCAGAGGAAGACCCTGCTAGCGAGATGGGAAGAACCACCATTAGGAACTCAAGCAACTCTGCTATGGAACACTTACACACACTTGTCCCCTGAAAAATCAAACAAATAGAATTGTAAGCTCCAGAAATCAGGAATAGGTGACAAGGAGCTCTAGATATGGACAAAACAGTGAGCACTGTCTCATTACCTAGGGCCTAAGGATGAGGACAGGTCATCATTTCAGCATGAATGGCCAGCACCAAGTGTCTGGCTGACAGATGCTGGCCACGGGGAGTAGCCAAAGACTGATGATCAGAGACAACCTGCAGACAGCAGGGAGAGAGGCTCACAGAAGGGAGTGGGGAGTTGGGAGACCATGGAGCGGAGAGGGTGGAAGGAGCAACTGAGAAGAGGATCTCTAAATTAGGGTAGACCCCCCCTTTCCTATCTCCTTGGCCCAGGATGCCTAGAGAGATGCAATAATAGAAAGGCTTTGGCTTGCCTTTGGCAGTTGATCGTCAGGAACCCAGCACACTCCAAGGACAAACAAGTAACCTCAACCTAACTGCACAGGGAGTAGTGGTAGGGGTCCTGAGACTCAGATATCACCGCAGAATGATCTTTCTTTTCATGGACACAGATGACAGATTATGACCCTGGCTGTTAAGCGAGGAACACCAAGCTCATTGCCCGTTCCCAGGCTGGCTGCTCTGGTCGCTGCAGGTCATATCTCCTGACCATACCCCTAAGACCTGCTTCTGTCCTCTTCCCTCACCTGCATCAGAATCCCCCAGGGAAATTCTTAAAACTGTTGGTGCCAGGACCCCATCTAAAGAGATTGTGATTTCAGAGCAATCTCAATTGCCCCAAGCCAGAACTGCTCCTCTGCATAATCTGTGCTTTGTGGAATCTCTCGAAGGCCAACCATGAGGCAGCCATGACTTGTAGAGAACACAGTGAACTGGATGAGGCCCCATGGATCTTTCCTCGAGGAGCCCTGAATTCTGGGTCCATGAGCCTTGGGTGGGCTGACCCCTCCCTTGAAGCTTAAATGTTCCCTCGAATCCATTGGTTGAGAGTCCAACCAATCTGCATTGTTACTCAGCCTTACGAATGGCTTCTTTGCACACCTTACCTAATCTCTCCAAGCCTGTTTCCTCTTCTATAAAGTAGGAATGATAGTGCCTACCCCAGGACATTATGGATGAAATTTAGAGTGCAAGTCACAGGCATGTATGTATAATGTGCAGAATGCATTCTACTGGCATGTATAACTAAAAAGAACAAATAAAAAATTTTTAAAGAAATTATAAAAAAATGCATGTCACAGAAAAAAAGGGGCTGTAGTCCACATACCTAGGTGGTTCATTCTTAGAAACTTATTCTCATAAATATATGTTTATATTTAAAAATACATTTGGTGCCTCCTTATATGATGCAATGGGAAATACAGAGCACCTTTATGGAATATTCCTGTCAAAAACTTGAACCAGAATCCAATCAAGACTCTATATTTAACTTTCAGATTACAGAAAATATTGGGGATGGAGAGACAAATTAAATGGCACTACAATCAGGCACCAAAAAAACCTAGATTGTGGATCAATTTCTAGAGACAAATAATCCAAATCCTCCAATAGATTAATGACATGAAATAAAGAGACAGAAGGACTACGACAGAATGAAACAATTTGAGAAACAAGAACAAAAGACATCATTTGACAGCCAAAGTCACTTAGAGAGGAACTCCAAAGCTAAGCATAGAATCACCATGTGACCCAACAATTTCACTTCTAGATATATACCCAAAGAATCAGAAGCAGGGGCTCAAACACTTGTACACCAAGGTTCAGAGCAGCATTTTCACAATATCCAAAAGGTGAAAACAACCCACAAGTCCACCAATAGATGAATGGACAAATGTGGCATATAAATAGAATGGAATACTATGCAGCCTTAAATAGTAGTGAAATTCTGATGCACACACTACTACATGGATGAAACTTGAAAACATTATGCTAAATGAAATAAGGCCTACATAAAAGACAAATATTGTACGATTCCACTTGTATAGGTAACTAGAGTGTAAAAGAAGTAAATTCATAGAGATAGCAAGTAGAATAGAGGTTACCAGGATTTAGGGTTGGGGTGGAATGGGGAGTTTTTTGTTTTTGGAACCAGGGATTGAACTCAGGGGCACTCAGCCACTGAGCCACATCCCCAGCCCTATTTTTGTATTTTTATTTAGAGACAGGGTCTCATTGAGTTGCTTTAGCGCCTTGCCCTTGCTGAGGCTGGCTTTGAACTTGCGATCCTCCTGCCTCAGCCTCACAAGCTGCTGAGATTACAGACGTGTGCCACCGCGCCCAGCGGGGAGTATTTATTTTGTTTTATTTCTTTAATATCTGGGGATCAAACCCAGGGCTTAGAGCATGCTAGGCAAGTGTTCCACCCTGAGCCACACCCCATCCCAGGAAGTTATTGTTATTAAACAATAACAATTTCTGTTTGGATTCATGAAAAAGTTTTGAAATTGGATGGTTGTGATGAACACGACATTGTGAATATACTTAATGCCACTGAATTATATACCTAAATATGGTTAAAAAGATTTTATTTTATTTTATTTTATTATTTTATTTTATTAGTACTGGAGATTGAACCCAGGGGTGCTTAACATTGAGCCACCTCCCCACCCTTTTTATTTTTTGCTTTGAGACAGGGCCTCACTAAGTTCTGAGGCTGGCTTTGAACTTGCAATCCTCCTGCCTCAGCCTCCCAAGTCACTACGATTATAGGCATGCACCACCAAGCCCAGCAGTACATTTTAATTTTATGCATATATATTTTATCACAAAAAAGGAGTTCCATTTTTTATTCATCTTTTGAAAGATATTAAGGGAAACCTTCCAACACAGTCCACAGAAACAGACTCTCTTTGCACTCATATGGACCCTTCTCTCTGCCCAGGTAGGCTTCTGCACATAGCTCCAAGACTCCACCACCTCCAACAGAAGAGCCTCCAGCCCTGCACCCTGCCTCTCTTGCCATTTGGTTAAGTGGATTCACTTAGCCTCACTTCCAGCAAGAAAATGCTTCCTCTGAGGTCGGAAAGGAGATTGAGGATTAGACTGGCTACAGAGGATTCTCTTTGACAGACTGCCAAAGGTATAAAGGTTGTGGTCACACCCACAGTGGTGATTTTTATCCCATTCACATAATGGAAGCCTGAGTGCTTCCTTCCCTTCACCCTTTATGGGCATCCAGAACACTTCATACCTCCCTAATGATCCTCACACCCATTATCAGACTCCATTAGAGTGATGCGATTGAGTGCCAACTATATGCCAAGCACATTACAGAATTTCTATAGTCCATATAGCAATCACGCAGGCAACCATTATCATCACCATTTTTGTGGGAAACTGAGGTTCAGATATGGCATAGGATGAAGCCAAAATCACAAAGCCAACAGTTTTGGTCCTTGGATTCAAACCACTCTACTAAACTGCTGCCAGTTCAAGGCTTGCAATATTTCTGAGAAGTATTCACAAGTAAACTGAGGTGATACGTGGAGATTATGTGACCAAAGGGTTCACTAACAAAGTAAGATTTTTTTTTTTTAAACCCTCAGGAGACTCCCCTGCCCAAAAATGCCTCCATTCTCCTCACAACCCAGGGATGCTCACCCACTGAGCTACATCCCCAGCTCTTTTTGTTTTTGTATTTTGAGACAGGGTCTTGCTATACTGCCGAGGTTGTCCTCGAACTTGTGATCCTCCTGCCTCAGCCTCCTGAGTCGCTGGGATTACAAAGGAGCACCGGCGCTCCTGGCCTCAGCTGTGTCTTCTTGGCAACCAAAACGAAGACACACATTGCAAAATATCAAGGTAACCACAGCTATGTGGGGAGAGCACGCGTCCAGCTTCAGGGCGGCTTTTGGCTGATTCCAGGGCGGCCCCGCCTCCCCAGGAGCGGCATCTCACTCCCTCTGGCTGCAGCCACCTCCAGGAAAACCAGCACTTGCCTGCTGCCTGACGGCTCCCCGCTGCTCCCGACTGTGGTTTTTTTTTTTTTTTTTTTTGGAGGTGTCCAAACTCATTTCTCCATCTGAGGCGCTGTCGCCAAGAGTCTGCTCTGCTGTCAAGCCGGTGCCAAGGGTGGTCTACCCACCAAGGTGGCGCGGCCATCGGCCTCCGGCTCCATCCAGACCAGCAAAACCAGCAGACCCCAGCGGCGCTGTCTCTTTCTTCTTATGGTGGTTTTGGGTTTTTTGTTTGTATGTTTCAGGTGTTGGGGGTGGAACCCAGGGCCTTGTGCAGTCTGGGCAGGCATTCTCTCTCAAAACTCCAACAATTCCTGGCCAAAGCCTATGATATTCGTGATGACAGGGCAGAGCAAGGAAAAGGGGGTGTAAATTCCCCCCAAAAAATCACAAAGAATTCTTCTTGGTTTGTTTTGTTTCATTTTATTATTTGCTTGATTTTTTTAACCATATTTTCTACTTCAAACATTTATTTTTTTTTTAGTTTTGAGACATGGTTCACTAAAAATATCAAAAATTTTGAAATAAATCATAGTCTATTAATGCAGGGGGGCAGGATGGGGGAGAAGGAGGGGGGATATCAAAGGTAAATTAGGTTGGATCATTCTGAGTTAGAGTTTTAATTTTATTAGGTAATTAACAAAGTTTTCTTCATTTTATATGGGTCTGTTTTCCAAAACTTTTATAATGAGGAATCATTACCTTTATGATCAGATAAAAATAAAACACTATTTCTTTTAGTCCCCTTGTCTATCTCTGAAGGAAGGGTTTTGGAAAAGGAGCTACTTCTGAAGGTTTTCCTGATGCCACTGTCAGTGGTACCTCGTTTGGAACCTATGAGAAAAAAGTTCCTTCATAATGA
This sequence comes from Glaucomys volans, assembly GCA_020662805.1. Classification (NCBI taxonomy): domain Eukaryota; kingdom Metazoa; phylum Chordata; class Mammalia; order Rodentia; family Sciuridae; genus Glaucomys; species Glaucomys volans. The sequence continues at coordinate 174,825 of JAJEJO010001555.1, forward strand.
CATCAGCCTTGCTTTTAAAAAAAAAAAAGAAAAAAAAGTCTCTCAAACTCATGAAAAACACAGTTGATGTGAATCATATGTCTGAGTGGCAGAGTTCCCACTAAGTTGGGCAAGTGCACAGATGTGCAGGACAGAAATTCCTCTCCACACAGTGACTGCTTCCCCCTGGAGCTGTTGAAGGTAAATAGACTGGCTCTTGTCCCTTCCTGGACACCTGGCTGTGAAGTCCCCATTCCCCTACCTCTCCTCACTCCTCAGTCATCTATTCCGTTCTCCAACCCTCCCCCTTGTCAAAAAATAACAGAATCTGACAGTAATCACTTATACTTGTTGACTGACAGATTGTACTTTAGCAGACGACCTCGTATCTAACTAGTCATTCGCATTTTTAAACTCCTATCTTCCTGATTTCCCCCCCCCCCAAAAAAAAAACTCTACTAAAGAATTCCAGGCATCAGCCAGCAGGTACAGTGATGCTTTTGCCAAAAGGAGAGGGGTGGGTCCTGACAGTAAATCTGACCTCGACTTCCTGGGACCCCAGGTGGGAAGGGGGAGGAGGAGGGGTGTTGGGCCTCTCCCCATGGGGCCTCCCACTTTCCTGGGAGTATGAATGGGCCGGGCCAGTTCCAGCTGCTGGAGCCGTTGGGGGGAAATGAAGCATAGTTTGCCTTCCACATCTGGCGTCTGTCCTTCCAAGATGTCTACCAGGTATTTCCCTCACCATCTTTCCTTCACTCCCCTTTTTTCCCATTAACCCCTTTCCTCAGAATTTCCAGGAACTTCATGTGTTTTCTAGCATAGTGCTTCCTTAGGTAACAGCCAAGTGATTTTCAAACTACAGCCTGTCTTGTCTGTCAACCAGTATACCTCTTTATGCTTGCTGTGGCATTTTGGCCTTTTTTTTTTTTTTTTCTCTCTTGCAGCACTGGGGATTGAACCCAGGGACATTCTACCATTGAACCATACCTCAAGCAATTTTTACTTGTTATTTTTTATTTTGAGACAAGGTCTCGCTAATTTGCTTAGAGCCTCTCTAAATTGCTGAGACCAGCCTCAAATTTGGGATCCTCCTGCCTCGGCCTTCTGAGTCACTGGGATTACAGGTATGTGCCACCATGTCCAGCTTGGCCTCTAACATTGCTGACCACAAAATATGTGCTTAAATTACAACTCTTCCTAAGTAGAGATTGTGTGATAGTTCCCTTTCCTAGTTCTAGATAAATCCTCCCCCCTTCTTTCTCCTTCTTCTAACTTCCAAATGCCTGGGTGAGTTGTATCCTATGAGCAAACTCAGACAAGCAGATTGACACATTAACGTATGTATCCTAACTGTACCTGGTAATAGCTATTTCCTCAATTCTTCCTCTGTTCATATTTCATCTTCATATAGTACATAATTTAAATGTTAGATGAGGCACAATGTCCTTTGAGATTTGCATGCGATTAAGTCAAGACTTCCTGCTCAATTATGAACACCCATGGGGCTGACTTTCTCAGCATTCTCTCTGATGCTGAGCTCTGATATCTACTAATCTATTGATTTCACAAGAATCTCATAATTGTAGCAGGTGTCTTCCCTTCATTCTCACAACAAGGAACTTAGCCACATTCGTAATTTAAAATAAAATCATTGCATATTCTCCTGGTTCATCCCCTCTCCTTCAAGTCTTTCTGTAAATGTCACCTCACTGGGGTATTCTCATCCAGCTCCTTTTCCCTTGGAGCACCCAGTTTCCCTTCTCCAGCTGTATCTTCCAAAGCACCATCTTCTCTACATTTTGTTTATTTCTATGACTTATATATGTATTAACTTAATTGTTGTTTGGATCTGGATAATTCCTCAAAGGCCCATATGTTGAAGACTCAGTCCCCAGTCTGTGGCTCTATTGGGAAGTGCTGGCATCTTCAGAAGTTGGAGCCTAGTGAGAAGAAGTTAGGTCATCAGGGGTGTGCCCTTGAAGGGGATTTGGGAACCCCAACCCATCTCTCTCTTTGCTCCCCAATCACCATGAGGTGAACAGTTCTCCTCCACTCTGCACTCCCAGCACCATGTACTATGCTACACAGGCCCAAAGCATCAGGGCCAATGACCATGTACAAAAACCTCTGACATTGTCAGCCAAAAGAAATCTTTCTTCCTTTTAAGTTGATTATCTTGGGTATTGTGTTACAGTTACACAAAACTAAGACATTTATTGACTGTCTTCTCCTACTAGATCATAAATTCCACATGGGCAGGACTTTTTGTCAGTTTGATTCACTACTGACTCCCCAGCATCTAGGACAGTGCTTGGCCCAAAGAAGATGCTCAATACATATTAATCAAGTGAATAAACTTACATGAAATATTGATGATATGACAGATTCTGCTGAAAATCTGAGTGAGAAACTCTCACTCATATGCTACTCATATGGGTCCCTGGACCAGCAGCATCAGCATCCTCCGGGATCTTGGCAGCAATGCAGAATCTCAGGCCCCACCCCAGACCTTCTGAATCAGTATTTGCATTTAAACAAGACCACTAGATGATTCAAATGCACGATCAAGTTTACAAAACTCAAAGCTCCGGGTCTGTATCACAGCAATGTGAATAACTTAGACTTAAATATTAGAAATCCCTGTTCTCAAAAGGCTTTTCTTGCATGCAAAGAATGAGCAATAATGGGTCTCTCTGTGGGATGGACCTAGATGCCTGGGATAAAGTGGGAAGAGACTATGTCCTACGTATTATTTTGTGCTTCTTGCATGCAATTACTACGCATTTATAAAGAGTGCCTGTAAAATCCCTTCAGCCACATTTCATGGAATGCTTCTCCCTGGCCTCTTTTCTCTACAGCCTGCTGTCTCACTGCTTCTTAGCCTCTACCCCAACTCTCCCCTCAGTATAAATAATGTTTCTACTGCTACAATATAGAAAGCAGGGGAAAAAATGACAGATGCTTTTAAACTTTAAAGAACTAGTTCTTTACTTTTTTTATATTCATGTAAGAGAGAATGTCCCTTGCCTTCCTCACTTTCCATCAAAGTTGGGTCTTCTCAGGGACCCAGACCTCCATGGTCAAAGCCCCAGGATCAGCAGGAATGTGGGCAGCAGCAGCAGGCTGCAGATGTCATCTCATGGGTGTTCTTGCCATGCATGTGGAAAGTCACAGGCATGGCCACCTGCTCCAGTTTCATGTGTTTCTTCGCCAGCCACGTCAGATTCACGAGGTCCACCAGCTGGCTGGGCTGAAAGAACATGTACTTGGCGGGTTGTCTTCCCAAAACCTAGGCAGTCTTTCTGCCCCTGAATGAAGGACCAGTGCATTGCTCATCAAGCTGTTCCCCTTCAACTGGCACCTGTTACCTCCATCCGGGCCTTGCCAGTCCCACCACACAAGTGAGAGAGTGAGTCTGTCCCAGAGAGCAGGGACCTCAGCAGGATGCAGGAGGTTCCAAAAGAGGAGAAACCCTGGAATCTCACAGAGACTGTGGCTCAACCATGAGCCAGACCCATGAAGGCAGGAAGACAAAGAAAGTGGGAATGACACCTCCCAAGGAGTAGGGGCCCTGGTTGCCAGGAGACATTCCCTGGGGGAATAGGGGACTCTGCTGCCACATGAGGATAGGACAACCTCCAAGTCCACCCTAAACCCTTCAGTTGAGGAGCTGGGGCTCCACTGGTGTCCTCTAGTCAGTTTGCTGAAAATCAAATCACCAAATGTCAATTTGCCAGATTCTCTGAGCTGTTGAGGATTTTTTCTCTTTTTGTGCCTCCCTAGCCATTTTCTTTTTTGTTTGTTTGGGGTACTGGGGACTGAACTCAGGAGCACTGAACCACTGAGCGAGATGCCCAGCCCTATTGTGTATTTTATTTAGAGACAAGGTCTCAATGAGTAGCTTACTCGCTTTTGATGAGGCTGGCTTTGAACTCACAATCCTCCTACCTCAGCCTCCCAAGCTGCTGGGATTACAAGCGTGTGCCACTGTGCCCAGCTCCCTAGCCATTTTCAATGCCAAAGATCAAAGTACCCACACATGTGCTCCACTGCTGTCCCTATTTAAGTAGACATGTGTGTGATCTAGCTCTAGAGGCTGCCACAAAAATACCCCAAATTGGGACATCACAGCCACTTCACAGTGGGGACCCAAGCACTGCCCGGGCAGGACCCAGAATGAGAGTGGATCTGGGCAACTGAATGTTTTAACTAACCACAACTTAGAAAACTACTCAGTGGGCTTTTTGGAAATCTGTTACCTGGGATTGGAGTAACAAGTGAATTATTCTTTCTTCCTCACATATTTTCATATTATCAGTTATTGACAAAATTTACTTTTATGAGAAGCAAAAACAATTCTGATAGTCCTCTATACATGAAACCAGTGTCAAAGACAAACAATGGTACAAGGGACAGTTTCATTCTCAGAGCACTAGAATCAATCCAGAATGCCTGAGAAGCCCTCCCTTTTTTGTCATCTGTAACAGTACATGACAATGGACCACATACATAGACACTACATACATCGTCTCTGTATATTCCATACATGTCTTCTTCACACATCTCTGACCACCTTAAAATGTGACAAGCTAAAATGTGTCTCTTCCAGCATGCCCAGTGAAGTCCTCCCTTGCCCCAGTTCTGTGAGAACTCTCCTGTCACTTTTGTTGTATCAGAGTATCACTTTTGTTTTTTCTATTTGTCATTATTCTTATAAAAGACAAAGGGGTAAAATGCAAAAAAAAAAAAAAAAGAAAAGAAAAGAAAAAAAACTGTACTTCTGAAAAAGATTTTGAAAGCAACCAACTGGTCTTCAGGATGCAATCTCTGCTAGTGGTTGGGTGTCTGTCATGAGAGTAGAGGCCCTGGAACCTCACTCCCAGTAGGCACCTGGGTACCCCCTGAACTCTCCCTCTGCCTGGATGTACTTTCATAAGTCTATGGCCATAGTTTGAAAACTACCCTTCATAAGTCACTGTCATAAAGCATTCAAACACATGGACACTGCTCTGGTGACTTGGTCAAAAGCGAGCTGATGGCTGCCAGCAGCCCATCACACTACAGCTCCAAACTGGTGACTGTTCATCACCTGACATGCCCAAACCTGGATTTCACATGGAGAATCATGAATACAGAGTGCCACTGGAAATGCAAGAAAGGTGGTTCATGCATTCACCAGTAGAACATGTCAAATTAGATGACTCAACATCAGAGATTTCTCTTTGAAAAGCAGGTATACCAGAACCACCCATTTGATCAGCCACTCAGAGCATCTATGCATGACCTCTGCCTTTCTGCTGGAGAAGTCCAGTCAAACCCTCTACAATGTAGAAGGCCTCATTGTCCCCAGCATCAGAGACCAAATTTTAAATCCTACCAGTTGTGGGGTTTTTTTGTTGGTGGTGGTTTTTTTTTTGTTTTTTTTTTTTTTGGTACTGGGGATTGAACCCAGGGGCACTTCACCCCTGAGCCACATCCCCAGTCCTATTTTATATTTTATTTAGAGACAGGGTCTCACTGAGTTGCTTAGGGCCAAGCTAACTTGCTGAGGCTGGCTTTGAACTCACGATCCTCCTGCTTCAGGCTTCCAAGTGCTGGGATTACAGGCGTGCACCACCGCGCCCGGCTCAGTTATGCTTTTGAGACTGAAATATTCTATCCAGGAAAACTGGTCCTCCTTAGGTTTTGTTGTGTTGGGATGTGGTGTGGTTTCTGATGATATGCAGTTAGTTGTCCAAAGGGAAATGGATAGGGTGACCCCTTGAGGTCTCTGCACAACCAGGACTCTAAGGAGCCTGACATGGAGTCCCTCACAAAATACAAAGGACTGGACTTCCTGGGTCACCACACCACCTCCCTGGGGCTTAGGCAGGGCCTGGGACTAGCCAGCTTTGGTTAGAATGCAGGGTAGGATGGGAAAGGTGTTTCAAGGACTTGTCTAAAGAGGATACAACTCTGCCTGATCCATCAGCTGTTCATTCATTCACTCAGTTGACATCCAAAGGTCTGCTCCAAATCCCTGCTAGGTTCAGGATCTGTGGGATAAGATTCTGCCTCATGGATCCCACTGAGCCACCCTGTGGGTGACATGATCCCTTTGTGATCCCTTCAGGGAAGACAGTACTGTCAGCATCCTCGGACCAAATTCTCCATCATACCACAGCTAGTGCTGTGCTTAGTTCCCTGCATCTAACTCCATGCTGAATCCTGCTGCTCTTTCATCCCTATCTGGCCCTCATAATCTCCTACCATGACAGGCCAAGGCCCTGGCCCAAGGCCGGTTATCTCCACCCTTATCCCTCCATCCTCAGCCTCGCCCCTCCACAAACATCATGCCAGATGTCATGCCCACTGCCACTCTCCTCCCCACATTTCTTCCTGCCCAGAAAAGCTCCAAAAGTCCCACTGCAGCTAGAGTGCCTTTTCCAACAAGTATGTGCCAGGCACGGAGCTGCACAAGCACCTATTCAGATGGCATTCCATGGGGGAGGTATCTGCTTTACAGAAAGGAAAAGGGTTTGTGCAAGGGAAATAATTCAGCTAGCTAACAGCAGAACTGGAACTTGAGGTTTTGATGGGCTAAGACAGTAACTGCTAAACCACATATGGCATGCCTAACACTAAATAAAAGGCTATCATCTCCCTTTCACTCTGCTCTACTAGATCATAAAATCCCAGATTCGTTTAACCCTGTACAAACAGATCTGCAGGAACATACATGTTAGATTTCTGTCCTGATATGTTTATGTCCCTAGAGCCTGTGGAGCCTGCAGGAATGCCCAGTTCCCAATGGCAGGAATAAGAGGTTAAAGGGAGAAAGGTGGAAAGGGACAGGGGTGTCTTGTGCTGCACATCGCATCACTTGATCTCAAGATAAACTCAGCCAAGAACTGGACTGGAGTGGACCCCAATAAACTCAGACCTGGACTTGCCCCAGAATGGGTGCAGAACACAATTCATTTCCAGGAAAGAATAACAGCAAAGTGCATGCTTTGCTTTAGACAAGGAGAGTAAAGGTAGGTGACATTTTTCTCTCTTTGGAGCAACTTCAAACATGGAACCAACAAAAATGCCAGCCCTGGATGACTAAACTCGAGTCTAAATCCTGCTTAAGGTTGCCTGAGCTCTGGAGGTTCCAGTCTATCTCAAGGATCATCTCCAACCCCTCTGAAGAATCCAGGCATGTCAGCCAACTGCTGCACCATCCTGTTCCTTCTCCAGGATTCTTCCAGTTCCAGAGGGTCAGAAGAAAGGCCCTGAGCCAGGCTCCTCTCTCTCACTTCCTGCTCTCAGACCCTTCTCCACTGGGGCCCACTCAGGTCCCTGGCTACAAAGAGCCCATTGCAAGCTCGAAGACTGGAGGAAAAAAAAAAAAAAAAAAAAAGGTTTTAATAAATACAAAAATCTCCAATAATGACTCTGCTCAGCTCAGGGGCAGCAGGAGTGGAGTGGGGGGACCCTTGGTGCTGAGTGAGGATAAATTAAAAATCCCAACAAGCCAGTGACATTACGTACAAAAGGAAAGGGGTGGGCTTCTAGGCCAGGGGCCAGACCGTAACAAGGCAGAAGGTGGAGTGGATATGGCCTTGGCCTGCCCAGCTGCCTCTCCCCCTTGCAGAGCTGTGGTTCCCAGAGGTAGAGGGGGAGGGAGAAGAGGCAGAATAGAGAAGCCAAAGGCACTGGGCTTCCCCACTGGAAAATGCAGGGTCCTCAGCACCACCCCTTCCCTCAGCTCAGGCCCCCGTCCTCTTGGTCATATGGCCTTGTGGCTGCTCCCTAGGAGCCTTCAGCTTCTTTCTCCAGCTCTGGAACAGTCCTGGTCTCAGAGGCTGCTGCAGATGGAAGGGGGTAAATGTTGGAGGAGGAGAGCGGGAACAGGGTGACATGGAGAAAGTCATATAGGGGCCAAGCAGATCATCTCTGCTCTGGGCCCAGACAGGTCAGAATTTTCCAAGCAAGTCAGTGCATACCAACTGTGTGATCCAAGTCTAGTTGCCTAATTCCCCTAAGCTTCAGAAATCTCATTTACATAGAAATGGTAATAACACCCCCCACCCCATGACTACCTTGTGAAGGAAGAGTAGGAAGGCACCTGTGATGCAGATTGCATGCCTCTGGTACCACAGGGGCTCCCTTCCCTCCCCAGGCTCCCTGCAGCCAGCCCATGGCTGCTGCCCTGACCATCCTTACTTACGCCGCTGGGGTGTGCAGTGGGAGCAGCATCGACTCTCCTTCCCCAAGCCACAGGATAATGACAGTGAACAGTCATCACGTTCACAGTGGGGCACCCCTGCCTGGTGCAAGACAGAGCAGATGCTGCGGGTCCGAAGGGCCCACCTCCAGGAGTCTGCCCTCCCTGGATAGCTATTCCCCCGCAGGCCTCCATTACCCATTGTACACAGGCTCCCACTTACCCCACACCTGCAGGTGATACAGCTCATCTCCCCAAAGGGGGGCACGGATGGGTGCCAGCTCTGGCTCTCTGGAAACCACTGTCCAGCAAAACGGCAGCCCCGGGGCCCATCAGCCTGCATAGGATCCCCCAGCTGGGGGTGGGCCCCTGGCCCCACTGTTGGCAGAAAGAGAGAGGGGTCAACCCTGAAGGGCCAACCAGCTTTCATTCCTTTTTGAATTCCAAAAACCTAGCAGTTTCTGGCACTGAGTAGGTGATGGATAGATGGATGGACAGGGCAGGAACTGAAGTTCATCACACTCCACTAGTACCTGCGCATTCTTCCCATTGCACTTAGAGCTCTGCTCCAGGCTATACAGAGTTAATGCTCAGTCAATGCTGAAGTAGCTAAGAAGCTCCTTCCCCTCACCCTCATCATACCACTCCTCACCCAGGTCAAGGCCTCCCCCAATTCTAAGAGTGAGGCCTCAGTGCCCAAGTCCCTCACCTGGACACTGTTTGCAGCAGTCGGTGGGGTTGGCGCGGATGGGCTGGGCACAGGCCAGCCGGGGACACTGCACCTTCTCACAGTGTACTTCTCCAGTGCCCCCCTGTAGAGACCCATTGAGTTGGGGGGTCAGGAAGAAGGGAGGACACATAAACCTCTTGTTTCCTCCCTCTGCTTTTCCCACCTCAAATAAAATACACGCGTGCCCTTTTATTCAGAGGCCTGGGCTTGCTTTATATACCTAAGCTCAGATCGTCATTGTACCCTGCAAGGTAAGTACCAGGTAAGTACCACCGTATTTGCTTACAGGAGAGGAAAGGGAGAGGCTCAGGGAGGTTCAGAAATGCGGAGCCAGTCAGGGAGCAGAGGCAGAATTCACACCCAGGTCAGCCATTTCCCTTCTGCTTCAGGAAGCTGGAAGCCAGCTCTCAAAGCCCAAGGGATTTTTCTGATGGTGTTTTCATCCTTGAACCTTCCTCCCTAAGGATGGCAGCCCCCTCCCCATCTCTGCAGACCCGGCTGGGTTATGGCACCAGAGAAGATTGGTTATTGGGCAGCCATACCTTGCAGGTGCAGACAGCACACTTAATTAAGCCAAAGGGGGGCACGACGGGGTGCCACCGGGTACCCGCTGCCCGCCAGCTCCGGTCACCATCAAAATAGCAGCCTGGTGGGGGACAGTGCCCAGCTGTCATTAGTACTGAGCTCATCAGCTGGGCCCACAACCAAGGCTTGAGCTTCAGGGCAGTCCCACACTAGCTAACCCAAGGGCCTACTGGGCAACCGGTAACACTAATGAGGTCTGTCGGGTGTCACTTGTAATCTGTACCCTTCACCCCCCCACACGCATACTCTTCCCCTCCTTTCACCCTCCTGGTCCAACCCAATGGCTCCTCTGGATCCTCCAACCCTGCAGGCACTCTTCCAGCTCACCCTCTCCTGGGTCCCTGCTCCTTGGCAGCCCTGGCAGTTCTCTGGCATCTTTTTTCTCTGTAGAGCCAAAGAAATGGTGAAGCAGAGGATGACCACCCCTCCATCCTTCCCTAGAGGAAGCAACCCCAAGGCCGACCCCTCCACTGCAGGGAACTCACCCGGGCACACGGGGCAGCACTGGTCAGGTGCCTGCACTGGGTGTGGACAGCTGGGGGGTGGACACACCACCGGGTCACAGATCACTGTTCGTCTCTACAGAGAGAAGAGGAACATTGAGGTGCTGGGCTTCTAGCCCCAGACCCAGGGCTCCAACTGAGCCCTTTTGGGGCCTCCTACCTGGCAGGTGCAGAGTGAGCAGAGAGGATCGTAGTTAGGCGCCCAGCGAGCCCCGTGCGGGCGCTGTTGCCCCTCGAAGAAGCACGTGTTGGG